>JAWQEG010000209.1:0-325000 GCA_033782935.1 Petrolisthes cinctipes | reverse complement strand
CTTCCTTCCCACCATTTCAACTCCCTTACCTATCTTGTTCCTTACCTTTCCTGACTTCCTACCCTCCTGTTTACTCTTTCCCTTCCTCTCCTTATCCTGTTCCTTACACTCCCTTCCTTCCCCACCATCATCCCTCCTCTGGCCACCCACCCATCCATCCCCGTGTGGCCTATACCCCAGACGTTATTATGAATGTGTGTGCATGCCGCGTGTGACGTAACAACACGGGACAGCCCCACCTTCCCTTCTAATAATACCCTTCACCATGACACCCAGACGGGGAACCTCCTGTGTCACCCGTATTATATATAGGAACACCTTCCCTATCACACTCCTTCTGGGGGCAGGTGGAATTATTGAACTGTTAACTGACTGATTGATTGATTGATTGATATTAGGCGTCCGAGGAAGAAGGTGATTGAGAGGTGGGACAGTGAGCACAAAAGGTAACAGATGAAAACAAAAGGGACAGTTGGAGAAGTGAAAGACCCTTTTAATCGCCTTTTGCGACAAGCAGGGGGAGGAATTCTTATTGAACTGTGCTTGTTTGAGACTGGTAGCTTACTTGGGTTCTCTCTTTGTTCTGTGAGTTGCTTTGACATTGTTTTAGTTCAAAGATAGAGGGGGGTTTGTGTTTCGCCAGTGTCCTTTGGATTTGTTTTGGTTAGATGGATGGATTGGGTCTCCTTTGAACCTCTATTTGCGTCGCTTGTGGTTTGTTCATTATCAAAGGTTTGTTATTATTTTTGGTGTGTGTTGTGTAGAACTTATTGTATTATGGTTGACATGGGCTTCATTTAGGTATATTTATGTTGGGTTAAAATAACATAAAGTATAATATTGCCCCCTTAAGTTGTGTGAGTGACCTTGGCCTCAGAGTGACTTGCCGTCTGTGCTTCTCGTATTGCTAAACCAAGTCTTGAGTCAGGTTCCTCGATCACGTCCTTCCTACAGAATATATATATAATATGTGTTGTGGGTCTCTAGGGTCATGGGGGAGGAGGAGGAGGAGGAGGAATTGTTGTAACATGTTATTTTATGACGGAGAAAAGCAAATCAAGGTCAGTCAGTATTCATACAGTATTTTGAAACATTGCTGCTTTTAATTATCTATAGTTTGTAGATAGATATTTATGGCTAATATACCGTTTGTAAAAATCATTAACATCGGTATAGGGTACGTTTACATTTATTATTGATGATATGTAGGTTATAATAATGATCTTTACACCCACAACGGTCTTCTTTCCATGGTGACAAAATATATAGTTGCCAGGGTTTGGTTTGACATGAGTACCGGGGCCTGGACTCTGACAACACTGTGGGTCTGGCCAGGGGCGGCAATGGTGACTATCAACTGACCCAGATATTGAAACTCGACCTCGTCCCCTTCCACATAATCCATTGCACACACACACACACACACACACACACACACACACACACATAGTTTCTTATAGTTATTTTATACACCAAGAGTTAACTCATCTATCCACACCAAAACTTAACTCATTTATTTACACACTTCCACTTCTTCCGGTTACATGTAGCATTTTGGTCTGGGGGTTTTCCCTTTGGCGGGTATGTTTGGCGTTAGCTACGGGAAAAATATTAACTATGCTACATTTCTCATATAACGGTATCTGAATTATAAGAAGGTTAGACACTTCTCAAAGCTCTGCATACTGATGTCGTCTCAGTTAGTTCTCAGTTAACTTGTAGATCTAGTTAAGCTCTCTCTTCCCTCAAATGAGCCTACATATACAGTACTGATACAGACACGAGCCACAGCCTAATAAGATTAAATGAGCTTCAGGATAAATATAAGACAGGTAAAGCGTTGTAATTAGTTCATTAATATGTCAGATGATTCAAACTTCAACAAGACCTGAATACTTATTATGGCTCGTAACTGTACATTGTCTCTTTCCCTTTCTTATATGTGTAAATTCTGTCATTCGGCACAAGAAAATACCCCATCCCTTTATTTTATGTACATCCTCATAAATGCACAGACCACTTCACAGACAATTTCCTCAGGGGCACTAAATTATACTGATACACGCACCAGAATCTGAGGCGTGAAGTTGCGATAAGAAAATGCTGTGATTGGTTCAATATTTCTATGTTTATAGAGGGTAGGCTACACACGCGTGCGTGGGTGTTTGTGTGTGCGTGGATGTTTGTGTGTGAGAGAGAGAGAGAGAGAGAGGAATACTAACTCCAGATTGCATATACCAAAATAAAGGTCCTTTGTCTGTCAAGGAATTAGCCTAAGCTAAAAGGACTAAGAAAGACTCACAACCATCACCACTACAACAACATTATCGATCACTTCACTCCCCACTCTAACTATCACTATGGACTTGTTAAACACTCACGGTATGACTTCAAACACCACATTTACCATCATTCTAACCTATCCCACTAGTCTCACCAACACCACAATGCACTATTATGCATCGTCACTAAACAGTCACACCCCAAACAAGTTAGTGTCCTCATCCTATCTTTGCTCTTCTACCACCACCACCACCAACCACCACCACCACCACAACTAATATTAACAACAACAACAACACGACAGGATTATACTCTTACATGCGTTGTCAGTTTATGAAAGTCTTCTGCTTTGAGATAAAACTTTCTTATCAGTTCTCTCTGTACGACACTTAACTTGCTCTTAGAATCAGGCTGACAGGTGTTGGTGGAGGTAGTGGTGGTAGTGTTGGTGGGGGAAGTGGTGGCAGTGGTGGTGGCTGAAGTGATGGTGATGTTGGTGGTTGAGGTGGTGGTGTTTGTGATGGAAGTGGTGGTTGTGGATGTGATGATGATTGTAGTGAAGGTGGTTGTGATGGTGATAGAAGTGAATTTATGGTAGTGATGATCGAAGTAATGATGGTGTTTCTGGTGGAGGTAGTGGTGGTAGTGTTGGTGGGGGAAGTGGTGGCAGTGGTGGTGGCTGAAGTGATGGTGATGTTGGTGGTTGAGGTGGTGGTGTTTGTGATGGAAGTGGTGGTTGTGGATGTGATGATGATTGTAGTGAAGGTGGTTGTGATGGTGATAGAAGTGAATTTATTGTAGTGATGATTGAGGTAATGATGGTGTTTCTGGTGGTGGTGGTGGTGAGCAAAGTGATGGGACTATAGAGTGATACGACTGATGGTGATTTCAGTATGGGTGATAGAATTGATGGGGATGATCGTTGTATTAATGGCTGTGTGTGTGTGTGTGTGTGTGTGTGTGTGTGTGAAAGAGAGAGAGAGAGAGAGAGAGAGAGAGAGAGAGAGAGAGAGAGAGAGAGAGAGAGAGAGAGAGAGAGAGAGAGAGAGAGAGGGGGAGGAGGGGGGAGGGGGCGTGGGGATGGCACCGCTGATATTGTGAGTTTATATATGCCTTATACTGTAGCTTGGCAAGATAAAATTTATCAGTGTTAGAAGATGGGAGAGATTACAGAAGTGGACACACAGATCTAGTCTTAAGGTAACTGGGGAAGAAATATTGTGACAAATAGACAAGTGGTGAGGCAGGCAGGGAGGCAGGTGGTGGAGAGGCAGGTAGGGAGGCAGGTGGTGGGGAGGCAGGTGGTGGAGAGGCAGGCTGAGGCAGGGAGGCAGGTGGTGGCGAGGCAGGCTGAGGCAGGTAGAAGCCAATGCCAGACTTGCACCTACCGGGAATAGCTCACTACCATCACTACTACCATCACTACCTCTCACTACCACCATTACTACCAATAACTACCTCACCTCTCACTACCACCACTACTACAATCACTACCACTACCATCACCACTCTCACTACCACTACCACTACCATCACTACTCTCACTACCTCACCTCTCACTACCATCACCACTCTCACTACCACTCACTACAACACCTCTCACTACCACCACTACTGCCATTCACTACACCTCACCTCTCACTACTAATAGTACGTGTGTTTGTGTGTGTAACCGAGTGAAACCGTGTGCTTAACTTTTTTTTATTGGTGTGTGTGTGTGTGTGTTTGTGTGTGCGCCTGTGTACGTGAAGATGATTTTGGATGTGATACGTTGCCCTAGAGAGAGAGAGAGAGAGAGAGAGAGAGAGAGAGAGAGAGAGAGAGAGAGAGAGAGAGAGAGAGAGAGAGAAATGGTGTATATATGCGTGCGTGTGTGCGTTAGAGAGAGAGAGAGAGAGAGAGAGAGAGAGAGAGAGAGAGAGAGAGGCGAGGAAAGGAATGAGAGAAAGGTATTGTGTAAACAGAGAAGCAGTGACCATGCCAGACCACCACTAGACCACCTGGCCTTCCTTCCTTACTTCCTTCCTTCCCTCACACTAAAACTATCTCACACTCTCTAACCTAATCTAACTTACTTCATCACCCACTAAAACTAACTATAACTCTCTCTCTCTCTCTCTCTCTCTCTCTCTCTCTCTCTCTCTCTCTCTCTCTCTCTCTCTCTCTCTCTCCTGAATTAAAACTTTATTTGACCCTGCAATATCACGTCAAGCCTCGTGCTAATTCATAATAAATAATAAATGTAACTTTTATAATGCTTATAAAAGTTATGGTAAACGATATAACGTCAACGAGCGTAAATAAATACAGCATTACTCTTTCTTTGACCAACCGAGCAGAGTCTATTTATGTTAACCTACTGGCCAACCGGTCTGGTTTGTGGGTTTATTGGTCTAGTACACTATATATACTTACTGACTATACTTACAGACTACCGTATACTTATAGACTATACTTATAGACTATACTTACAGACTATACTTATAGACTATACTTACAGACTATACTTAGACTATACTTATTAACTATACTTATAGACTATACTTATTAACTATACTTATAGACTATACTTATAGACTATACTTATAGACTATACATACAGACTATACTTACAGACTATACTTATTAACTATACTTACAGACTATACTTACAGACTATACTTACAGACTATACTTATAGACTATACTTACAGACTATACTTATAGACCAACCAGGAGTAAGGAGAATCTCACTTTGTTATTTCAGATAATAAATTTGGATATAGGCTGATAACTATTTTTAGTCGAAATTCGAATGTAATTGTAGATTCGTGTTCCTCGTGATTCGGTTATCCAGATAAAGTATATATAATTTTTCAATTTTCAACGAGTAATATTTGGTTAATTGAGGAACATTGACCCAGAAATGCAGATTTATTTATTTTTTTATTTTTTTTTTTACTTCATCCCATACAGTCTATTAAAACTAAGAAAGGGATATTAAGGGGAAAGTTAGAGAGGGAGATCATCACGGCAACCATTACATAATTGATTGATAGATTGACTGATTGATATTAGGAGCCGCAACAGCGAGGTCATATGACGCCCGAGGAAGAAGGTGATTGAGAGATGGGACACTAAGCACGAAAGGCAACCGATGAAAAGAAATAAAAAAAATAAAAAAAGGACATTTAGAGAAGTGAAACCCCTTTTAGTCGCCTTTTACGACAAGCAGGGATACTGGGGAGATTATAAAGGCACTCATTAGGCTACATGAAGTATTGTATGCCTTTGGTACAGGCTCTAAATCGTCACCCCGTGCTCCTATATTTTTCACAGTTACAGACGGTGTGAAGACGTGGTTTCAGAATGCCTCGTCGGGTGGTGTGGCAAAATGTATCGTGCTATAAGGGTGCCGATATTTTTTTTAATTATTTACGATCTGTACATAACGTAGTATATTATTATAGAGGAGCAGTTGTGTATGAGGCTGGATAAGCGTTGTAATAATGTCCACTGTTAATGTCAGATGATTTGGAACTTCAACAAGACCTGAATATTTTTTATGGTTAGTGAACTGATTCTGTTGTGGGAAAATTGGAGGGAGGGGGTTACGGATTCCTGCTTGAAAACAGCCTGGAGTACAGTTGCGGACAAATGAAACAGACACACTTCGAACAGGGCCCCTTGATAGGATAGGACTCGTCACACACACACACACAAAACGTCTCATCCTATACCCTATATATCTCAATGAGGGGTCCCCCGTTTCAGGTGTGTCTGTTTCATATGTCCGCAACTGTACTTCACTATGTGGATAGGTAATTGGTTTCATAGCATAACCATAAAATTATGCCTCAAGCTCCATATGACCTCGCTGTTGCGGCCCTTCAAATTCGTCGAAAACAGATTAGGACCCCTCGTTGGTTGGTGTGGGTAGGCTATACTTAAGGGACCCTGTAATCGTGTATGAAAACTGGTGGCTTCTGATTCCTCCCGACTATGCCACGAAACGAGCTCCTTTAATGTAGGTGGCGTTTCGTAGCCATGTTGGAAGGACTCGCTAGCCTCAAACTTTCTTACTGCATCACTGGGGTCCTTAGGGTATAATGTATACTATATAGGACTTGTAGGCTATATGACCCAATAGTGAGAATTTATTACCTTTACGTCAATTGCACTTCTGACTATGTTAATTAAGGTGCTCCTGAAATTTAGACGAGATATCCTTAATAATCTATGGTTGTATGTTGAAGAAAATGAGTTACGGTGGGAGTGAAGAAAAACTAATCTCATATGGCCAACTTAAGAAATTGTTTGTTTCCCTGTAAGATTAGCCTATATTTGCCTGACGCATGAGAATAATTTCGTTGATTTAATGTATCATTTCTCATACTTTAGTGACCCATTCCTAATATACTTTACTACCTTTACTTCGCTAACTTTATTTTTTCGTAGATATCGTGTTTCATTCTTTTCTTACTTCAGTGACTCATTTAATTTCTTCCTTTACTTTACTTCACTTATTTTTACTGCTGTAGCCATTGTTGACACTGCTCTTCTCTACTCAATGACAAAGTTTTTTTTTATGCAAGTATTATATAAATCATGAAAACTAATTACATATATTAATTTGAGTGGCAGTGTTATAGAACTAGCATTAGTTATAAAGGGTGGCTTTGTAAGAAATATTTTAGAAACACGACATAAATTGTGCTTCAGTATATGTCAAATTTGTGACTGTGTTCGAGTCTTGGAGAGAGAGGGAGAGAGAGGGGGTGAGGGATACATATTCCTTATTCACTTACCAATATTCCTTCGTTTTACTTTTCTCTCGTCCCCCATTTTAAATCACCCCGTACCCACATAAGCTTATCGTACCGTAGCCTACTCTTTTGTCCTAATCAATGTCAGAAAGTAATGATTGGTAAGACAGTGGTAAGACAGTGGTAAAGTTTAAATGTGCATAACCTAATATGGGATAGGTCTCGTTGTTGTATGAGCCTTTACTATGACATCAAAACAGTGTGCTGTCTGAGTCGTTCTCGTGGAAAAATGCTAAAGAACAATTTTTTCTAAGGAGTGAACTTTTCTATTATAATTACCAACAAAATTTTAGCTTAGGATTGAACTCTTCTCTTGTAAATACGGCCCCTATGCAAGTATGGACCAATAGTATGACGTACTAGTACTTATGGGCCCCCGTGATGTAGTCAGGAAATTGACGGTAAACGAGTCCTTCAAATATTTCCACGAAACACCAACTATACAGAAAGAACATGTTTCATGGCATAATCAGGAGGAATCGGAAACCACCAAAATTCTCATACACATTCACAGGGTCCTTGAGCACTATGAGATCTGACTATTTCCTGAGAATAAACCTTTAGGGTTGACTTTGTGACTTTATTAATAATGTGCTATTTATTTTGTGTTGCAGGTGGAGGGTGAGCCAGTGGTGGTGCGAGGGGTCAACGTAACAGAGGTCACAGATGAGACTAGGCTCAACCAACTGGTGAGTACCATACATACATGCATCTCTTGTTGTCTCTATAGATCTCCTTCCTGTTTGTTTGATCATTTTACTGTCCCACCCAAACCATCAAGAACACACACACACACACACACATACACACACACACACACACACACACACACACACACCTATCTATACCACTATCTACTGGAATAGATACTTCTGCCTAATGTAACATCGTATATCTTTACTTTTGTGTGTTTTTGATGAAGTCCGAGGAGTGAGTCGGCTCATACTTATCAATACACATCTACATATAAATGAGGTTAACAGTAGCTTGTACGGCATCACAGGGTAGAACGGGGACTAAATCGTAAGTGAAACTGAACTTTATTATATGCTTTAATCTCTACCGTTTTTTTTTTTTTTTTTTTTTTTTTTATACCGGTAAGTTCTTGATTTACCTTTCGTACATACGCCAACTCTCTGAGAAACGGTGCCGCTATGAAGGTAATGAAGAATCAGACACATGGTGGGAAATTAATAAGAGTAAATATAGGAAAATAATAGCAGTGATATTATGATAGAGAACAAAGACAACAATGATAATAATATAACGTTTGTCGGTAGCCTATATGTGCTTTAGTTAACCTCAAAACTGAACATTTTCTATGAAGTCTTACGTTGTGTCATCGGGAAGAGAAAATGAAAAGATTATAGGGATAACCATTAAACATTTACGAAAAACCCTCCTTTAAAATAATGCAGGCGTGTTTTTGTGCAAATAAATATCATAGCATAGCATTAACCTGTGCGAGAATGATACATACAATTTATTAATCTGCGTCTCTATGAATGAATGTATGTGTGATGCAAAGTGTGGAAAAGTGTGGTTATGGGTCAAGATAAAAAGATATTCTGCACCCCACATAACAACAACAACAACAATGATCACGTCAATACAGTCACGAGTCAAAATAACTATCCACTGTAATATGGGTGTTGTTCAAGTTTGGAATCATCTGACATAATTATATACCTGTGAATTCATTACAACATTTAATTAACCTCTCTCGTCTCATACCTGGTGAATTGGAAGGCTATAGCTGATTCCTCCCAACTACAGTATATATATCTGAAAACAGACGCCCCCAATGATACTGATATGGGATTTGTTTCCTGGTATTGTTTGGAGGAATTAGAGACCTTCCAATTCACCAGTAACAGAAGAATCTCCCCTTAACACTTCACCTTTCTATTCCAATCAGACCAGAGGATACGTATTATTATTATTATTATTATGTTTCGTGACTGTACATACGTGGTTAAGAATCAAAGCCACGTGGGGTGTGGTATAATGTATCGTATGCAAGAACATCCGTGGTGCATACGATGGCTTGGTACTGGTACGATGACTCCTTAGACACACAACAGGGTCACCATCGTACCGACACCACACCACCATCGTCAACACCATGGATATTCTTGCATACACACCAGCCAATGTATAGTGCTGTAGAGGTGCCGTAAATTTATTGAGAACCTTAATTTAAAATTTTGACTGGCTCGTAATAATGGTCCTTATAGCTAAAACAAATAGGAATGTAAGTGATTATGTATGTGTGAGTTTGTTTACGCGCGTGTGTGTGTGTGTGTGTGTGTGTGTGTGTGTGTGTGTGTGTACTTGTAGCTAAAAGTATATGTATGTACAGTATGAATGTATGAGTGTGCGTGCTACTGTATGTGAGTGCTTGTGAGTGCCAAGCCTATGTGTGTGTGTGTGTGTGTGTGTGTGTTCCTAGCACCAACAAACACTACCTAGGAATGTGATGGTGTGTTTTTTTTGTGTCCCTTCCCACTTGCCTACAGTTGCCAAGTCTGATACATTGTCCTGAAAATAGATCACCAAGGCTGAGTGTGTTGTCTTGGCCAGATAGGCTATACATTTCTGTCCAGGTGGTGGGCGAGGTAAAAGTATTCTCCTTTTAGTGTCCTCAAAACATCAGGGTGGAGGGGGGAGGGAGGGGGAGGATATTTGTGGGTTACTTAAAGGACCCTGTGATTGTGTATGGGAATTGGAGGAGGCTTCTGATTCCTCCTGACTATGCCACAAAACACGCTCCTTCCATATACAGTAGGCTAGGTGTGTGTGTTTCCTGGCAATACTTGAAGGACTCATTTACCGCCAGTTTTCTGACGACATCACAGAGTCCCTGAAGGGTTTTTGCGCCCCTTCGCCCTCAGACACTCCCTTTTCCCTTTCGATTCTTTAAGTGCCTCTTCTTGCTTTAATTTTTCTTCGTGTTTGCTGTCCCAACTCTCAATCGCTTTCTGTCTCGCTATCCAGGCTCTTCCAGTCCTAGGGCAGTCTTTCATTCCCAAACCATTCTCTCACGATAATTATATGCTTCTGGAACTGTCCATACTTCCCTAATATTGGCTCTGCGCCTGCCTGCTGTCCCCTCTCTCTCTATCACCTTCTCCCTCGTCCTACATTCGCTCCAGTCCTAGGGCGGTCTTCATTTATAAAATTAATTTTATTTTATTTTGTCAGAGAAGCACAACTAATGTCCAAAAGTTAACACCTACATCAGTGATCACAGTAACGAATTCTTGTAAGTAATTGGCCCAGATTATCCATGTTATTTGGATTGGAGTCCATAAAACTAATAGCAAAAATTATAGCTATAGGGATTATCCTTACCACTACAACATTGTGGCAAAGTAGTGTCATTTGTTTTAAACTGCATTAAATTTATACCGTTGACGTACAAGTTAGTTCTTCATTACAGTGCCCGCCCTACCCTGACTCAAAACTCCCAATCCTCCTTTTCCAACACCAGCCTACCCCCCTGACTCTTACTGGCATTGTATTTACGATACGAGAGTCATAACTGGCGGCTCACACTTTGACAAAGCTGGAGTAATGAATGTGGATGTGGAGGAGGCTGTACATCCACAATCAAATAACCACCAACACTTTCCTTCCATCGTGCAATTAAATCAGTATCATATCAAAATATAATCATACAACACCTTATGTGAACTTAACCCCCTTAATAGGGGGAAGGAAGTGTAAGGTGACGAGATGTTTATGTATGGTATATGTAAGGTGTTTATGTGAGGTTGGTCTGGCTCTTTCCCCTCCTACACTTCCCACCTCTACCTCATCTCACACCCCTGCCATCATCACCACCATGGGCGGGGGGGAGGGGGGGGGGTTAACAAGTGACGTCACAGAAAAACAAACGCTGTGGTCGTTCGTTACTGGCTTACTTTACCTACATCATTACCTATTTCCTTCCTCTCCACTTTCTCCTTTCTATACCTTCCTTCCTTCCTTGCTTACTTCCATCTTTCCTTCTGTACTTTCCTTACTGCGCTCTATTCCTTCCTTCCCTCAAGCCTACCTACCTTCCATCCTTCATTTCTTCTCTCCTTACTACCTCCTTTCCCTCTTACTTTCCTGCCTTCCTTTCTTCCTTCCTTATTCTTAAAGATAGACAAGGTAGGAGGATGGTGGGGGAGGGATTATGGGGGGGGAGGAAGGAGGGGAAGAATGGTGGGGAATAAAAAAGGGAAATGAGAGAGAGAGAGAGAGAGAGAGAGAGAGAGAGGATGACTAAATTGGTGTGTTGTTGTCGTACATCTGGCCTCGTGACTCATGGAGGCTAGTGGGAGAGGGATTACTGGCAACTGTGATGGTGAGGAAAGGGATTACTAGAATTAACTGAGAGAGAGGGAGTACTAGAGTTAGCTGAGAGAGAGGGGGGGATTACTAGAGTTAACTGAGAGAGGGAGGGATTACAGAGTTAAATGAGAGAGGGAGGGATTGCTATAGTTAACTGAGAGAGAGAGAGGGATTACTAGAGTTATCTGAAAGAGAGAGGGATTACCGGGGTGAAGAGAGAAGGAATACTTTCAACCGGGAAAAAAATACAGAGGGATTATTTTGGATTTGTGATGATGGGGAGGAAGGGAATACACGAATGAAGATGCTGTACAAATTCTATACTGAAGATTGAGTGTGGGTAGTGGTGGGAAGTTAGTGCTGGGTAGTGGTAGGAGGTTAGTGTATGCTATAGTTAGTTAGGGAGTCAAGGTATGTATATATAATGGTAGAGTAGATAGTGTAGGGTATAGTGAGCCAGACAGCAGGGTATATAGTGGGAGAAAAAGATATAGTGTAGTATATAGGGGTGTGGGAGAAACACAGAGAGAGAGGTGTATGTATAAGGAACCCGGTGTTGGCAAGGATTAAATGATTTCTCAGAAGTAGAGTGAAAGGTGAGGGAGTGAAGGAGGGTAGAGAGGGAGGAATGATATAGTGGAGAGTTACTGAGGTGGAGAGAGGAGTGGAGAGGAAGGGAAGGAGGCAAGGTCATGGAGTTGTAGACGAGGTGGGGAGGAAAAAATGAGTTAATGGAAAAGTGTGAGTAAAAAGGGAAACCACTGAAAATTGAAGATTGATTGATTGATTAATATTAGGTACCGCAACAGGGAGGTCATATGGCGCCCGGGGAAGGTGATTAGAAATTGAAGAAGGAAAAGGGAAAGATCTGGCCCTAATAGGAGAAAGAAGACATGGTGAGAGACTGTGTGAAAGAGTGAAGAAGTGTGTGTGTGTGTGTGTGTGTGTGTGTGTGTGAAGGAATAGAGCTGATGAATAAATGAGAGAGAGAGATAGAGAGAGAGAGAGAGAGAGAGTGTGTGTGTGTGTGTGTGTGTGTGTGTGTGTGTGTGTGTGTGTGTGTGTGTGTGTGTGGTAATTGAGTGTGAGGAGAAGTAGAGGAGAGTATAGGGAGTGAAAGAAGGGGACCAGTGGCAGCCCCTTCCTAATGGCACCCAGCCAGATGAGGGAGGGAAAGAGGAAGGTGAAGGAGGGAGAGAAGAAGGTGAGGGAGGGAGAGAGGAAGGTGAAGGATGGAGAGAGGAAGGTGAGGGTGGGAGAGAGGAAGGTGAAGGATGGAGAGAGGAAGGTGAAGGATGGAGAGAGGAAGGTGAAGCGATGGAGGAAAGTGAGGAAGAGAGGAAAGTGAGGGATGGAGAAAGAAAAGAAGGGGAAGGAGGCCGGGTACCATCTCGTCCTTACTCAGAAATAATCATTCAAACCTACATCTATGGCCGCAGTAGGTGGGTGTGGCCGGTAGTGTGTGTGTGTGTGTGTGTGTGTGTGTGTGTGTCCGGTTAGGTGTGTATGACTGTTGAGTGGGTGTATGTGGGGGGTGTATATTTGGTTTTGTGTAGGAGGGTGGGTGTAGGTGGATGTGGCCGATTGAGTGGGTGGAGGTGGAGGTGTGTGTGTGTGTGTGTGTGTGTGTGAAACCAATATAGTAAGTGTAGGTGGGTGGGCGGGGGTGGGTGACCATCATTATGGGTGTATGCATGCAGAGGGTGTTGGGTGGGTCATGAAGGGAGTGGGTGGAGATGGGTGCTTAACTGATCACTAGTGAGAAGATGGGCGTAACTAGAGTGTGGGTGTGGGCGTGGCGAAGCAATGTAGGGAGGGTGTGTTTGTGGGAGTGGGGAAACAATAAAGGGAGGATGAGGGTGTGGGTGTAGGTGTGGGGGAAGAGATTTAGGAAGGGTGTGTTTGTGGGCTTGGGAAGGTATAGAGAGGGTGTGGGTGGAGTTTGGGTCACTTAAGTGTTTTGTTATTGCCTCTGTACTTACTTGTTTAGTGTATACTCTAGTCTGTCCTCTGTATACTTGTTCATGTACATTTTGAAATAAACGATCCTGTAGAGACAAGTTTCCACTGTTAAAGATGCTTACACTGATTTGTATACATTCCCTTGGATTTCTATAAATGGCAAACACACAAAAAAACAATCAACATAGCCTACAACGGGAGAAATTTCCGAAAATGGCAATTAGATACTCGAGATTCATATTAGGTGAATCATTATAACATATTCTTTGCCTCCAAGAAACATTCGCGAAACGTCCGTCGAAAAACAAAACCCCTAAAAAAAATAGTGTTTATTGACTGCATTTTTAACCTTTTAATTAAATATCGAGTTTATACCATACCATAACACATGCAGGGGGCGTTGGCACTACATGCAGGTTAGGCCAGCGTGGGATAGGACGAGGGCAGGGCAAGGAGTTTAGGTGAAGGAGAAACAAGGCATGATGAAGTGAGGCAAAGTTAGGGTAGACCTGTGTAGGGAGGGACGGGACAGAGTGGGGTAATGGGGTATGGCAAGGCTAGAGTGGAGCAGTACAGGTACAGCCTCACACCAACACCGACCACCAAACCAACAACAGCTCCTCCCTCACCTGGCTCCCAACCGCACACGCGTGTTTGTGTGCCTGTGTGTGTGTGTGTGTAGATGAGAGGAGGTCCGTGTCCTTCTCTCTTCCTGTTTCCCTCTCACACACCTAAAACTATGTGTCCTAGTGATGTGGTGTAAGAATGAACAGACCCCAGGATGAATAGAGATAGTGAATCTATGTTTACCACCACCAACTTGTAACAATCCTCACGTGACTGTACGTAACAGAAACAAACAATACTAAGAGTAATTTGTACAGACACAGTGCACAGAATATATGTGAAGACTTGCCGTGTTTTGTAAAATTATGTGTCATGCGTCTGACTGTGTAATATCACGTTCTATTACGTTATTGTGCAACGCCGTGCAACCTCTCGTCAGTCTTGCAAAACATGACGTTACAAGATCCGATAATGCCGATTTTACCGTTTATTCTCGCTACCGACCTGACAGTGTAACTTCGAAATAGATTGTCTGTATCTCCGACCTCTCAGTGTATGACCTCATTAATCCCTGACCTTGCAATAACCCCCGACTTCGTTAGACCCTGACTCGTAGTAAATATCAGACCTCGTTTAACTCCGATCTCGTAATATCAGACCACGTATCTCTCCACCTCATTATAAGCCTCCACCTCACAAAGCCCCGCCTCAGACCGTACCAAGCCCATAACACTCCCCCGATCACATACGACCCTTGGAAGCACCGACTCTGACCTGCTCTGACCTCGACTATGGAAGGCATCCTGAGATCTATCCTTGATGGGCTGCTGGACACGTCAGCCACCCGAGGACTTCCCCAGGCTCCGACAGCTACCACGGTACCCCAGCTACGTCTCCTTCAGTAGTACTAGTGCTGTGAAGGCCTTCGATACACTCACCCAGGGACTCGTTACCACTCAGTCCAAGAGACTCATCGCTCAGTGACCATTAACGACTCACAATTCGTCCCAGGGCCTCTGGGACTCATAGCTCAGCCCAGGGACTCCTACAGTATATCTGGCCAGGGACTCTTGACTCAGCCCAGAGACCCAAACTTCATGCAGTGATAAGGATTAAGAACTCACTCGTTATTACTGGGATCCCACCAAGGGCCGACCCCCCACAATTCATTCCATCCAGGCCATAACGACTCCTAAGCGGTCACAATGTTGAACCCGTTGTTGTACCTTGTAAGTTAATTGTTATACCTTATACATCTTTCCCTTTCCTTGTCGTCCATTCAATACTGCTTTGTCAAACTTTACCATCATTCACTTTGAATGCTAAATAGTGTTGGAATATATTATCTATATAATCACAAATTATAAGAATGTTGCCAATATTAAGTTAAATGTTTTTGGGGTTTTGTATTATTATAGAATGGAAGTCTTGACATTAACTATAGTATAATGAATGGACCACTGTAGTGTTGTTGGCTTCTGTGTGTGTATGAATGTATTTGTTTGGGATGGCATGTCAGGTGGTAGTGAAAATAATGGACACTTTCCCTCTTCTCTTCTCTTCTCTTTCCTTTGATGTTTGTGTTCGGCCAGGTAGTTTTTAATGGCATCCTTTCATGCTGTAGTGATTTTTTACTTTAATATTGAAGATGATTAATTTGCCTTAAGCATTATCTGAGAGGTGATTTGTAATGAAATACTTATGAGATGGAAACAATAACACTGAATTAAATTTGTCCAAGAGTCTCACAAAGTTGTCCATTTTACATATAATATTTTGGTTTGGTACATCCTCTCATCTATATTAATATACAATTATAAAGATACCTTTGATCTGAACTGTTCATCCTTAGGGAGCAGCCTAGTACATTACAGTACTGGTAAATCTAAAACAACTGATTCCTCCACACTGCTCCAAGGAACATGACGCCATTATTTTTTGTTAACCTAACCCTGTTTCCTGCCATAATAATTTCGAAGAATTAACGAGCTCTAATGTACCAAAATTATAATACCCCCTTAAAGTTTAAACTCTTACATTAGAGGATATAATTATAACATCTTCCACTCAATAATAACTCGAATTAACGATTTGGAATGTCACAAAACTCATACACGACAGGAACGTAAAATTAGGTAAGGAAGGTGGAACTAACAACACACCTGGAGACAAGCGTAATGGGTGTGGATGTGGATAGACTGACTTGGGGATATGTTGGCTGGTGTGGGTGTTTATGATGGTATGTTTGTGTGAAGATGTGGGCGTGTGTATTTGTGAGGGAGACTGGGTGTGGTTGGGGGTCCTGGGTATTGAGGGGGTCAGGGTAGGGGCACTCTGAGTCGTAGTTCATGCATACGTGCGTCTCTTTCTCTCTCTCTGTGTATGTGTGTGTTACAGTAGCCTACAGTACAGTACACATCATGAGTTATCTATTGATCTTCCGTGTACATCAAAGCATAATTGTGCCACATGTGCGACTAGTGTACCCGGTGTGTGTGTGTAATGCCAGACATGACTGAGGGATGCTACCACCACTCTGTCTATATATACCTCACCTTCTGTTTACGTCAATCTGTACCACCTACTGTCTATCCACCCTCTCTCTCTCTCTCTTACACACACACACACACACATCAACGGTATACGTGTTTCACCTTCAGCAGGTTTTGTGTATTGTGTATAAAAACAGTATTAACCGTGTTCTCCATCTCGTATCTGTATTGACTGTTGTATGGCTCTTTGGTCTGTTACAAAGTTGTTTCCGCATTATAAATTGCTGTACCGTATGTAACCCACGTAGTACGCATCTGTTCCACCACCTTATTACTGTATTTTGATTCACATTTCAAGTATAAGCTTTCTCAGTCTTTTTGCTCTTTTCTTTTGTGCCCCACCCAGGCGTTCTTCCCTCTAATATTTCTTTCTCTTGTGTGGTTTCCTTCTCTCTCTGTTGCTATATTTGTTTATTGCGTCTGTTGTGTTCTACTTTGTCTAATACTATGATAATGCTTTTCGTGTTGCCTATGTAATCACCGTTATTTTAGACTTCTGTTTTTATTCAACTACCGTTACTTGGTGCTTTTCGATCCCCGTATAATCCATGCCCCCTTGGGTCTGTGTCTTTGTGTATCATAGTTGTTTATATAATGTACTGTACCTTTATTATTTTGTTTTCGGGTCAGACACTTTACCAACTCACCACCAGTACAGCCCTATATTAACCAAAACCGCAGTCCTCCTCCACCCACTACTGCCCAGCCTGCCAACCCATGCCATGCACCCACCCTTCATGTGTCCTGATTTAGCTTCGTTATTCCCCCGCCAAATGTTGTTGACGCGTCCTGCTTCGATAAAACGAGTGTGTAACCATTAATCCTGCCTCCCACGGCCTGCCAGGAGTCAGAGGAAGAGAAATTGGCGGGGACCTTTGCCATCTACTGCCACCAGCCATGAGGGTGATGGATGTGCCTGTGTTTATAGATGTTGTCTTTCTTGTTGTTGTTTGGCCTCGAGAATAGGATTGGTGCATTAACTCGAGAGATGCCAGGTTATTATTACTTCTTCCGCTATTTATAACGACAGTCTACGAGTATGAATTAGTATTCTATATCCTCTTACCAATCTTCAATGCTGCAGAATAGAGATATCATCAGATATGTGTCGCCCTATGATGAATACAACATAAACGTGTTGCAGGCCTTATAAAATGAGTTCTTAAGAATACTCACTCTTTCATTACCTTTCTGAGTGGTAGCTGGCCATGTTACTTAATTAATCTGATGCCGAAGGTGATTAGTTTTCAAAATATAAATGAAAACTATCAAAGAAGGTAACGTGATATGAAAGCAGCCTAAATCCACCAAAATGTTGTAGGTTTATTTTCTAGTGACTGAGTTATCGCCCCTATAGCCTTCCTACTGGCCCAGTAAGGTATAGGCTACCGGCGAGGGGAAACCTGCTTGATTTAGTAATGAGTCACTGAGGAGTAGGGCTGAGTGAGACCACCTTAATGTTGATCTATTCATATACACGCTTCACAGAATTACAAGCAACTAGTGTGGTAATCGAACCCGGGTCAACTGCTTGGAAGGCACTAGTTTATTGTTTATACTGCTACCTGTAGTTGCATTGATTCATTAACTTAGATATTTGAATATATAATATAGTTTTGAAGTAATATATTCTTAAATTTGTAGATACTTAGAGCTTTAATATTATAAATATTTTGTTTGTTATAATGCTACAAGACTATTTTGTTTTATGGTATAACTGTGACAACTTTTCAGGTGCTTTAGTGAAGATTCTCTTGTTGGTGAATTGGTAGGTCTCTGATTCCTCCAAACTATACCAAAAAACAGACGCCCTCAATTATACTAATAGGGGATCTGTTTTGTGGCATAGTTTAGACTTTTAGAGGAATCAAGAGACCTTCCAATTCACCAACAAGAGAATATCCCTTAATTAGGCTAAAGTTTGCTTGTATGATTCTTGACTTGAATATAGAAAGTCAATGTAGTTAGTGGAGTAGTAGCCTAGTAGTGAAAAAGCACACGTGGAGAGATTTGGTGAACCACATTGTGTAGCCTAATACAATTAAAAATATTTATGCATTGTGTGCAAGTAGGCTAACTGCAAATTAAGCAGCAGTGTTAAAGCATGTAGCCTACTATTCTCGATTATTTTCTGATCGCTACAAATGTAAGTAACCAGCATGTGGTACTGTACCAAGCTAGGGTTGACATTGATGAGTTTTATTGACCTTGTGTTCGTGTATGAGAATTGGAAGCTTCTAATTTCTCCTGACCATGCCATGAAACAAGCTCCTTTCATATAGGCTAGCCTAGGTGTGTGTGTTTCTTGGCAATATTTGAAGGACTCGTTTGCATCCAATTTTCTGACTACAACACAGGGTCCCTTCAGGGTGGTAAGATTATATCGTGAATACTTTTTCCTCCATACTGTGCCTACAACAGGTCATCTATAATGCGGTTATAATGCGTGTTCAGAAATATCAACAACTGACATAAATGCATATTGTTGTCCACAGTTATTATATTATAACTTCAGTTCGTCTCCTCTGTCCATTCCATCTTTCTCCATTTCGTTACCATGCGTCTGACTTTATCTACGTTCCTACTCTCTCTACTTTTTTATCATCCGTCTTTGTCTCCCTCCCATTTGTTTTCATCTTCATTCTCTCTCTCTCTCTCTCTCTCTCTCTCTCTCTCTCTCTCTCTCTCTCTCGATATCCATGCTTCTTTACCATTTATCTTATGTCCCTCCCTTCTACTTGTCTTTGTATAGTCAACACCCATCTCTGTCTCCTTGCCATCTGTCTCTGTCTCTCAACCATCTGTCTCTGTCTGCCTTCAGTAAGTGGGTCGTTTCTGGTGGTTGTTTTGGGAGTTTACGTAGTCCTCTAAACACTACAACAATACAGATCCCCCATACTCGTAAACTGAGGTGAACTGTTTTCTGACATCGTTCGTGGGATTCAGTAACTTTCCAATTCGGCCAAAACAGAAGGTAATACGCTCTGCCTCACTAGCCCTATCCAGTCAAGGTTATCATCGTTGTCTAGTTGTCATTAGGGGGTCGTCAGTCTGTTGAGGGAGACTGACTAAGAGTTTTACGGTATCGGATGTTTAACAATGCGGATTATTTGCGGATGCGGATAATTAGTACACCTCAGTTCCAAACTAGACTAGCCTATACCAGTAAATACTATAATAGATAATTGTCTCAGTACAGTACCGGTATTCGAGTATGGGGATTCGTTTTGTGGCATTGTTGAGAGGAACCAGTTTCTTTTCAGTTGGTCGACAATATATTTGCCTATTAGGCTAGGCTATATATCCCCATAACCATTTTGTGCCTGTGTAGTTTGTCTTGTTGCGTTCAGATAAATTCCCAGAACACGATGTTGTTATGGCAGAGTAAAACTTACACAAGAAAAATTCATCCTTATCTTTGATGAGTAGCCTAGTTGCTTGCATCACATAAGCTGCTGCTTATCATCTATTAGGATCGTGTTCAGCTCATGTATTGAGGGAAGCTGTCATAATGTAGGCCTACTGTAATACTTTCGTTACCGTACGTATACGAGTCGACGCGTTTGATTGTAAAGTGAATATATATATATATATATATATATATATATATATATATATATATATATATATATATATATATGTAAAAGTATCATTTATTTTATAAAAATAATTATTGCACAAGATTTATAAATATGACTAATGTAATAAATTTATTACTCTTATCTCCTGCCACACATGACGGAACAGGAAGGATAAAAACCGGCGTATCCGACATGTATTTTTATACGTGGTCTCCTCGGCTGGTGGCCAAGGGAGGGGGAGGGGGGAGGCAGACTTGGTCAGATTCGGGAAGGAGAAAGAGAGAGTTCATGGAGTGCTGTGTAAGCAGCAAGATCGTCTCGGTTAACAAGCCGAAATAAAATGTAAACTGTCGTAGGAGTTACATTCTTTCCAACTGGCGAGTGCCAGGCCTTTTTCGGTGTAAACAAGATGGATGAAGTTTCTTGACATATACTCAAAGTATTGCCTAGACAACTTTGAGGTTTATATATAGCTTGGTGCTGGACTACGCAATAAATTACTTAATGTTAACTAGGGAGATGTAGGTAGCTACGGTGCTAGGCTACGCTGGGGCGAAACTAGACGGGTTCAGAAACACGAAAAGATTCAATTATTGCCCCGCTCCTATTTGTACCCTCCCCCCTCCCCCCTTCTACTTCCTGACACATATCCCAGCTTACCTTTCTAACTCGCCTAGGGAAAGCGCAGGCTAGGATAGCCTAGCTGTATTTACTCTTAGTGCATATATTTTGTCTTGCATTGACTCTAAATGGACTTCAAATATCGGTATCGGTTAATCCCCTGTTCCTTGTTCGTTCAAAGCACAGGTGCTTCAGTTGTATCGTGGTTGGCTGGACCGAACTTTTGTGCACCATTGTTTGTACTATACCGAGACCAATAAGACCAGTTAGTGTTATTGGTCTTGGTTTGTACACGACGCTGTCACCTGCCATAAGTGTTGGTCGAGTGGAATCCATCACGGATGGGTGCGGACCCAACACGCACACTCGTATATGTGCATGTGCATCGGTCCTTTTGGACTTAAAACAAAAAAAATTTTGGTTTCCCAAAACGTTGGTTAAGACCGGGTTAATTGAAAATTTACCGGATAAAATATAAATTGTAGTAGCAGTTCAAGAACGAACAGATAGAAAGTGCCATTATTATTGTACTCATGGAATGCAATGACACCACCTGTAAAGAGGAATTTTGTTTTGTTATTAACAGTAGGAAACGTAAATATATTAACACTCACCATCAGACGTAATATTGACTGTCATTCTCCTTCCTCTTATTTATCTCCTTAATGCGTCGAGGGACACTAGTGGAATGGTTTCGTAGAACAGAGGGCAAAAAACTCCCACAACTGTTTAGTGCAGCCTCAAGTCAAGGCAGTGACGATGTGTCCATGTCGCACAGCTGCTTCATGTGGGACCATAAATACTCAATGGGACTGATATCTTGGCTGTTGCAAGGCCAATTACCATTACAGGGAATCTCAAAGTCTGTTAACCACTACTTCACTGACTTTGCAATATATACAGGGGTAGAGTCCTGCATAAACATCTCTGCCTTTGACTGATCAAAAGAGCCACAATACACATCACATACGAGCGGACTGTCCAATGACTGGAAATGTGGCATCATCACTCGAAAACACTATTGTCCATTGCTCCTCACACCACTCTAGTTACGTTTTACAACACTAGACTCTTTTGTCATTCTGTAGTGTAGGTAGCAGCAGTTTCTTACAAGCACGGTAACTTCTGCAGTTCAAATTAATCGTCTTACATCCCTGATAGACGAAATGGCTAGTTACTGCCTGGCACCACTGCACGGGACGCCAGCCAGGCTTGGGAAGTGGGGCTGGCGGTACACAAGGGGTCAATAATTCTATCCTGCTTTGAGGCACAACATGAATCTTCACCAACTTCGCCTCTCCTACTGAAACGCCACTTAATTTTCGGCTGGTAGAGATTAACATCGTGCCGAGAATCAGGACAGAAATATCGACCCCAGTCTTCACACTGTCCTAGAATCGTTTTTACCAGACCACAGTCTTACGTCTGTTTGATTCACAATAATTGTGAGATTGTAGCCAGCTTTGAATAAGGATATCACTTCCACACATTTCTCCTTTTCTGTGCTCACCTTCGGCATAATGAGAGGGTGGAAGGGAGTCAAATAACAACGTAACTTATGGCGCACCACTGACACACACGGAATCCTCCCTCTGACTCTCACTGCTCAGAGGCTACTAAGTAGTGATCAGCATCTAGTGATTCGAATCTGATGCCACTGCAGCCTGCAGGGCTTCCATGAGCTCCTGAAATATTACCCTAGAATCGAGCCAGTTTTACCCTAAATTACTAAGTATTACCCTAAAAAGTCGGCAACATCGTAAATTTGAATAACGTAATACATTATTACACATAGTCATTTAGGATCACATATAAGACAAACTAAAATAGATTATATATGTAAAGATCTCCATGTTCTTCAGTGAAAGAAAATTAACTTACCAAGTTACCATGTTCTCTGTTATCTAACTTCCCTTAGAAAAACTTTACTTTGTTTAATAAATCTGCAGGGTCGGCCAGCTTGGCTGCACGAGTGATTCAATTCTTGATGCACTGTTGCCATAACTAGTGGCCCGCATCACGGTAGCTGGGTTATGTTATGCCCCGATACACTGGGTTTGGCAAAATTGCAAAGTAATGTAGCCAGGTAACATCAGTATTAATTAATTACCGACTTTTTTGTTCATGTCTACAATAGCTTTGTGTACTGTTCTTAATTTTCGATAGATTTTGACACTTGTAAAAGTTGTTTTGCTTAAATTAATGAATTACCCTAAAATATCCCCAACTTAGGCATTACCCTACACACAAGCCTAAAGAGGGTCTGATTACCCTAGTTTAGGGTATTTTACTCTAAAATGGAAACACTGTTCCACTGGTGCACAATCTACAGTACAGTACATGGTTGTCAGATCTTGTCAAAAAACGTCAGGTAATTTCGCATTCCAGGGCAGGGAATTTCATAGCCAACTTCAATTTTCGTGAATAAAAATGACATCAAGAAAACAATGATGTCTTCAGTCAGCTTTTGATATATTGCTGGGGAGTGATAAGCTGAACTTAAACTGAAGCTCTATAATTTAAGTTTGGTAAGTCGATGAGAGGACAAATGTAAAGGTGGGTTTAATGGCAAATATAATTAATTCATGTTAGAGTGAGTGTGATTTGGTTATTTTTCTAAAGGTTACATGACACAGCCTAACCAGATATGGTCAAGTCAAAATAATGAAATCAAGTTCATTTTAATAAAATAAAGTTTTACTCATGGTATATGACAAAATTACGGCAGGTCTCCAGATATTTATGTCAAATGTAAAGACGTGAGATGATGTCATGCCAGGACAGATGGATGTCAGGGGGCCATGCTGTCCCTGGCACTGACTAGTAGGTATGTATGGATGTATGTTATGGGGTCACGGAGAAGGAGTGTAGGTTTCTCCACCCCCTATCTATCTCTATGCATCCTTGACATCTCTCTTCGCCTGGCTAATCATTAAAGGCCTGAAGGGGCCGTCTCTTACGCTCAAATTGGAATGCTACTTATTCATTCTAACGATGATACAAAACAAAATCCCTGCTTGTACACTGAAAAAGTTTGTGTCTTGGTATAGTTTGGAAGAATGAGTCTCCTTCCATTTTGTCTGTAGGTTAATACTCCATTAACAATAAGGGACAGATGTACAGCCACAATCAAATATCCACCGATACTTTCCTTCCATCGTAGTAAATATCTTGGTAATAAAGAACAACACATGTATGATTTTGCACCACCTCATAATAATAATTGAGGGGGTTAAGTTGACGTAAGGTGTTGTATGATTATATTTTTATATGATACTGATTTATTTGTACGATGGAAGGAAAGTGTTGATGGTTATTTGAAAATTTTGATTGTGGCTGTACAGTACTGTCAAGAGCCATAAAGAGTATACAAGTCTCATACTTGCTGGAGCTCGTTCATTATTCCATCAGGGTATTCAAAGTAGCCGTGGATACATACTATGGCTTGTGACTGTACACTCACTAGCAAATGTTCAACGACAGACCTTACCAGACATAAGATACAAAGTATAGTTCACAGAGGGCACAACGCTCGTCTATCAAACTTAAGGAGAAGGAAGGGAAGAGGGGGTGATGGGGGGGGAGGCAACAAGACTGGGGGAGATAAAGAGAGGCTGTCGTGATGGAAGATGCCACATAACTGTTTTTATTATTATTAAAGCCTGTTTGTCGGGTTGTATTCCTTTGTCCACACAACACTTTTGATCAAGATGGTAGTGGTATACTTGTCAACATGTGCCACCTAATTATTGTTACCTCATCCAGAGTAAGGGTGGCGAAGAGGAAGTGATTGATGTGGTGAGTGAGTGAGTGAGTGATGAGTGCTGAGTTGATGCAAGACATAAAGGATGGTGGGGCTGAGGTAAAGGGATGGAGAGAGGGGTGGAGGGAAAGCTTCGACTCACATCTAGGCTGCTTCGGTGCTTCATCAACTCCCCCCCCCCCCACTCTTCCATTCTTAAGAGGGCATTACAGTGTTGGTAATTCTGGAGCAACTGATTCCTCCAAACAATTCCAAGCAACAGGCCGCCATTATTATTGTTACTTTGGTCCTGTTTCATGTCATACGTTGGAGTAATTAAATCGCTGTAATGTACCAAAAGTGTATTACTCCCTTAAAGCTTTCACCTTCCTCT
Source organism: Petrolisthes cinctipes (assembly GCA_033782935.1). Classification (NCBI taxonomy): domain Eukaryota; kingdom Metazoa; phylum Arthropoda; class Malacostraca; order Decapoda; family Porcellanidae; genus Petrolisthes; species Petrolisthes cinctipes. The sequence goes on along the minus strand of JAWQEG010000209.1, from coordinate 300,152 downwards.
CACACCTTCCCTTTGCCTCAGCCACTCTTACATCCCTTACAGTTTTCATCTTAATAAGTAGTATATATTGCAAATAACAATGTTAATGATATATATTTTGTCGAATTACTGAATCAAAATACTTAATAAGACAGATCTCATTTCTGCTCTCGATTTCCTACGCGCACAAACAATGCGGGAAAAGAATGATAGGATAACAGGACTCCTTAAGGCGACTGTACTGTGGTACACAAAAATTCATTCCCTCTGCCAGCCGCAATATAAATGAAGCACCTGTGGCACCACCAACGACTAGACAACACAACTGTGTCTGTCATTAGTACCTCATATAATTCAGTCATATTATTAAGGCTCAGTGGCTGGCTGAAGAAATGAACTTTTGTACACCATAGTACTGCCTTTACCAGCTGTGTTCAAGGACGGTAGGTTACTGGCTGGCTTGAGGTGGTAATTGGCGGGGGCGACTTCTGTATATTTGTGGTGGGTCTGTGTTGATGGTGTTGCGTTTACGGTAGGGCTCGGCAAGGTAGAGTTGGCTGGGCAAGAGCTCAAGTTTTGCCCCTCCCTCCCCCCTGCTGTCCCTATCGCCCCGTGCCAAGCTGCCCTGTATAGTCACCAACCAAAATAAGTATCCAGGTCTACTTTGAATAGCCTGACGTTGTCGTAAACAAGCTCCGGCAAGTATGGGATATGTTAGGTGTTGTAAATGGTTCACACTTGTATGCTAGATGATTTGAAACTTCAACAAGACCACCTGTATAATTATAATGAGTGGTGACTGTACCCCTCCCACATCCCCATCACTTTCTGCCTACCCGTTCAAAAGAAAATAAATATTTCTCGTCATACTATTCAAGTATAACAGGATGCATATGTTGCAAATTCACAATCATCAGACCTTCATTTATACAGTATATTAATAGTTTACTCAGGGACTGGCCATCAGCCTAACATATAATAGCGTTTCTTTGTTAAGTTAGATGTTGCCTTAGCAGACGAAGCACTGTTATGGATTAATAGTGGGTTAGCTGGTTGTCAGTGGAAAAATAATGGCAGGTATCAAAAGAGTTCCAATACAAACATGTAGTTATTATCTTACATCATTTCCGTCGATCTTTGTAAATTTTCTATGATATATATTTTTATATTTATTCATTCCTATAATATTTACTGTATATCATTTCTTAGTTAACAATTTATTCTTCTCAACTGAAAGAAGAAAAGCTAAATCCTTCATTGAGCACTTAATTAAAAGGGTCGACTATTGTGGGCGAAATGGAGGGCTACTGAAGCCTCGAAACCATACAACAAAACAAATCCCACAGGTTGTACACACAGAGGATTAATTAATGTGTTTCCTGGCATAGTTTGGGGGAACGAGGACCCACCATTACACCAACATAAAACAAACTCCTTAAGGAACCCTGTGATGTAGTCAGAAGATTGGAAGAAATGAGTCCTTCAAATATTGCCACGAAACACCACCTATATGGAAGGAGCCTGTTTCGTTGGATAGTCAGGAGGAATCAGAAGCCTCCACACACGATCACAGGGTCCTTAAGGGGGTGCGGGAGTAGGGGACAGGCTTGGGGGGTGTGTGTGGAAATAGGGGGACAGGCTTGGGGGGGGGGGTTAAAAGCCTGTCCCCTATTCCCGCACCCTCCTAACCCCCCCACCAAGCCTGTCCCCCTACTCCCACACCCCCAAAAAAACCTCGACCCCCGCACCCCCCTAACCCCCCCAAGCCTGTCCCCCTATTCCCGCACCCCCTTAAGTGTAGAGCAGACACAGCAGGGGCGGGCGGGTGTCACACATGATTAATTTAGCTTTAAGGTGTCAGCTATTTTGTGTGTCAGTTTTTTTTTTAGACGTCATCTGGGTGTTTGTCCCAGTGTCATGCAGTGGTGTCACCTCTATTTTTAAGTGTGTGTGTATGTGTGTGTTCTTCTTACATATGGTTGTGTGTGTGTGTGTGTGTGTGTGTGTGTGTTTGTTCTTCTTACATATGGTTGTGGGTGTGTGTATTATATTTTATGTATTCTTCTTGTATATATTTGTGTGTGTGTGTACTAGTGTTGCAGGTGTTATATATTTTATGTGTTCTTGCGTATGATTGTGCGTGTGTGTGTTTTATATTTTATGTATTCTTCTTGCATATGTATGCGTGTGTGTGTGTGTTTTATGTATTCTTCTTGCAAATGGTGTGTTTGTGTGTATGTGTGTGTTATATAATATTTGATTTATTCTCGCTTATGGTTGTGTGTGTGTGTGTGTGTGTGTGTGTGTGTGTGTGTGTGTGTGTGTGTGTGTGTGTGTGTGTGTGTGTGTGCTCTTTACCATACGTCCTCACACGTGTTATGGGCCTATGGTATGTTAATTAAGGAAGGGGGAGGGATCATTGGGCTGTCAGTGAATTGAGAGACTATAGACTACTGATTCCTCCAAGCTGTATGTGTCGGAATACAAACTACCTTATTACTATACGAGAAGGACACCACCTGGTTTGTTACATTAATTGGAGGAATCGGTAACCACTTTAGCTGCTGTTTTGTAGGATATAATTATGTTTTCTCTGTGGAGTTTTTAAAGTTCCTCAAGCTGTTTGACCGAGCAGCCCCGTCTCTGGAGTTTTTGTTGTTGTTGTTATTGTTATTATTATTATTATTATTATTATTATTATTATTATATTTTTGGTGACAAGTTTTTTTTTTTTTTTTTTTCCGTGCCATGGCTATGTTTCGTTCTTTGCTATCCACCCAGCAGCCGTTTGTTGATGATCAGTCTTCTTATCCAGGAAGTCAGGGAATCTTTCTGTGCAAAATATAAATGGGCCTGATATTTATGTGGATTTAATAAAGTGTTCCATTATTACTAAAACACTTAATACTCTAATTGTCTTATTTGTCTTGGATGTATTATTGCATTTGTCTTGGATGTTCTTACGTAGGTTTTCAAGATATGAGTCCTGTACAAAGGAAGTGCCAAAACAGTAAAATAAGTTTATTAGTCTTTAGTTTCGGTGATTCAATAAAGGAATCAATAATTGTTAAATAGATCATTATAAAATATATGAATAAAGTAGTATTAATCACTTCGTTTCTATAAATCTATTTAATTCATTTATGGTTAAAGTATTTCTCAACTTTTTATGTGAAGTTTTCTTTCTAGTTCACTTTAGTGGTTTCAACATAGTTATATATTATTTAGGTTACAGTATAATTATGGTACAAGAATAAGCGACTTGATTCCTCCAAAGTATGCTACGAAACAGGACTCGATTAACAAAATTAATGGTGGTCTGTTGCTTGGAATATTTGGAGAAATTAGTTGCTACATATTTACCAACACTGTAATTAACTCTTAAGGATTATTGTTTTTGTTTTGTTTTTCTCAAAAGTCTTTGGCAAATTATACATTATGTGTGTTCTTCCATTTATCCATATTAATGTGATCATGAATTAATACTAATAAATTGTTTTCTCGGCAGCTTGACTCTTGCGACGAGTATGAGGACCGCAGGAAGGTCAGAATGCGCCTCAAGAACCTCATGGCCCAGAAGAAAGGTGAGTAATGATGACACCATTACCATGTTGTGTTACACGTGCCTTATATGATGATAACATAATATCCTGAACCTGTCGCCATTCACACTTAATGGAAGTGATTGTTGAAGGTGATAGCACAGTGGACAGAGAGGTCGACTGCGGACCAAATAAAGGTCTGATCGAGTCCGCTACACCACAGTTATTCAAATCGATTGTCATATATATATATATATATATATATATATATATATATATATATATATATATATATATATATATATATATATATGCCATTCTTAATATTTAAGTTCTTGTTTGCTCCTCTTTTGAACGAAATAATTCCCTTAACCTCTTAGCAATTGATAGTGCATTTGATAGTACAGTTGCCTGCAAAGTTTCCGTCCCTCCTAGGAGATGGAACAAAAACTTCCCAGGCAACTGTATAGATCCCTTTTATTCCACGTATCGTAATCGTAATAAAATCATAACTTTCTCATGACATACAGCAGATCGAGATTAGGTTAAATAGATTATAAATATTCCTGTTTCTGTTTTACTCGGAAAGTATCTGGAACAAGACAGTCATAGATTTACAGGGATTTATGACCCCCGTTAAAGATTTTATTGATATAATATTGGATTTCAGATATGGACTAAGAAGTTTGTGAAATGATATAGCTTTGTTTCGGAGTCCATTCTCATTGGTGTATCAGCCTATATTCATTGCCTCTGTCCTCAGAAGCTGATGGGAATTTAAAAATTATTCTGGAGCAAGGCAAATTAACTCTGGAGTTAACCTTCGTAGATGCAGTAAGGGCAAAACTTACACAGTAAAAGTGACAACAGCAGCCATTTCCATATCACGGGTTGTAAACGTACTGCATTGTGACATATTGCAATGTCAGTAAATGCTGACGGATTTTTATTATTAATATCATATAAAAATAAAATAATTGGCACTTGTGGTATGATAATTTAATGATAATTAAAATTTTTAGTACAGTAATGTTGATTTATATAGCGTTTTGTGGCATTTGTGGGCACCAAAAACTCGTCTTGTTTTAGAGCTACGAGTGTGTAACTGTGTGAATATAAATATAAAACAATTTCGAATTGTTTCTTATTCTGTTCTTTTTTTCACCATAATTCTTTAATATAATATATAATCATGATGTGTAATGACCTGCTTGCCATGGTTACTACTAATCTGTGTTGTTGGTTTTGCAGCTCTGCGTGAGGAGCTGAGTGGCCATGATCTGGGAGCCCGGGGGTCGGGTGGGTCCCAGGGTGGAGCGGCGCACCAGAACACGCGCGAGACTCTGACCGCCACCACCGGTACCGTGCGAGACTTGCGTAGCAGTGAGGGTGAGTTAGAAGCTATAGTATTCGCGCAGCTGGTGGCGTCGCTTGAGGCGTGTACCGCTGGCTTTGGTGGTGGGTCTTCTGGTGGTGGGGCTACTTCTTCTTCTTCCACTGCAGGGCATAGGTCAGGACGTAGGGGTAGGGTACGCGTGAAGTCGGGGGCGAGGGTAGGGGAGGAGGAGGGATACATGTCTGATTCAGGTACAGAATCGGGGGACGAGTCAGGTCGAAACCAGGAAGAATTTGTAAATTTCATGGCAGGAGTGAAGTCTTCTGTGAAGGCAGCCATCTTGAACAGTGGGGATAGTGGGGAACTTACGAGTGAGGATAGCGATCTTAGTTCTGACATTATCGTGGAGGTGAGCTCTGTCCTGGACAAACTAAAGACTAACATCTCCAAATCAAAGAGTCATTCATCATCCATCATGAGTGAGAGTGAGGAGGGAGGGGTGGGAGGGCAGGGGACACAGCTCCTCTCACTCATTGACCGTCTTCAAACTTCCCTTGGTGGACATTTACAGGATAACGAAGGTCAGCAGGAACAGGCCTCACTAGCCACACGTGGCCAATGCTCTGGTAGCCCTGGTATAGAAGATGAGGATGGTGATGATGAAGAGGAAGAGGAGGAGGTAGAGGTGGAGGATGAGGAGGAAGAGGAGGACGAGTATGATGAGGTTGATGAAGATGAAGAAGACGAGGAAGAAGTTGAAGATGAGGAAGAAGAAGAGGAAGGTGTTGATGATGATGATGATGAGGAAGATGAAGATGATATGGCAGAATCAAAAACTGCATTGGAGAAAAGAATGAAGAGGAGCAGCTCAGTTGGTGTGCTAAACTCTCCCTCACTTGGGTCATCTGAGCCATCCAGCCCAGCTATTGTAACAGGTGGCCTCCAGTTAACAGTCAACCAAAATGAGGCCCGTGTTGTGGTGGTGAAGGTGGACCAAGGGAGGGCTGATGGAAAGACTGGTCGTAAGTCACAGTCGACTGAAAGCATTGGGACAAGTACAGCCAGTTCAGATCAGGTCAGTCGCACACAAGAAGCCAAAGGAGTCCTTGCTTCAGCGATTCATCGCTGCAAGTCCCGGGAGGAGCTGGTTCGCCATCTCAGCACTGACACTGTGGAGGGAACAGAAATAGTGCATGAAGAAGCAGGTGAGAGTGGTACCAGGGATGGTACTCCAGACAGCCGTCTAAGCGACTCTGACACTGGACGCCGCAAGGAGAGAAAAGACATCCCCTGGAAAATTAGGGCAGCTAAGAAACGTATTGAGCGCCCTAGTGTAGGTAAGGAGGAGGCTGGGCCAAAGTACTCATCTCTGGCTAGTGCAGCACTGGTCACTCGCCGTTACAAGTCCTACAATGACCTTTGGAATACTTCTCCAAAGCCATACTCCCTCCCCCTTCCTTCAGAGACTCGTTCCATGGGCAACGTCTGTGAGATGAAAAAGTCGTGGCAGGTTGAGTCTGCAGAGGAAACTGGGTTCATCCACCAACCAGTGCAGTCCAGAACACTACATGATATCAAGCGTGAATATGGCCACATAGTTACCTCCCTGTCCACAGGTACCCTCAGTCCTGCTGTCCAACCATCCTGCCCTAGGGAAACTTCTGACACTGAGGACTCTGATGATGAAGATGAGGGTGAGGTATTTTCTCTCAAATTGTATGGGGAGGAGCACTCTGTCCCAGGCACCAGAGCACAACTCCCTGGCATTTTCCACAAGCAAATGGAGGCCCCAGTGATCAAGCCCAGCACAATCTTCCAGAAATTGGAGAAGCGTGAAGTGCTCAAGAAGAGTGGCTTTTTCAAGGAGAAGGCAGAAGAAACCAAACTGGACCCAGCCAGTGAGAGACTGAAAAAGCATGTCAGTCCTAAGGTAAAGCCAAAGTTCCAACCCAAGGTAATGCCTCAACTCCAGTCCCAGCTTCCTGCCTCATCTGCTCGCAGCCAGGCTGTTCCAGTTATCATACCTAAACGTCCCACCTCCTTGGCCATCCAACCAACTGTCCCTGATTGTCGACCAACATACCTGAAAGACACTGAGGTACCTCCACCATTACCTCAAAGAGGTGAGGTGCCACAACCACCACCTGTACCAGAACGTAGCACATCAGAATATCAGTACCATCCAGCCCCTACCACTCACATTCATCACCCCAATTTGGCTCTGTCAAGATCCAAGTCCACACCTGCAGCTAATGCATGGGGTGGAAAAGCTGTGTTGGGTAGGGCAGGATGTGAGGTCTGGCAGAAGGTAGGAGTAGCAGCAGCTGCTCGGGAAGGGGCCATCAAGACCAATCAGGTGAGCCGCATACAGAGCCAATTGGAGCAATCGACGGAGGACCCTTGGGTAAAACATGGTGTGGCTCGCACCAAAAGTGCTGGAGCAGTAACTACCCTAACCACTGTTAATGGCCCTGCCCCAATCTCAGGAGTGGTTAATGACCCAAGTGACAAGCTCTTCACTCCAGAGATGTTAGTCAAGATTGCTGTGCACAAGGCTGCTATCAACAAGCAACTGAGTGTTGATGAGGAGCAGCAGCAGACAGAAGAACCACCTCAGCAACAACAATATGAGCAGCAATCACAGCTGAAAGAAAAAACAAGGGCTGTATTGGAGCGGGCATACTCGGCTGATGCAGGACAGGTGGACCCAGGAAAGAAGATAATGAAAACACCTCAGTACCGACGTATGAATACAGTAGGGGAAGCAGACTTGAATGTGGCTCCAGATAAAATAACAGAACATAAGAGGTCAGTGTGGCAAGGTGTCCACCAACACTCCAAACAGCAGCAGCAACTCCGACAACAGGAAGAAGAGAAGCAAGTCTGGCATGAATTGCAGAGGCAACAAGAAATACAAAGACAACAGGAGCTGCAGAAACAACAGGAAGTACAGAGACAACAAGAATTGAAGAAACAGCAAAAGCAACAGAGACAACAAGAATTGAAGAAACAACAGGAATTACAGAGACAAGAAGAACTGAAGAAACAACAGGAATTACAGAGACAACAAGAATTGAATAAACAACAGGAATTACAGAGACAACAAGAATTGAAGGAACAACAGGAATTACAGAGACAAGAAGAATTGAAGAAACAACAGGAATTACAGAGACAACAAGAATTGAATAAACAACAGGAATTACAGAGACAACAAGAATTGAAAAAACAACAGAAATTGCAGAAACAACAGGAATTGCAGAAACAACAGGAACTGCAGAAGCAACAGGAATTACAGAAGCAACAGGAATTGCAGAGACAACAGGAACTACAAAGACAGCAAGAATCACAGAGGCAAGAGCAATTAAGAAAGCAAGAGGAAGTTGAAAAGCAACAGGAACACCTTAGACAACAACAGGAATTGCAAAGACAGCAAGAGGAACTTAAAAAACAACAAGAGGAACTCCAAATGCAAATATTAAAACAACAAGAGCAGATACGTTTACAGCAAGATTTAATAAAGAAACAACAGGAGCAGCTTCTCCAGAGCCAGATAATATTACCTTGCAGCACTGAGCAGCAGCAGCAGAATCAGAATCAGATAGTGAATACAGTGCAGCAGACTGGGGCAGACGAGGTTCAAGACTCCTCTCGCCAGAGCAGGCCAATAGGGAGGGAAGGACCAGGGAGGCAGAACAGTGTAGAGGGAGCAGCAGGTATGGTGTCGGCTGCCCTCACCAGACATAAGTCCAGAGAGGACATGAGGCGTAGAAGTCTCTCTGCCTCAGGAAGAACTACTAGCCAAGGTTCTGTAGGCCATGCCTCAAACCCTGATGTAGAGGACAACTTTGGTGACTGTGACACTGAGGTTAATGATGATGATGTTTTTAGCTCTACCTTACCTGGCTCAGGCTCAGTTCAGTCCCAGGTCACACCTTCCTTCCCACTGCTTCCCACATTGCCCAGTAGTTCATCTAAGCTCATTGGACAACAGGCAATGCCCAAAACTAAGATAGAAAATCCAGGGATGAAAGGTATAGGACAAGAAGGAACTGTAGCTGCTACCACAGATTTAGAGCTAGATAAGAACTTGCCTGGGAAATTTCCTCAGAAGAAACCTATCCTAAAACCTTTTCAGAAGAACTTCTCCTTTGATCAAGGCAACAGCCAGGGGCCAAGGTCCTCAGTGTCCTCTATTGTGGACTCTCCTCAGATAAGCCAAAGTCCAGAGGTATCGTGCCGCCCAGCATTTGCAGTTCGCTCCACTTCTATGACTGAGACTGACCGTACTAAGAGTTCCTCCATAACCAGTCTCAGTGAGAAGTACCGACAGCCCTGTCTGGGCCCCACAGCTTTTGGTGTTACTACTCGTGAAACAGTGAGAGCAAAGAGTTCTTCAGTTTCATCCCTCCAGGAGAAGGGGCCTACACAGAGCATAAACTTTCAGAGTGGAGTGCTGGGTAGTGTCAGTCAATCACTCAAGCACCTCAATCGGGCAGAGCCTAAGCAGGGTAGTCATGGTGCTTTGCAAACTCAGCCTGCAGCCAAGTTTGGCAGCACCCCCACCACCACTGTAAAGGTGCAACCAGCAGATTATGTTGTTCCTCCACTGCCCACTACAGTTATGAAGCAGCAACAGATGAAGGAACAACAGCAACAAGTGTCAAGGTGGGGTAGTGTACCAGATACCACAGGCAGGACTCGGACAAAAGAGATTGTTGTACCACCGCTGCCCACTACAACCTTCCCTCTCCAACAGGGAGTGTCCCGATGGGGCAGTGCTCCAGACTCTGTATCTGTGCCTAGTGTACGTGCTCGCATTAACTCAGCTCCAAGCCATGGACCACAGCCCTCCCCACCTATAAAAACAGGTGCGTCAGGAAACTTAGAGCCAATCAAAGAACAGGGAGGGAAGGATCAAGGTAAGGTAACTAGCATCTGGGAGTCAGCAGTGGAGGCATCCAGTGAAGTACCTCCAGCAACCTCCAGTAAGCCTTGGCGAAAGGGTGTTGCTCCGGATGTCACCGGTCAGTATGTAAAAAAGAGCAAAGAGAAACTTCTGGATGGGGTTATCTCTGATTCCCAGGACACTCAACATGATGCTTCCACCAAAAGTAAAAAAAGAGACATCTCCCCAGTGGAGAAAAACAGGAAAGAGGGTGGTGGGGTGGGATGGAGCAAGCAGGTGGGCAAGGTGAAGGTCAAGGAGTGGGAGCAGATCACCCAGAGTGATCAGCCCACCACAGTTGAAAAACCCAAAAATAAAATGGTTAATAAAATACAGGTAGAGCAATGGGAAAATAATGTAAAAGAGGATATTGAGAGGGTAGGAAAAGTAGAGATGATAAGTGAGGGAGTAGGCGTAGACGGAGTAAAATTAAGAAAGAAGAGGGAGCAGTGGGAGAAGTCAAGGGAGGGCAGTGGCAGTAAATCTGTAGAGAAGGAGGAGCGAGTGAAGCGTCTGAGCCGAGACCAGGTATTACAGTGGGAAGGTGTGGGGAGGGGAGAGGAAGAGGAGAGGGATGAGCAAGAAAGTAAGGTTAAGCGACTTAGTAAGGTGCAGGTGGAGAAATGGGAGGTAGGAAATGAGGAAATGGAGGAAGAAAAGATTTGTGTGCTGTGGGGAGAGACTGGAAAGGTGGGGCGTGTGTTGGCAGAGGTCAGTAAGCTGCAGGATAGTGGCCATACTAGTTCTTGTGATTCTCGGGAACCTTCACCACCCCGCCTTCATCGCTCTAGTTCTGGTCTCATCAAGACTAAAGTTGCAGCCCTGAAGCAAGATGAGAGAGCAGAGCCAGTTGCTTCACATGGCCTCCGACGTTCAGCCTCAAACATTGTAAAGAAGGGCATTGCTGCATTCACTGAGGGGGAAGGGGAAACCAGCGAGGTTGGCCCACCTCCCCTATGTCGTTCTAGCTCTGGAGTAGTGAAAATGGGACTTGCAGTGTTCCAGGCTGGAGCCTTGGACTCTCGTGCTGAGCCAGAGGGCAATTACCTGGAAAAACGGCGCAGTTTCCATGAAGGCCGCAGTGAACGGTTCACTTCCTTGGTGGAGCGCACAGAGAAGGGTGGGGCTGTGCAGGTGGCCAGCCTCAGGTTTCCTGTGGAGTTACTGCAGCAGACACCAGGTCGCCGTCCACAGAGTCTGGCATTCTATCCACCGTCAGATTCTTCTGCAACAAGCACACCTGGCAGCTTGCCCTGGGGGAAGGAAGCCCCTCGACGCACACCTTCCTCCACCACACCAAAACCGGCTTATGCCCAGGGACAGTTTGAAGCCTCCATCTCTCCTGATAGTATAGAGAAAAAGAAGCGGGAAATTGCTATATTTTTTGAGCAGTCACGTAACAAAGTAACTCATAATAAAAGCAAATCTGAGAGCGAGGGTCCAAGTAGAGATGAGCTAGCAGTCTCGTGGGAGGACCTGCTAGTCGGAACAGAGCTCAACAACTCCATAGATGAAGCGTTTTCTGAAACTCTGCTGAAGGACTTGGAGCTGACTGAAGATGAAGGGGAGGGGGGAGGGTCTATGGCGTCACACAAGGTTATGCGTTCACAGACGTTCCACTCGTATTCCGACATGGTGGTGGCGGGTCAGTCCTCGCGACAAGCAGTTGGTGAAAGCAGTGTATTTACCCCTCTGACCTCTAGGGGGCACGGCAGTGGGGGGGTTGAGAGGGGGAAGGGGGGTGGTAATGGAGGCCTCGTAGGTATGTGTCAACTTCCCAGTTTCCCAAGCATTCACCCTTGCCACCCCTTGTCACCACCTGGCCACACATGCATGCAAGTTCACAAGCAAACCCCGCATATGGGCGATACTTGTACAGAGACTGTCATGCCACCTCCGCATTTGCCTTATACACAGGGTCTAGAGGTATATCAGTCACACCCAGCGGAAGAGGACAGTAACAGAAAAATTAGTTTAAAGAATTGCATCTCTTTCAATCTGCACCTGCAACATATGTCAAGTCCAGATAATAGTGAGAGTGAGGAAGGGGATAGTGAGGGGTCTGACAGTGATGGGGAACTTGCTGATGAAGAAGATAATGTTGTACTAAGAATAAGGAATTTGGACTCTGATTCAAGTCCCTCTAGGCCGCTGTTCACCATACCAGCCATTGTTGTGACGGATATGAGTATTGGTAACCCTAATGCAGCTGCTGATAACGTCCCTCCACCGGCTACCCGTATAGGAAAAATGCACCTGTTGTCAGTGTGCCGGCCTCATTCACATGTTCAAGTTAGTCAGAGACAGAGTGCCATTATGCAAGGTTTCTTAAAAAATGCTAGCTTTGAAAATGTTAACATGCATGATACAAATTCAGAATTTGGAGAATTTGGGATAGAAGTGAAGAGGAATGAGGATGCAAAAAGATATGAGGAGATAGAATCGGAGGAGACTGATGAACTCCATTTTGATTCTGAGGATGAGCATAAAAGTTTTGGTAGTGGGAACATCAAAACCAGCCATCAGTACCTCGAACGACGTTGGGAATTTGATAAAGGAAAGGGTGGCGAAGATGAAAATATTGATCAAAACATGAGTGAGCAGGAAAGAAAGGATGAACAGATGACAAAATGTATAAATGGGAAAGAGAATTATAGTGAAATTGGAGATAGAATGAAAATAGAAGAGGATAGTGTGCAGGAAAGTCATATTACTGTAGAAGAACGTGAAATTATGAAGGAAGATATCATCAAGGAGAGAAACATTGAGTTAGATATTACACGTCCAGATGGAAGGATATGGAAGATGGCATATAGTCTAACAGCCTATGATAGTACAGACGATGATGAGGGAGTAAGGGATGATGGAGGTGTTGGGACAAGTTCTGCATTCAGGAAGTCCCGTCCCGTCTTTTTATCCCTGTCTTCACCACCAACCTCATCACTTTCACCACCACAATTATTATTAAAAAGCAAGCAGTCCTCATCACCTCCATCATCAAGAGGGTCAGTCCAGTCACCACCATCACAACTACCACCACAATCACAACAGTCACCATTACAATCACAACAGTCACCACCACAATCCCAGCACTCACCACCATCACAGGCACCGTTACCACCTCGGAACTCCCAGTCAAATTCATCGCTACCTACATGTCTACCATCACCAACTTTGAGTCATTCGTCACAATCGTCGTCTTCATTATCCAATCAAATTTATATATCACAGGCAATTGGTTATAATGACCAATTATTATTGTCATCCTCAGATAGTTTTACCAATTTTTCATCATCACCTAATGTAGTCTTTGCATTACCATCAAACCAGTCAACATCATTACCATCAATATCATCTGCCGAAAAGACCCCCTCAACACCATCGTCATCTAAGGGATTGAACTCACCGTCACCTACACTTTCCAGAACTTCCACATCCACCTCAACACCTTCTAAATGCATAACTCCCACTGTTTCCCCCATGGCATCACCATCATCCCCACCTCTATTAGCACAGTTACCAGATCTATTGCAGAGTTGTTGGCCATCGCACCTCGAAAGACAGATTGTAGATGATAATGGTAGATTTGATTCAGATGGAGGTGGCAGGCTTTCTGCTACTGAAGAATATGTAGAGGATAATGGGTCACTTCTGTCGTGCTTAAGCAATGCAGTTGATGATGTAGCTACACCCGAACCAGAGTCCACATTAGAATCTTCCCCTGCAGTCACCATAATCTGCAACGAGGGTGTTACTAATGATAGAAAGACAGGTTTCCCCAGTTACAATCCCACTAACTTCACAGATGTCCAAGGGCACCAGAACTGGGTAATGACTGTTGACATCAAAGGACATGGAATTGATGGAAGCTGGAATGATCCACAGTCAAAGTATGAAAATAGTTGCAGGAAAGGGCCAAGTAGTGCAAGAGAGCCTGTATGTAGTGAAATTAGTGATAGTCAGCTGAAAGGGCAGAGAGAGTGGGCTAAATTCAAGGTAGAATCCAAACTTCATGCCGGCTCTGGAGTTGACATGAATGTGGCCATATCCGACAAAACGCGATGCAGTGTTAATGACGTGAAGGAAATACAAGGAAGACAAAGATGGAGAGGAATGAGAGTGAAAGGAAGGCAGATTGAAGATGGGCAAATGAATATAGGTTTAATCGAGGAAGTTAACAAGGGAAAGGAAATCCTAGGTCAGATTAGATTAGACAGAGATGAGAATGAGGTTGGTGCTTGCTTTGAAGCTGGAGTTGAGGTAATGTCTATGGGGAATAAACTGGAAACAAGTATCGTGCATGTAGGAGGACAAACAACTGACACGAATCATGAAAACGAATTATCGGAGCATTATGTAGAACACAGACACACTGGCACAGAACTCAAATTCCCAGAAGCAATAGTGCCCCCACAAAGTAAACTCACAACACAAAAACACGAGAGGAATGATCAGTTAGAACCTTCAAAAAAAGGGGACTCCTCGAAGCAGGCAACTGATGCGAGGGAAGTTTTGAAAATCGTCGAATCTTTAGCAAGCGGTGGTGTGATGGATGCAAAGGAGTGGCCAGGGGTGGAGACGAGGGCTGGCGAGGCGATTGAACTAACACAACACCGTCACAACAGAGACGAGAATGACCTGCTATTCATTGCTTATGTCGCTCTCTCTGTGTATCTTCTCTTGGTGTTGTCTACCTAACATATGTACGGTATATTCAATTCATAACAGAGAAACAATACAGCCAAAATATTCTGTAATATTTTGAAGAGAACTGTCTGTGGCTGTTGTAACTAACGACTACTATAAAGGCTATATAATATAGTATCTAGATGAATGGCAGAATGCAAAAACATTCCTGGTGTTGACGGTCACGTTGTGCCGGTCAGATGGTTCCCTACATACAAACCAAGAGCCATCGTACCTATAACATGTGTGATCGTCAACACCACAGATATTCTTGCATACGGTACAAAATACCAGGACTCGATCAAATAATCAGCTGATGTAGATTAATGAGGTCAAGAATATATATGTGAAACATGTTTAACCTGAAACTCTGTCAGTTATATATATATATATATATATATATATATATATATATATATATATATATACATTATTGGAAAAATGGCACTAATCGATAGTCCAGTACTGTTGTGAAGACTCAAGAAAAATCCCAGGCTTAATTAATATTCCACCCGAGTTTCTGGTGCAATGTATTGTTTATATATCTTGGACCTCCGCTGAATTAGATACCGCACATCAACTGGCGATAATATTTTGAAGTAGTTGGACATTAGGATGGCGCTACGCTTACCTACCTACCTACCTGCCTACCTACCTACCTACCTCTCTGTACCTTACCAACTCGGCCTACAACCAACCACTGCTATTTCATTCAAGGGTGAACCTCGTTTTGATCAATTGGAGGACTGCTGCTGATTCCTCCAAACTGTGCAAGGAAACAAAGTCGCCACAATGTTACTAATAATAGAGGATTCGTTTCGTGACAGAGTTTGGGGGATTCAGTAACCACCTCCAATTTACCATGAAGAGTTTTTCCTCTTTAATTAATGAGCTTTACCCCTCAGTCCCCCTCCATATCTTACTGCTGTCAGCTTTATCTTATCTATTTTTATTTTTTGTTCGTAGAGGAAATGACTTGAAATCGTTCAAATACTAAGCCTGCTTTTTCGCTTTTGGGTCAAGTGCATTTCTCTCTCTCTCTCTCTCTCTCTCTCTCTCTCTCTCTCTCTCTCTCTCTCTCTCTCTCTCTCTCTCTCTCTCTCCTGTTCATGTCACGCTTGTTGCAACTACATCCAATTTTCTCATTTTTTTTTTTTTTTTGTCTCATGACCAAGCTTCTGGACAACAGTGAGAGGTAAGAGCGAACGGGTTCTGACGTCACGACCTATATTAACCGTGACTCCAAGTTAAGTATTGTGTCAGTCATTCAGTGTTGTGGATTTTGTCTTTTATTTCCAAATTTTTACTGGCATTACAACATTACACATGAGGCTACCAGCGTGTTGTGGACATTTTAATGCTCTGTTGTTGTATGTGTTCAGTATACTTAAATAATTTGATATTGTTGTTGCATGGATATTCCCCTTTGCTTCTGCATTATAAGCTAATCCATAATCAAATGCTATAGTGTGCATCTTGTACACCAATGTGCTGTTAGTTAGTATGAATGGTGATACAACATTAACCTTCTTGTACAAAGCTGACTCACGTGGGCGTGAAATATTATTGTTTTCCGAATTGTTGTCAGGTTTCTGGTGTTGTCTGAAGCCAAGTAAAACCAAAGAGTCTTCTTGGTCACATGTGAGTCACTCTTACGCTAGAAGGTTAATTACCGATGCAATAGCATACATACATTTAGTTATAACAAGTAACACCTCTCCAGGCATCTCTCAGAGTTTTGTACAGAGTTACAACATTGTTCACTTTAAAGTTAATTATTTCATCGAACTTTTTACTTTGTGCAAGTACGTACGGTATTCATTCTGGTGTTATTAACTTATATATATATATATACTTGTACAGTAATAACATACTATTTCACACTCTGATATTTCAGTATTTACCCTCGTGTTGTAGATTAGGAATAATCCCAAGTGTAGACGCGTACGTGGTACTGTACAGTAAATTATGAAATTGTTGACTGTTAACAATGTGACACTACAAGTGTTAATTAAAAACTAGTACATTTTGTAAGTAAGCGCTGTCGAAATCGAGAATAGACCAACAATTGCCCGAATTATCCAACACCCTCCTTGTTATTATCCTTGTGTGTCAGTCAGGGACATTATTTTATAGAGGAAAAATAATCTGGTGTTGACTAGAGTTGAACCGGTATATGGATTGTTGACCATAATGCATGACTTAGTGATGATTGGCATTATTAGTCTGATTACCGCTATACTGCAAGCCAAACATGAAGTACGATAGTTAACATACAGTTATAAAGTTTGTTATAACTAAGAAGTATGGTACGTTTAGGAACAGCGAGTAACCGTACGAACAGTTGCCTCTACTTACTCGCCTCCCTCGTACAGTAGCTACAGTATGTTGGTCTTTCCCCTTAATTATAACAGATCCTTAGCATTTGCCGTTCTTGTGGTCGAGGCAGTATCACACTTTGAACTTATGAGTGACATCTTTTATTGAATTTGCCGAGATTCGTAGGAATGGAAGAATTGACGTTTGTTGGGAAACGCGATAGTGAAGGCAACTGTAAAGTCAGAAATACAGTCATGTTTGTTGCCACCAGATGTCATTTCAATCGCTGTGTTTTGTAGCAACATGTGGAAGTATTATTCACCATAATAATTATATACTTACTTGACTTTCGTGTGAACGCTTGATTGGTTTGTGTTGCAATGCTATATATGTATGTACGGTCGCTAAAAAACAGACGAATACTGTACCACAAATCACATCATAACATAATATTATGCTCGTATCTCTGGTGACACAGACATGATTTTTGTTTTGGGTTGTACACTTACAAATACTATACTCTTCTAACTCCATAGTGATCACCATTGCCAAATTAGGTGTATAGGATGTGTTGAGTGGCTTACATATTAACCAGATGAAGTGGTTGACTCGTTTCATATACTTACAGTTTGACTTGTTTTTGTGTCCAGAATTGAGCCAAACCCATTCCATCCAACGTGGCCTTCTCAGTTCACCGTTGAGTTGAGCTTATATGACATATGGTATGAGCAGGCAGGAAGGAGGCTTGATTGTTACTAATATACTTTCTGATATGTAGCAGCTGCTGGGGTATTAGTGGAAAGTCAGGCACTTAATAATGAATGTTGATCACCTCTCCTTCGTCACCTAATATATAACTTATAGCATTTAGCGTTAATAGTCTTCCGTTCTCGTAAAACACGAACTACAAATTTTAATTTCTGGATTCGATCGAACATCACTTGTGAGTAGAGGAAGGTGGGATATTGCCTCGGACACAACAGTCGAAACTCAGGGATTCGAATGCAGCTGGTGGGGAAAAATATTGACTAGTTAAATTGGTAAGCGGCGGTACAGTCACTCATGAATTAAAATTAATGTTTGAAATTATATGTTGGTTTGCAGAATAATCCCTGGTAATAGCTAAGGAATGCGATGTTAGAGCCGGTGCTTCTTGGCCAGTTAGGAAAACATCAGATATTTGTAGTGTTTACTGGGTGACTGTTGCATTACCTTTTGCCGTTTTCTTTCACTATACTAAGAGAAAATATCCAATTTGACGTTATATTGGAAAAGCAGAAGCTATTCACGAAATGATTTTCATTCCCTCCCCTCCCTGGAACCCGAAGAAGTTTGATGATGACGACAGAAATGTGTGATTAAGCTTGTAATATATGTATATATATTGGTCGATTACGTGTTATTGATTTGACTGATCATTCTAAGCAATGATAGTATTTTCTGGGCGAGAGAACGACTTCGAGATGAATTGTTGAGCTCTGTATGAAATTCAGGAGATGCTGGTGGCTTCCCTATCCTACACACATACTGTGCAAACACACACACAATACACACATCCTTCATACACACACACACACATTGAAACTCACTCACAACCTGACCACCTTGAACCTTCGCACCCACATCCCACCCACCCTTCCCAAATAGTTGGGTGGGTGGGGAGGGAGGAGGCAACTGTGGGTTGGTAAAGGTGAGATCTGGCATGTTGTTTATTTGTGTTTGCTGTAGTTGTTATTGTTGTTGTTGTTGTTGTAGATGTTGCGGTGGTTAATGCCTGGCTCAAGGACAACTTCCCCTCCCACCCACGCCCACCCACCACCATCAACGCCCACGACCCCTCCTCAGGTGTGTGTGTGTGTGTGATTTCCACGCTCACTCCCACGCACACACACGTACACATCCACAATTTGCCTCGCCTTATAGGGTCTTAACTTCCAAGCCATAGCCTAGTGAGGCTTTAACTTCTACACCATATTACGACCACAGCTGTATGGTCAGTTGGAGTTTTAAAATCATTACCCACACACAGATAAATCTCTCATAACCGCACCTCACAGACATGATGGATAATATTCTCAGGGAATTGATCGAGTACGTTCTGTATTTCATAATCTAAATATTATTGGGCCCAATTGACGCATATGTAATACAGAAAATAGTTATATTTAATTATTAGCAAATTAATAAATGAAAGGATACATTATTTTATTATTGTTAAAAAAAAATCTAGCAGTTGGTGCTTTATGCTATTGGCAATAATATCCTATGTTGGTTTACACTACTAGTATCTGCATCGAAAACCACTATAACTTTGTATTTGGGTCGCCAAGAGGCATGTCAATAAGTCCATTGTGCTCCCATGTAAATGAAGGTGAATTTTATTGGATCACATTATGTGTCACAATGCAGAGTGATTTATGACAACTGCAATTAATTATTACAATTATTGATGTAGTGAAAGAAAATATAATTTTAAATTATAAATAATTTGCAGTGTATATCGGACAGATTTCGATGGTATCCTATATAAGACATCAACAAGTCATATTGGTTTGACACAGAAAGCCGGATTTAGATCAGTTCCTTTGTTATATCAATGAACATTATGAAGGAATTGCAATCAAAGTTGGAGTGACACATCCACAGATTTTTCACAGATTTTTTTCATCATTAGTTACTGTTTCACTATACTACAATGCAATGTCTATAATAACATGAACTACATGTTGACGACTTGAACAGATGTTTATTATAATAATCTCTCGTAGTTTCAAGGTTTCCGATTCTACTCAGTCAAGCACATCAAAGAAGTTTGTTGACTATAAGTTATCTCGGAACACCACCCTGTATTCAGAAATAATATGTTCGAGAATGATGGTTTGTAAGTTATTATTTCTGCTCGAGTACCGAAGTTGGTAAACATTTCAAGAAAATATTTCATTTGGTTTAGCTTCTTACACCATGTGCAATTCACTTCTTAAAAAAAATATGTCGCCTTTGTCCTGTACAATCTAGTGAACATTAATAATTTGACTGCGTAGATTTCTGCTCTCTGTCTGTGTAAAAATTGTGTCAATTGGAATTCCCTTTCGTCCAAAATCAAAATACCTTACATAATTATACAGAGAAATAAATAAACACCACTATTACAATAACAAAACATTTAGAGAGAGCACAAAACAGTCTCTTAATTGAAGCAGCAGCTGTTCTATACTTTACCAACATAATAATTCCACAACCATACACATAGGTCTCCCTCCTTTTCCCAATTCAATTCACACGAACACAATGATATAAATCTGTCGTGTTCGTTTTCCTATTGTACTGTAGGCTATGTACGTACTTCACATTAGAGACGAAGCTATGTTTAGTAACTTGCGTAACCATCGTGTACATTTGGCACCTTGTGAACACTTGGCACCATATTGCTACTCCACACACAATGAGTTTTTTGACGCATGTGTTAAATATATAGTTGTAATATATAGCTGCGTAGGTATAGAAGGCAGAGCACACCATTTACATGTACACTTACCTTTACTTCTTTATAAGTAGGCTACACATTGCTGATGGTATAATAATGTTACACCCATTTATACATTAACACTGAACAGACATACACTTACATTTAATAGTTAACGCAGAATACGTGTACTTACTGTATATATGTCTGAGTGAAACTAATATATATACATTTCCTCCCATTTACCTTTTTAGGAAGCTGTGATTCTCTCGGCAAAACTGCAGGTTACATACCCCTCCAAACTGTGTCATAAGGAAACGCCTATGATGAGAGAGTCTGTTTCTTGTCATTATTTATAAGAACCATTTGCCTCCAGTTACCTGAGAGCATCACAGGCCTCTAAAAAACATAAACCTTGATGAAGTATATGCGTTGTATAATAACACGCGCCATACATGTATTGTACAGGACTTATATGTGAAAAGTTATACAGCACATAAACATTAATTTATATATTATTATATTAGTTCACATAACTAAAATGGTATATTATGTTTGTCACTCTCATATCTCACGGACATATTAATAACTAAAAGCTTAATTAAAATTGATCCATATTGCTGGAAGTAATGCCATACTTGTGTAAACTTATGACTAAGTATTAGGAGTTTTAAGCAGCTATAATCTAAGTCGCAATGTGGGAGTCTTGACAGTATTATATTAAGAGTAATAAGATTTGCATATTCAATAACAGTTAAGTGTACGAATAAGCAAGTACTGTGTGACCTGTAAGATATCAATAGCGCTGGTTAAAAAATTGCCCAAAAGAAAGCCATATTTTTCACTTTCGCTACCAAGTAAGTTGTGAAGCCAAGTTAAATATTCATTAGCTTGTCAGAATGGATGAGGAACAACACCGAATGAAGAGCCTTTATTGGACTTGAAGAAGCAGTAACGAAACGTTGTCACTAAAGGCTACTTTTTCAGTAAATAGTTTTCTTCGTCGCTCAGTTCCTATTTTTTTCAATGGGAATTTAGCTACGAAAAGTTATTTCGTCGAAGAGAAAGTTTAATAATACCAACCCAAGAGACGAGCGTACCGGGCGAGCTATAAACACGACAAACAGTTTGCGACGCTATACGGGGCGAGGTGTCAAAGGCTCTGGTTCATCGTTAAGGTTATACAGAACGATAACACAGAGCGTTTACCTTGTTATTGAATAGAAGTGTATATATGCATAGAGATTCTGATCTTTTTCATATATGGAATTATAAGTCGCGACAGGGAGAAAGGCCGAGATAACCCATTGTTTATAGTGATGTGGGAGGAGGTGTAAGGGAGGGAGTGACAAAGGGCGGCCAGCTTCCCAGAAGTCTTGGCAAAACTACTCAGTAGGAACTGGCAGAGGCCCAGCCTTCCCTCCCTCCCTCCCACCCGGCCCAGTGCCACCTGTACCAACCACCCGCCTGTATTTCTGGTCCAATGGTACACAACATAAAGTAAACCACGTGTCTAGTCTTCCGGATTGGGAGAGCTGTGAAGGCTGCAGGAAAAGAACAATATTCGGTTGTTGCCTCTTGCATGTTCCTGCTATCTTTGGATTTTCGTATTTACATGTTTTCTGGTCAAAGAGGATTCCGAAATCTTGGCTTTGTGTTGTCTTGGCAAAGGATAAGCTTTATGTGTTTATTCAAGGGGGTTTAACTTATTTTTGTGTTGTATACATAATTAATTATAATGAGTGGATCTAAGTAGAAATCTAAAGATTTTTCCAAAATTCGTCGGTAAAAGGAATATTTTCATCCCAGCCAGTGCAGCTGTTACGACAATGGCGCATTTATAGTGACTAGTCTCGTCTCGTCAGACAACTTTAGTGCTTGTGTACCTTAATTAGTTTCTTTGTTTAAGTTTTAAGGTATAAGTAGGTTACTATGATGGCAACGTATGTATTTGTGTAAGCAATTTACATAGAATTAATTTAAGGAATTGCGTTATTTTATTATCTGATAACGTGGCAATTGTTATTTAAAAAAACATTGAATTCACACTTTTTTTAACTTCTAAGAAACTTATTACATATTAAAGGCCACCAATGAGTGTCAGTCAATGGGACAGTATGAAGCACACACTAGACTCTATGAAACACAACTATAGCACACATTACCAGACCTTTCTCAATATCCGCATTTTTTCATGGTTGTTTACTTTGCCTTCCCTGTTTATATCCTGACACTAGAACTTCCGAGCTATTTTTTTAATGCAACTATATTCCTATTCTTTCGGCATCAATTTTATAA
Organism: Petrolisthes cinctipes; assembly: GCA_033782935.1. Classification (NCBI taxonomy): domain Eukaryota; kingdom Metazoa; phylum Arthropoda; class Malacostraca; order Decapoda; family Porcellanidae; genus Petrolisthes; species Petrolisthes cinctipes. The sequence goes on along the minus strand of JAWQEG010000209.1, from coordinate 277,584 downwards.
ACTCCTAAACACGACGACTAAGGGGTATTGTGGAGTTAGGCCATGATATCCCTTGGTGGAGTTAGGCTATGATACCCCTTGGTGAGGAGAGCACTACAGGAAAGCGCTGCCTCTCTACACAGTGTTGGCACATATACAGTACTAAACTCAAACTCAAAACCTTATTAACAACTTACGAGAGCAGAACCACTTCAGCACCCAACTTGTCCCCATCCCGTGGTGTAGTTGGGTTGTGGTTTATGGTATTTCTAAGTACATTGCCAGGTCTGTTACAAAGCTCTATACATACAGATTTATCAACCTCCAGGAATTAAAGGGCAGTGATAGAGAATTTGTTTATTCTTTGTGGGGAACTAAGCATGCGGTCGAGAATATTATTAGCTCTTTGCCCTGAGGTGGAGTGGGGTGAGTTTTATGTCTTTTGGAAGAGGAATAAAAAGAAAATATAAAGTTGACTAAATCTGCCATTGAGAAGGATCATTGACCATAAATAAGGAACTATTATATAATATTTATGGCTACACCGAATATGACCTTAAAATTAGTCTTAAATCCCAGTACCAGTATTTTGTTAAAATATTAATTAATAAACAGGCAACATGGTTGTTGTAAAATATTTGTTATGCCTTTGACATTTTTGTAATCACTAAGTAGGCTATAGCCTGCTATCATTGGTGAAATTTGTGTTTTCAACCATATTATGAAAACCTTTTTTAATAAAGCAAATTATTTATGAATTAAAAGGGAGATCAAAAATGTTATACGAAGGCAAATTATTTAAAGATAAAATGGATAAAAAAAATAATTCTGACAAAAGTGAGGAAGCGATGCAGAAGGTTGTGATCGCCAGTGTGAAGGCAGGTGGGGTGTTGGAGCGGCCTTCCGGGTTACATACAGCTAGATATAAGTAGGCTACATAAAGGGAGGGTTGGGAACTCTCTTGTTGGCGAATTGCAAGACTACTGGTTCCTCCACATTATGTCAGGAAACAGACCACCCCAATGGTATTATAAATAGAGTTGTTTCTTGGCATAGTTTGGAGGAATGAGTAGCCCTCCAATTCCTCTAAATGAGGCTCTCCTCTTTAAGTACGTCAAAATTCTCCCTTCAGGCTTCAGTAGTGTGTAATGAGGCATGGTCATGTCTTTTGATAACTTAGTAATGCGTGTGTATGTTTTTTTAGGTACACAAATGTCATTAAACAACAGAGGATAAAGGTTGAAATTGTATGTAGGATTAGAACAGCAACCGATGAATACCTTGTTGCTTGAAGATACACGAATTCCAATCTGTTAAAAGCATTATTATGATCACTACTTTGTGCTGTGAAAGTGTCGGTGTATTTGTCAGAGTAACTTAGCAGAAGATGGTAGACTCTTATAGTGTTAGAGTTTCAGTGCATGTAAATAATATTTCTCTTTCAAGATGAGCTTTGTAAAAAGTTGACACACACACATAAAGACACACCATCTGCAGTAGTTGTACAGCTTTGACCTGCTTCACGCTTTTAGGTCATTAATTAGTATTACTGCTGTAATAACTTTGACACTGATATGATGACAATGCATTCATGCCGGTAAATGTGCTAAAAAGATAAACTATTAAACTGTCTGCTTGAAATATTGAGCTGTCAAGATGTGGCATATGTGTCAGCACTACAGAACAGACGTGGCACATATCTGGACCTGTAACTGTGTCACACCAGGGGGTAGGAGGGGGGGGGAGGAGATGCGAGACAAGGAGGTGAAGACTGAGAATAATGGGAGAAAGAAAGTAGAAGGAAATGAGTTCAGTCCTCGACTCCTCTTCTTCCTTTGTTCGCCAACTCTTTGTTTTTCTTCCTTTTCTTTTTTTTTCGTGCATTTCTTCACAGTCATTCTTGCGTTTCACTTTCTTAATTAAGTCTTTTTCTCTTTACCGATTCTTTTCACTCTCATAGCTTTTTTTTTTCTCTCTCTCTCTCTCTCTCTTTCCCCCACTCCCGGTCTCTCTCATCCCTCTACTACATCCACCCCTGTCTTCTCCCCCTCCCCCTTTTCTCTCTCCTCTCCCTCCTCACGTTCCACACTCCCAAAACATAGCCTATATGTAGCTCCAACCCGCGCGACACCTACAGTAGCTCCCCAAACTCCATACAGCAAACACCCACAAGTGCTTAGAAAACTTGGACGTGTGCGATCATTCTGTACGAACTGGTCTAGTCTTACTAAGGTTTAAACAATGGCCTTCAGCTCTTAAGGAAAAAAAGAAAGAACTGTCCATCATTTTCTATTAACGCACCTGTCATCACATTTGCTGTGAACTATATTGTTACCAATTTATTTGAATGTTAATCTGGATCTGTTCTGTATACAAGACACAGCATATGTACTTCAAAATTGAATATAACTTAATAATAACGTAAAGTGCAGCATAATTCAAGAGAAATCAACATATTATTTATTGCATTTCATAGGCCTATGTGTAAAAGACGGCAAATTATTATTTTTGAATAGTCTTTCAAATCAGTAGTCATTCGAACTGTTTTGTCAAGTGGTATGAATGCTTTGTCTGTGTTTTCAACTTTTAGAAGATATAACTGGCAACTTGAACTGTTCACACTGATTAGGATCGTAGAAAGCTTGGCGCCACAACTTGTTACACAACTGAAACTTTCCAGGAGAATATCACTCAACATCATTTAAACCATGGCTTGCGTTGTTGCGGTGAGAGGTAATGATGAACGTACAGTATGTGTTCTTGCGACTAAGAATATGTATATATTGTTAAACTACTAAGATTCTCAGAGATATTGATATCACACTGTCAAGACTTCTATTACAGCGGCACATTAATAAGAGGAATATAACCTTGCTATGCTTCACAAGCTTCAAGCATAAACATTTAGTTAGGCTGTATAATATGCAAGCTCATTGAAGGGAATACTCTATATGACTCGTATATTCATCCTTAATCATCATATGGTAGATGAAATTTTCTGTAACAAACTTGTCATTGTTGTATAAAGTCCTCATGGCGTGGAAAAAACATTTATTTCAGTTGATAATTACTAATCTAATGATGGCGTATATGTACTTATTTTGTATGTTTTTTCTCTCCACGGTTACTTCTAGGAGATAACAAATCCTCCTCCACTGTTGCCCCATTCGGTGCCTCCCACTCCACCAGCGAAGTGAGGTCCTCTACCCAGGGTGAGTAACATCCTTATGCTCTCACATTATGTACATTATTTATTACCTAGCATAACCTAGACTTTATTTTGGTAATAAAGAATTTCCTACATTTTCTTAGTTTAGCATAACCATAGTCATAGTGATCTAGATGCAGTTTACTTAGACACTTATACTGTAAAATAATAGTTTGCTAGATTAGACTGTCCGTTCTTGCGTTCTTGAGGTTTCCATGATTTTAGATAAAATTCAAATCGATTATTCCAAAATGCTGTACGTCATCAGTAATGAAGTGATAAGCTATTTAATTATTCTTGTTTTACGTATCTAGTTCCCCTGTCGTGGTTCAATGGTAAAAGCTTCGACATTCAGAGTTATAGGCCAGGGAAGTGCAAGTTGGAATCCTGCTGGCCACTAAAAGACTCATGTGAAATATTGTCGTACTGTCCTAGTGCAGTGGAGAAGTCAGTACAGGCGAGGCATTAACTTCATTATGATAGATACTGAATATACAGTACACAAAGAATATGTTCCAAAGTAAATACATTATTTTTACAACTGAGGTATTATATGTTTCCCTTTCAAAATTGTTGCACGATCACAGTGTACAGTGTAGACCAACTGGCCTTAGTTGTTATCTCATAGTTTCTTATTATCAAGAATTTATCAATATTTGTTCAAGAAAAAATGGAGCGTTCCGAGGTAATCTTAATCTATGAAGTAAAATACTTATTTGGAGACAAATATGAGTGTGAACAGTGGAAAAATAGCAAGTTTTTCGTTCATTTGATTGATAATGAAGTAATCCTTTTATTAGTCATTAGATGTAGTATTAAATAGTCTTAAATTTTAATGTGCAGCATGTGTAGCAGATTAAACTGTAAATATATTTCCTTATGGCTTGGTTTCCTCTTGCAAAAATGGTTTAGACATGGTGTGGTTGTTTGCTGCTAATTACATACTAAGAATGATAATTATGGGTACCAGAGGCCCGATAGCCTATATACGCATCATAATATGGATGGCAAGAGTTAGAGTGTAACAAAATAAAAAATGAATTCCTGCCTTACTGTTCACTATGATGGTGTAGGACCATAGACTTACTTTCAAACCCGTCATGAGTATCATCATCGTAGCCTCTGGTATAATGGCCTTAAAATAAATATGAAAACCAGTGTGTGAAGAGGGAGGAAGAATTTATTCCCTTCCCTGTGCCAACTATCACACGAGACAGACGGAGTGCTGGGTGGGCTCTGCAACTTCTTGTGTGAGATCAGTGGACCAAGAATGTAAAAATTGCTTGGTATTCGTGGGATATAATTTATATACATAACCAGCGTATAGAATAATGGTTGAGCATTTCCTCAGAATTAATGAAGACAGTTACTGACGGAAATTATTTGATATAATTAATTAAGTTCAATTGGAAAAACATCTGACGAAGTGACCCTGTCTTTTTAATGCAAAGTTTGTTCTATCAATGTAACTTTCATCAATACTCATTAGCAAAACAACCACGCCAATAACAATAGGTAGTTAGTATTTAATTCCTTATGCAAGAACATGGATGGTGTTGACGATAGCATAGTAACGGTACGATGACTCCCTAGACACAATACAGAGCCATCGTACCAGTACCACGCCACTGTCAACACCACCTTGCATACGGTCCTTAGTTTTAAAGTAGTGACTAACACAACCGGTCTCTGTCCAGGCAATGTTCATAAGAGTTCCTACTCCACAAGTTACTCCACCTCTTCCTCTTCCTCGACCACCGGCAACAGATCCTACATCACCAAAAGTTAGTATATGATTGGAGAATATTTGTTTGTTTTTTATTAAAGGTGGTTTCACTTCAAATGTAATAACAACAGAACACACACATATATATATAGTGGTTATTGTTTGTGTTGAGTAAGTGTATATTTTGCTGTTTATATCGACATTCCGACTCTGTTCTTAATAGCAATTTGAACACATCATTTCCATATAGGAGTCTTGTCATGTCATGAAATCTGGTTGTAATACACATGTAGCAGTAACAACCTTACATTATTTAGTTTTCATATAAACATTTTTATTCACTACACAATGTCGGGAAGTAACATATTTTCCTTCCACCTCCATTTCGTATTACAGTGTCCTGTACTGCATATGTGTACGTTAATGTTTTCTGTATTACTGATTCTCTAAATTGTATTTTCAGGTTTTAGGCATCATTCATAATTATGTATTGTTGTATAAATTAATAGTTCAATATAAGGCAATGAATAAATAATATTTTGCTTATCCTTGCAGCCGAGAGCAAGAAAGTGTCCCCATTTGAAAAATTTAAGCAACTGGACGCACAAGCTCCCCGGCCAGCCTCCAGGTGAGTCCCTTATTACCCTCCCTCACCTTATACATCATCACCATCACCTGTGTTCACCGTATGGACATCTTCCTTCTGACAAAAACAAAAACAAAAACAAAAAATCCCCCTGACATATCCTTTTCCCTACACTTAATGGTTTCCACACTGATGTAGATTACAGTATCTCCAACTTGGAAACCCACACTCCGATATATTATGTATACTCCACATATTCCTTAACACGGGTTCCCACCACCCACCAGAACGCTGTTTGTGTCTTAGGCCAGACCCCTAGATATAATTAAAGTCCTTTTCTTCACGTGGATCCTGTCAGCACACCTTTACCCCTCTTTCTTTCCTTGACTTACACACGGGCACACTATACAGCATTACTGGCTAACATGGACTCGGCCCTCACTGACATCCATCCTAACACAAACCCTCAACAGTTGTGTCGCACTCACTACATTCTGGAAGGACAGCCACATCATACATTTCTCTCATGTAAGGTCGGAATCGAAGACCTACTCTATGTGAGCTGATTTCTGTGTTAATTCAAATTGACACCATTATAATCTAATGTTTTTCTTGCATACAGCCCAAAGCGTAGTATTACTTATATTGTCATTATTTAACGTTCAATCACTAACAGGCATTTTCCTAAAAATCTGAAGACACTTTGAGTATCCAGGTTTCTACAGGACTGTTTAGATGGCTACACTTTACCGGCCAACTTCAGTATATAGATTTTCCAAAAAATTTATCTGAAAGACCTCTGACTTTCCTTAGTGAAGTGAGACACAACTGTCACATCTCATAGAATGTGTTGCCACAACTGAGAAGCTTTTATAATCAATCTGAGGCTGTTGATTATAGGGATTGACTTTATTATGATATGTTGGGTGGACTGTGTGTGATATGAATACTGTAGATATATGAACAATGGTATTGAGAGTTGTAGTGGTGTTGATGATTGTGATATTATGATAAGTGGTATGATAGTGTTTAAAGTAGGAATAGTGATGTATTTAATAATTATGCTAAAATGTTGGTGGTGGTGCTAATAGTAGGTACAATGTGAATATAGTAAATTAATTGTTGTTCCAGTATTAGGGGTGATTTGGTTTATGATATTGGGGATGTGTCTTCCTTATAAAAATTAGCAGGAAGATGAGGAAAGTGTTCCAATAACCAGGCATTTAATGTACTGTAGTGTAAAAAGCGTGCTTTAGGGATGGTTCTGCCATCAGTTGAGTGATCCCTTACATGTTGGATCGGTGTCAGATGGGAAAAAATACCATTGGTCAGTCCTAATAATTACCCAATACCTTGTAGATGAATATGAGCAAGTTACCGCATCCAGGAATCAAACCCCAGGCCAGCAGTTGTGACGTAGGGGTACAGTTAGACCAGGCCACACTTAAAAGAATCAGACGAGTTAGTATTAAATATTACCTGAGGTACAGCAGGATGAGTTCCTATCATCTACAGACTATTGTACACATGACTCCTGGTGGCAGGAGATACAGTAGCTGCCAACATTACCTGTCATGTACAGTCTAGGAACAAAGTATCTGGACACTGTTGCAACTGCCGCAAGAGTAAACATATCAGTAGTAGTAGGCAAAATACCTGAATGGAAAGGCAACGTTTATAACCTATAGTCTGTGAAATTGTGTATATTGAAGATATGTACTGTAAACACTTATTGTACACTACATTACACACCCATAATACCAGTGTACTGTACAATGACGGTTTTATGTACACAATAATTACACATATTACATTACACACCTAAAATACTAGTGTAAAATGAGAGTTTACTGTACTTTATTCCCCGACGGTAGGTGAAGCATCATGAGAACAACCTAATAGGAAGCATCACACAACAACCATCTTTATACCTTCACCCGAATAATTTCTCATTCTGTTAATTCCTTTTATTTCCTTCGTGTTTGCTGTCCCTCCTCTCTGTCACCTTCTCCCAGTCCTACAGCGTCTTTCAGGCCTAGGGCGATCTTCTATTTTCCTCTTCAGTTCATTCTATTAATGTGTTGCAGGTAGTAGGAAGAATACGGGATGGTTATTTGACCATTATTTACGTATCACCATGTAATGTCAGATGTAATATAGGAGTAATATAATATAGGAGTAAAAGGAGTAACAATATCCGAGCATTATAAGTACAGTAGACCATGATAGAATATTGTTGATACTTAGTGGTGAGTTGTAGTACATCCCATAAGGACAGTATGTATGTAGGAATATTGGCGGTGTTGATGATGGTGTGGTACCTGTACGATGGCTACCGAGACACAATACGAAGCCATTGTACCCGGCACCAAGCCATTGTCAGCACCATGGATATTCATTCATGCATACGGCCCTTATTGTCACTCAGTCTGCCAAGGACGTTCAGTAAGTAACCACATCATAAATAATGTGTTATGGCAGTGGGATGTGGTAAATTATGAGGGTAGTAGTACAGTGTTGATAAATCTGGTGCAAATTGATTCCTCCAAACTATTCCAAGCAACTGGCCACCGTTATTTTGTTAGCCTAGCTAGTCCTGTTTCCTGGCATATTTTCAGGGAATAATAAAGGTGCTTTCATGTACCCAAAGTATAATAGCCCCTTAATTCCCAAAGTGTTTCATGGGAGAGGAACTTCATTTCTGAGTACGAGTTCAAGGTTCAGCTCCACCAAAGACAACTACTGTACTGTGATACCCGTAGTAGACTTTGATTCATGCAGAGTTGACCTACTGTGGTGGACGGAATCTGTTCGTTCCCTCAGCAATCCGTCACAATATATCTGGAACACCTGTGGTTCGATCGACTCCAGCAACAGAAGGTATAGATGGCCAACTGTGCTATTCTTTTGAACCACAGCTAGGCAGGCATTTCAATCAGTCATATTATCGATGGCTGAGGGATTGAACTTTTGTGCTCCATAGTACTGTATAGTATGTATACGTATATTGACTGTGATAGTGAGGATTGTTGTTATGTGTTGAGGGTTACAGTGTTGTCTTTTTAGATTATCAGTGAAGTCTGCTTTTGTGCTCAGACCATTCATGATTACACATACACATTGTTCATTATTTCTATTGTTTGGAAGTCCAGTCCTTGGGAAATAAAAGTAGGTCTTCAACAAAATCTTCAATTACAGTGTTGGTCAATCCGGAACAACTGATTCTTTCAAACTATTCCATGAAGCAGGCTACCTTAATTAATCTAATTGATTTGGTCTGTTTTTTCGCTTGATTTAGAGGAATCGGTGGCCTTCAACGTACCAAAAGCATACCATCCTTATAAGATTTACCATAATACCTACTGCCGACTGTGACTGTACAACATCAATGACAAATTAACTTTTATAATAAGAGTGTATGTGGAGGGTCGTATTCATTCAGCCAGGCTCCTCTCACTCACATTATGACTGGTCCTAACACCATGCAGACCTCACTCACTTGTCAACCCTATCCAAGGCGACTGTGGTGCTTTATCTGGGTGGCTTTCTGTGTGTGGGTATATAGGACGCTGGGCTGCTGGTGTTATCAGAACCGCGCGTGTGTGTGTGTGTGTGTGTTTATGTGTGTTATATACGTATCAGGTTTGTGTATCAGTGCGTGTTGGATTGTTGATATATAATTATTTACTATAGAAGACTTTTGTTATTCTGCTTTGCTTTCATTACATGTGAGTAATATTGTAAAATATTTTGTTACATTGCTACATTTTCTGTAGTTTTGTAAATGAGTAGGTGTGTTCTGTTTGCAGGTTAAATATTTGTTGTGATAGGACTGTGGTCGTGTGGAGTCTTCAATTCATACTATCAAAGCTATAAAATATGAGACTTACGTAGCTTGACATCGGACATCATTCTTTTAACGGTATATACATTGAGTAATAAGACCCAACACTCCTTATAACGCTGTGTACTAGACAAAGGTAAACAAGTAGGATCCAGCCTCCCTTCATGGTTACTGATGTGATAATTATGTACCACGAAAGTACAAACATCTGTTTAAAAGTAGTGATATTTTCAATCAGTGTATGGTAAGACAATGGGGAAGGAATTATCTTATAATTTTTATAGTCGGCTAAGGTTTCTGAGATGTGAAACAACCTTCTTTCATGTCAGAAACTGTAGTGTACTGTAGAAATATATGGCTACACATTAAGAAGTTATATTCTGTGATAGGATTCAGTTTTCACACCAATTCTTACAAAAACAGGCAGAAGGATGGATTCCAAACCTTCACCATTATAGTTCACATGAAATAAAGTGTTCCTTCTCAGATAAGATGTGTATATCCACAGCCTCACGTTCAAGGTGTAACTGATTTTCCTTCTTATCACATCACTCCTGATCTGATGCTGTTTGAGCAGGTACACATTCAACAGTAATGGTAATAATTATATCATGAAGGATGTATACTATATCAGCAAGTTTTTCAAAGACAGGCACATCAGTTTACGTTTATTTCACGTAATAATTTATGGGCTATGTAATAATTATGAAGAAACGACCTCATGGATTATGTGCAGCCCTCGTAGAGGTATTGTCAACTACTAGTACAAGACTTTCTGTGCCAATTCCCCAGACTTACCAGTGATACTTAGTAAATAAAGAGTTACGGGTAGTAGTGAGGGAACATAAGGAAAAACAATTGACTGTCAACATCACCACAGTTAACCACCCCACTCTTCCAGACATACAGTATGTGATCTCAGGTTCTTTACAGAGTACACTAAAACACCAATTTATTTTTTTGCCCTGTCTTCTCCCAGTCTCTTCTCCCTGGCCCTGCCTATTATAAGAATCAATGCAACCACCATCAAAAAAGTCATCCTTGACTTCTGTAAGCGGTGCACGGCAGAGTACGAGAGCAAGGTAGAGTTGGCCACACCGGACCCGTTGTTCGGACAGATTCGGTAGCTTCTGCCTCTCTGTCCACTCTCCTTGCTTTTCTTTGTCTCTCCAATTCTTTGGTAACTCTTGTCTCTGCCTTTTCGCTTTGTCTTTCCGTTTTCTTTCTCATTATATTATTGCTCTCCTTTTATATCGTGATTCCACTTTTTTTTATATTCTTTCTCTTCACCTTCCTCTATTTTCCCCGTATTTCTTTCTACCATTTCTTCTTTTCATTTGCTTCCCACTTAACACAGATACATAGACAAATTCTTTAGCGCAGTATCGTCTTAGTTTTAGCACATCTGTTGTACACAAACAGTCTCTCCAAAAGCATACACTAAACCAGCACCTCTTTAGCATAGGTTAATACATATCACTAACACAATATACAGTATATAGATTCTAACACTGAAGCATCGTGCGTAGGGATAGAAATGAGTCGACCCGTGTAATGTAATCTTACTTTACAGACCAAACGATGAACAGTAACTGAAAATCTTATTATAATTATTTATATCTTCATAATATTAATACGTTACCAGGATATCACAGTACTTTCAAAGGCCGTGTTTGTTGTATATATCTATTTCTCCTGTCTTGACATAATGCACTTATATAATTATCAAGGATTATTGATATCCATATTTCAGTGGCATATACTTTACATATATCTTCCAAACGGTAGTAAAGTAACCACATGTATAGTGTTAAAGCATAATTAGTTATTTCCCCCACATAATACATTAACTGCAGAAAAGGATATATATTGTCATGATGAGGATTCACCTGATAATGTACCGTACCAATTTCATATCTGGTTGTCGTTATAATGTTGAGTTAGTTTACTTCTGAAATACTGCTGTAATGTCAACCTCTTCTAGTCAGTGGTGTACACATAGAGCCATAACAAGTGCTGTGTTGTCGATGGTGTGCAAAGTTATCAACGTGAGTCAGAACCGAAGAATTGAATTATTTAGTGTGTTACGCCAGCAGCCTCTGTGTAGCCTAGAGTCCTAGACAGTAGAATGTATATTGTTAGTCTTCTTTGGACTTAGTGTAGAGGGTATAGACTATAGATGGTGAGTGAAGTAAGTGTGGACTGGTATGTGTTGGGGATAACCTCATCATTATATCTTAGTGTTTCCTTCTTTCTCTCTCTTAATATATAATGTTATCGTCCCTGTTTCATCCTTGGTTATAGTTACATTTCCTACCACCATCGACGATATTCTTGCCTCTTCTGTCCCCCTGGGCGTATGTGTGTGTTGTGTGTATGTGTGTGTGTTACTTTTTGGCTCTGTCCTATACACTATATTAACCAACCAGTAGCCAGCGATCAGTAACCCCTTATAGAGGCGATTGGCCGCATGAGCACTGGGCACTAACCACGGGTGCCTGCTGTTCCCTGGTGACCTGTGCTGCCGCTGCCTGGTGATGCCTGGTGATCTCCGCTGCTCCTGCTGCTGCTGCTTCACGCTCTCTTCCTCCCTCCTACAGTGCTAAGTCGAAGCCAGGCGCTGGGGGTCCGCTTTTCCAATTATCAAGTCAGCTGAGCCGGAGTGCGTCTGGGGTGAAGGATATGTTGCTGACCTGGTGCCAGTGCCGTACCCGCGACTACAAGGTACACAGTGACCCTCCCGACCCTCCCTCATCCCCAGCCCTCCCTCAGTACCATATACCCCAGTCTTCCATCCATCCCTGTCCTTATTCCCTCCAGCTCAAAGTTCTTTAAATCAAAATCCCTGGTCCTTTCCTCTTCCTCAAACCTTCTTAAGCTCTCAGTGTTTTCTTTCAAACCTAGACACTCCCCCCCCCCTTCTCGTATTTCATATATTTTTACCACTTTCCTCTATCTTACCCACTTCTTGCTCTTACAACCTTCCTGTATTGCTCGTTCCCTCCCTCCCTCACTTTTTCTTGACCCCTCTAATTATCCTCCTTATATCCGCAAAATTTCCATCATCATCATATAATTGCTTCCATCTTTAACCATAAAAAAGATAACAGTTAATTAATTCCCATTCTCCCCCAGTAACTCGCACATTGCCCCTGTAACTCTAACACACCGTTGAGAACTCACACACTATCTATGATAGATCCAGATATCTATCAAACTATAATTTCTTTTCCCTGAACCCTCCCACTCATCCAGTAATTCTTATCTCTGAACCTTCCCCTCAGTATTCACCTTCCTAGCCTTCATACTGTGCCTTCTGAATCCCTTTTCGTACCCTCCACCCTCCCAATCGTCGCAGAATGTCCTATCAATCTTCACTTAGTCCCCTTTCTATTGCCTTCCCTAGTTTTTACACAGTCTCCTTCAAGTCTTCATGTGATATCCTCCCTGTTGTCAAGTAGTCCACATTCATTGCTCTTCCCTACTTTCGCCCAGTCACTCACAAGTCCTCGTGTGACGGTATTCTCCCCATTTTCTCATTCAGTTCCCTCCAGTTTCCCTCCCTCACCCCTACCCAGCATTGAGGAGCCCTTGCGAGACAGTGGCGACCCCAGACACGGCGATGGGGTGACCCTGAGTGTGAAGATGTAGTAACACCAAATTAACACCGGATCTTGATATTGTTGTTGTTCGCGTAGCACACACTGTGATCTAAATACACAATACCTGACGCATAACATGACATTAAAACTACAATAATATTAATCTTTTGCGGCCCCCACCACCCTCCTCGTACCTCATCACAGTCTGACACGAATACAAAACAGTCGTTTCCATTTATGACAGGATAACGCACCCTATACATACATGTCACTTTACACACATACACACACACACCCTTAACCACACCAAACCATACAGACCTTCTTACATTCGACAAAGTATATATTTTGTTGGGCCAACATTATATGCTTCGCCACAGTACATCTCTCGAGATGCCCGATATACCATCACGCACCACGTACACTGCATTGCCATCACATGAAATGGTGCATCACTGTGTTCATAGATGGAGAAAGAAAGTTAATGGATAACTAGATGTCATTGATGGATGAGGATAACTTTTTAAAGAACAGACTGACACCAAGTAAACAAATACTAACGAACTGGTAGATGATGAATAATAGGCCGATATTTATACCGGTATATATATATACGTACTGTATATTTAGTTTTTTTATAATTGATGTTATCCAGTATCCAGCTCAGATATTAAAGTAATTGGTGTAATTATACGATATTGATGATATAATGACTTTCACAAGCAGAGGATGAATCCTCAACTTACAAACATAAAGAGAGATAAAGAAATTACAAAACTTTAAATGTTTACAAGATACTGATGACTAGTAGAAATTGAACCATGCATACCTTTAGACACAGAAGGAGGATGTAAAGATAAGACTAGAGAATAAAAAGCTTGTAACTACGCTTCAATGGTTGAAATGAAGTAATATTAATAATTGCAATTAATACCAAATTAATGTTGGTAAATCTATGACAGAGATGTCACTGATACAGATATGAGACAATAAATGTACGAAGAATACTGTACATAGAAGATATGTATCGAACAGTAACTTACGAATACATTATGTATATAAATGTTTATAATATTCTAGTTTTAACTGATTTGAAACACTGACCAACACACATGATGTACTGTATATACTGAACATCACCAATCACTAATATATACATATATGTGTGTTATATCTGTGTAATGGAACGGTAGTAATGTTTTGGGGCTTTGAATTGTGTACCATAGTGTATGCTTTGTATTTTGTGTACATGTTTGTTTCTGTGTCCATTTGCCACCACGTCAAGAACTGCGGCCACACGGTACCCAACGCTGACGACACTCTCAGCGTGGACACTGACAAGAGTAATATACATCTGACAAGCGATACTCACCACTTTATGCATGCTTAGGTGTCTGTGTAGTGTTGGAATAACTCCCTGGAGTCCTACCACTATACAGTACATTGTCCTCTCCTCTTATCAGACCTGAGACAATTGCTTAGTTACTGGAAGCCATAATATCACTAGTGTGCAGAAAGCCTGGGTTGGTTAGTATTAGATCATAAATGGCATCTGTGCATGTTTGTTTAGTAGTAGCTCCCTGGGTGGTTAGTACGGAATACATTATAAAGTGTTACTCACATATTAGCCAAATCACCATTATGTACATTTTATGCAATATTTTGCCAATCCCCAACAGCCTGAGTCATGCATTGCAAATTAATACAAGGAATGCCCTAACATTTTGCATCTTTATTAATACAGGCCATTTTTATGATGGCAATCAAAATATTCAAGTGATCTTCTCTCTCTGTCCACAAGCCTGATACCGTTATTAAACTGATTTCTTTCAAGCAACATATTAGGGGATGATATCATAAATCCTGATGCCCCAGCTGAGCTCTCCTGGATCCAAATTGTTGCAGGTTCTCCTATATTAGACTCTTATCATAGATCCTGTGATGACCTTAGTATGTACAGAATCTTAACCATAGTGGTATCCTGGGATATTAATACATCTACCAGATTAATACAGTAGTGTAATAGGACAATGACAGATTTTCCAGTGAAATATTTGCAGAGAATGCATGGAACAATTTTGCTTCAGGAGAGCCTGTTAACATCATAAGTTATTGTAGATGTTTTGAAACTGTGAAAAGTCACTCATCATACATAAAAAATACCTGCAGAGAAACACAGAAAACTCCTAAATGTATATGACGTATAACCAATGACTAATTTGCTCTCCCCACCATCCACCCCCAACCCTACCGCTCACAGGGAGTAAAGATCGAGAACTTCAGCACAAGTTGGAACGACGGGATGGCCTTCTGTGCCCTCATCCACCACTTCTACCCGGACGCCTTTGACTTCGATGAGCTAGACCCTAAGAACAGACGCCATAACTTTACCTTGGCCTTCAGGGTGGCTGAGTGAGTATTTTACCCACCTATTAATTTTTATTGAAGAGTATTTTACCCATTTACGGAGTGAGTGAGTATTTTATTCACTCATCTACTGGGTGAGTGAGTACTTTACCCATGTGAGGCTTACTGTAGTGAGTGAGTGCATTTTTTATCCATTTACTGAGCGAGTATTTTGCCCATTTGCTAAGTGAGTGAGTGAGTGAGTATTTTACCCATGTACTGAACGAGTATTTTGCTCATGAGTTAAGTAAGTGAGTGAGTATATTACCCATGTATAGTGACGGTCTAAAGCTCCATTATTTGGTATAATGGTGAAATTTGAGAATATTGTTGTGAATGAGACTGGATTATTATTATTATTTTTCTGGCCGTTATTATGATTTAGAGTCATACAAAAGAAGCAATCACGCCTCAGTCACTACAACCATAATCTCAAAGTTTACCATCAGCACCGCCACTGTTCTTGGAAAGCTGAACGATGCACGAACAAAAACAACCGAGTCTGAGTACCCTCTGGGGTAATAATGTCTAGCAAGATTAGACACACACAGCTGGCTTTGCAATCGAGTAGTAATACATAGCAATGCATTCAGCTGGATATTCGAACAAAGGCAGAGACAAATATTGTTAATAAAGTAGCTGGAGAGAGAGAGAGAGAGAGAGAGAGAGAGAGAGAGAGAGAGAGAGAGAGAGAGAGAGAGAATGTGTGTGTATGTGAGAGTAATGTGTTGGACAAGCTAACCCATCCACTTTGTAACCTGACAGCGAGCGTGGTGGTGTGATGCCACTATTGGATGTGGAAGACATGGTGGTGATGAAGAAGCCCGACTGGAAGTGCGTCTTCACCTACGTTCAGAGTCTGTACAAACGCTACAAGAACGAGTGAAGATGCTGCTGCTACTCATCCACTTCATCATCACCACAACACCTCGTTTTCCACCAGTACACTTTGCTTCTTCTCCACCAACACACTATATCACAAATAACTGACTCGAAATAAATGTAAAAAATTGCCACCTAAACTTCACATAGACCCTCACAGTTCACCCTTGCACATGTATACAGTTTCACACACATAAATATATACAGTTTCACACTTCCTATGCTCGTCCAATCACCTTCATACTTTGGCCATAAGTACTCTTAATTAATCTGTACATATGTTTACCAGTATGTAATGAGTTGGTATGGGAAAATATTTAAACATATGACCATGTTCATATGTTGCTAAGATTTTTGTAGAAAAAAACAAGAATATATATTCTGTGCAGAATTTACTGTAGGGCTGCTCTACTTTTCACTCGTAGTACGAATTAGATTTGAACTGATGACATCTTTTGGTACATATATCAAATTTAAGTGTTCACATGTTTGTTCATTCTGACAACTTACAAAAGTGGTGTCCAGGCATCTTAGATCTGGTGGAGAGGGAAAAGTATGCTGTTCCTTGTTTACTTTAATATATTACCTTAATTTATTTATTTATTTTCCACCCATGTATTTCTGGGACCAAAATCTCAAACAATCATCCAGTCAGATATTTTTCCCCAATGCCATAAAAACAAATTAAGAGAAAGGTCTGAGAAACACAAATTACAAAGTTTGACGAGTGTCGCAAGGCCTCTCCCTATGCCTGCGTCTCCAACCTTGTGCTGACTGTATGATGTAAGTGGGAGATATTCATTTATTTTTGAATGCTCTCTACAGCTTCCCGTTTGACCTTAATATATATATATATATATATATATATATATATATATATATATATATATATATATATATATATATATATATATATATATATATATATATATATATATATATCCGTACATAGTCGTATTTACCCCGTCTCTCTGCTGAGAGTCTCCTAATGGGTTAATTGAGTTGGTGGTCACGTGTTTCGAGGGAATCCTCCTTGATATAGACTCCTAACTCTCTTGTTGTCCTTGAGTGTACGACATACACTCTGTGCTTTATAAAGTTCTCAATATACAGAGCTCAATATATTTGCTAAAGTATATAATTTAGACTAAGTATCGTTCATATAAAGATAACCATTATATTAGGGTAAGGGTTATGCCTTTTATATTGCATCCTTTAGTTATCTTCTTCTGTCCGTCCTGCAGTTGTCTCTACTTGACACAATACATCCTCTCTTTAGATTTAGTTAATGTTAATAATATTACTGAAAGGTTTTATTTACCTTTGATGCACGAGGAAGGTTATTATACTTCCTGCAGATTTTAATGTGTTAGATACTTTTGGTATTTGGAAGAAACCGATTCCTCGAATTATGCCACTTATACCACAACACCTAAACTGTGGTAGTTTGCTTCATGGCACAGTTATACCACAACACCTACTCTGTGGTAGTTTGCTTCTTGGCACATTTTGAAAGAATCGGTAACATCTAACTGAAAGAAACTCTTACACACTATAACTCCTTCTTTATAGAGACTATGTTTTGTGACAGTAATTAGCGAAATTTTTCCAGACATAAACATTATACTAGTGATTCAGCCAGTTCACTGATCACACTGCTTTTGTAGACCATGATCATAAGTATCTTACGCTGCACATTACCTTGGTGATATCTTGAAAATGTTGAGTAATAATTTATTTTTTCATGTCTCTCTCAAGATTGTGAGTTTCCTATCATGTTTCGCAGCTGCTGCAGTATATAAATTGTGCTGTGATAATATTGTGACATACAATCTGGTGCCAATCTCTGTCTCTTCTTATTCATAAGTCTTTTGTTAATGGGATAAGACAAACAAACCCACTGTGTGCTTGCAAAGGTACTATAATCTATTCTAGAAGGAGATATGAGGTATCAGGGTTAAAGCTATTTGTAAAGGAACAATAGCAGTGTCACAATATCCCAATATTGCTATGTATGTTAATGTTATATTTGTATTTTAACCCTTCATGTATATTCAACGGACACTGCAGTTGTCTGGATTAAGAAATAATATTTTTAGGTGCAAAGGATATATAAAATTATTAGTGACTATACCAATATTTGTGTGCTTAACAAGCCTAACACAACCGCTGCCAACACGCTTCAGAGAGTTGCATCGCTGGAAACTTATAATAAATGTGAACTAGCTGTACTACTTTTTATATCCTTCTGGAATACGTTGACTATATACATATTCAACACGAGTAATAGTAAATTGGAGAAAGTTATTGTTATGTCCCTTTTCTCTATCTACACATCTTGTTGATATCAATTACATATCTGTCCACATATTTGCCTGTTAATTTATCATATTAATTGAAAACTGGTGTTCTGTAACAAAGAGAATAGTGGCCAAGATAAAAGGTCATGGGCTAAATGGTTATTATGGTGTTAAGCTAAATAAATCAAAACGTCTATTTATGTACTTGATTTAGAGTTTTTATTTCAAATTGTCTTCATTTTAAGGAAGAGGGCAATTTGTTAATGTCAACAAACAAAGATATGAAGATACGAGGAGAAGGAAGGTTGGGCAAGGGTAGTTCAGGCCAGTGATCGTCCATAGGAGGCTCGTCGTCTTCTGATATGGGTAGGTCGTCCTTCAAGCAGGAAGATGATTTTCGTCCAGAGTTCTCCATCGGGCCAGGCAAGGCCTCGGTGGGAAAGCAAACAAACCCCTTATAGTACGCTTGTAGCAAGTAGTGACTACCTCAGAAGCTGTCACCCATATCATCAGGCAACAGATAGCACCAAAACACGAAAGGTAATCGGGGTCCAGGAAACATACAATCACTTACAAACGGAAACTTTTCAAAAGAACAAAACTCGAGAAAGCGAGAAAGTAGCCAAGGGACACAAATGAAACAAGTCTCAAAATCACAACACAGAGCAGAAGAGAGAAACGTCCGTACTCATCCAAGGCTGTTGCGAGAAGGAGACATTAAGCTAAATTTATGTTTCCCATCATAATTCTCCAAGTTACATTTACAGAACAATGAATCTATAGAAATAACTGTACAGAAGTAATGCCAGTATCCAATAATTATATAATTGATTTATGCGTGACCTGTGGAAAAAGAAATAAAAGGTAGTATTTCAAAAACAATATTGATCTACTGTCGGGTATTGACAGCGCGTTCCTAGATTTCATGACGTCACTAAGCATCGGCCAAGGCTTCAGTTCTCAGTGGTCTAGATTAGGGGATGCCTTGCGAGAAGGAGTGTTGAGATTTGGGAGAAGGGGAATATGGGGATGCGTTGGGAGACGTTGAGCAGGGGGTAGTCAGTGGTGAATCGACACTGCTTGTTTTGTGAAGCAGTCCATAAAACCACGAATACTACCATCCCAGTAATGCGTTTATCAGCAGTACCTATCAATTATAATGGCATATCAGATGAAAAATTGGTGGGTAGCCGAGCAGTCCCGAGTCTGGTTGACCGAAGCTGCGGAGATGCTCGGACCTCCAAATGGGAGTCAGGGTGATAGTGAGATCTGTTTCTTCAAAGGCAACAGACGGGCTCACGGGCATGTATCCCCGAGCCAATATTCCCACCTTCTGTGGTCTTCCTTGTTGTGCCACCCAATCGGGTGATCTCGTCGGCTACCCAGAAGGAATGAGAAATAGTAAGAGAGACAGACAGAACAGGCCAGGGTGTGGTAGAGGATGCCAGATTCCTCATTTCTGGATAGTGTGTTGCTGGGTAGTTGAGAAGTGTGCTGGGTAGTTTACATCAACACATCTTTCCCCAGCCATCAACACATCTTCCCCCAGCCTACAAGGTTGCTATCCTTGCTCTTACAGCCGGGTACCTACTTACTGCTAGGTGAACAGAGACATAGGGGGCTGGGAAAGTTGTCCAACAATTCCACTGACCCAGGAATTGAATCCGGGATCTCTCGCTTGCTGGGCGAGTGTGCTAACCGTTACACCATCAGCACTCCTGATTTATTGTTGTTTACATGTTAAGTGACACGAACAAAGAGCCTCCTACCTTTCACTGAAAACAGTGTAAAATTCCACACCAATGACACTCACCATTCTAAGGATCTAATAATACTGATAGAAAATATGCATTATATTTATTGCAAAGGAAATGTTCCAGTTTAAACTAGACATTAACATAAGGCTCATGATAGTTCAAATTACCAGAACATATTTTCAGCAGGAGCATAAGGCCGGTGCAGTACAGTGTCCTAGCCTCTCTTTACGCTACATATGTGCTATATAGCATGGGGGTAGCCTCCTTCTGTATCATCACAAGGGCCTCGGAATCTTTGTTGGTTCATTCTCTCTTTTTACAAACCATTTTTTTAACAAGTAATTTATATGTATGTCACGTAAATGGTAAGTGTGGAATATTTTGATTTTGTGGAATACGTTTTTCATATTAACTCGAACATTATCAATAATATAATTCATTAAATTTTTTCATAAATCATATATTTCTTACCTCTTAAATATCTGTATATTCCTGATACTTTTACTATCATACAAATATTCTAATAATGCATATATTGCAGGAAAAATATCTGTTCACAAATCTGTTTGAACTTTAAGAGGACAGATTTTCAGTAAAATCACCTGAATTTTTGAGAAATAATTTCCACACAGAACATACACAGAGACGTCCCCAAGCCAAGGAGGAGCAAAAAGAGTGGTCCCTGAAGGTGAACTAAGTTAAGGGGTTTGGTCTTTCCTCCAGTACCTGCCTCTGGGGTAGACATTGTTGCACCACCCACCACACCCACCTCTTCAACCTCCGCCTGCCGTTTCTTTCTACCGTAGCGTCTGGATTCGGCCAATATGTCCTCCAGCCACTTGTTGTACAATCCAGCCTGCACAGGAGTGATGCCATCAATCATTACTAGTGTTCTTTTGAAGTCTGGTTGCTAAATTGGAACTATTGGTAGCCTCTTGTTTTGGGTAGCTTCAGACGAAGTTATTTTAAGAAAGAAATATCCTTAACCCTCAAACTGCAAGTACACTAATGTGACATAAAGTTGTCTGGTAATCATGCAAGGACATTAATAAAATTACCTTTGAGCGACAGATCTTGAGAGAAGCAAAGTCGTTTTGTTTAAATTGATAGGTAAACGAATAAACACTGAGTAATATATATATATATTCACGCCTAACCAATGCGCGAATGGAAAACAGTAATTCCATAAGGTGAATATTTGTATGAGAATTGGTAGAATAATCCTGTTCCTCCACAATTGTCTTACACTACCTCTTGCACTGCAAAAAAGACCGCATCAATGACTGGTTTGTATGGTGCATCGTGAGGGACTGGCCAGGCAACGAGACCAGGTAGGAGCGACGTTCTCCCCACATACAGTCTACTGCTGCCGTCCACTTGAGTGAAGTGCTCTGCTATGTTCTGCTCCAAGTACCTCCGTTCATCAATATGTGCCTGACTGCCAAAAAGAATACCATGCATTTTATTACTCATGCAGTACAATATGATAATTATAGAGGGATAAAATTATACAACTGCAGGAACAGAAATGCAAGAGACACCTTGTGGGGTAAAGAAAACGAGAACACAGTCCATATCCTGGATAACTTTTAATAAAAAAAATAATTGTTAGTGTACGAAAGAGTACTGTACTGTAACCTCTTATGAGACATACCGAGAGATGTCTGCCTGGTTTAACCCCTCCACCACTCCCACTCCAATTCCAGTAGTCATCAGCTTTGCCCAAGCTCTGAAGGATTCAGACTCCGATTTTCTGAGAAAGTCCAAGTAGTCCGCACCAAAAGGTTGCATCGTTATCCTACAAATGGGTAAACATTGAAAAGGGTAAACATGTTTGTAAACAGTGGTATTAGTTGAGGTAAAGTTGGCCATTAACATTGGAAATGTTGTCACTGCTATGAATTATACACACATTGCTTCATAATTTCGGAAAACAGCAAGCACACAAGCTAGTCACTTAAGGGGGTAATACACTTACTAATTAGGTACTTTAGAGCGTCTTGATTCCTTTAAAGTATACCAGGAAACAGGACCAGCAGATGGACAAAAATAATGGTGACCTGTTGTTTGGAAATTTTGTGGAGGAATCAATTGCTTCGATTTACCAACACTGTATTACCCCCTTAATTAAGGGTAATTGAATTACCCTTGCCGATCAGTATGTTCCTATCCTCACATCAAGAATGTAATGATATTGTGTATATGTTGAGAGTGTGAAATAAGTATATATTATTGGCTGTATATTTAGCATCTAAGCTACTATAATGCCACATGACGCTACTCACATTTGTGGCTCTCCACATGTGTTAAATATGGGACTTTTGTATTTTTCTATGAATGTCCACACTAGGGATCGAACCAAGATACTCGCAATGTCAGACCCCAGTGTGAACATTCATAGAAATTTATTTCCACAAGCAAATGTGTGCTTTACTTATTTGTACTGACTTTTGTAGTTTTATAGTTTACAACAATTCATTGCTATTATCCTAAAAAGCGACACATTAATACCACTATATAGCAATGTACATAATGTTTAATTCACTATACCATATAGTAAATAGCTGACATAAGAAAGAGAGAGAGAGAGAGAGAGAGGGAGATGAATTGGGGATGATGTGGACGACGTATGTATAGAGTGGAAAATCGTCACGCTGGGCCACCCAGATCCGAATTCATATTTGAGTTTGACTGTAAGTGTAGTTAATATTTGCGTTATATTATTTGCGATATTCGTACAGCTGGCCACACTACGGCGAGGTCCACCATGTGTTGTTAACATTAGCCGAGATGGTCACCCTGAATCTCTAGTAGTTATTATAGTAAGCTTTCTGCTCGAAGCATTCACTGTGGTAGGGAAAGGTAAGGGGGAAGGAGATAAGGAGGATAGGGGGGTGTCTGTACACGAGAGATGGAAAATATTTCTTAACGACATGAGAGATGAATGTAATCTTTAATAAAAGTACAGTAATATACCCGGTTATCAATCATTTATATATTAACATTTTTGTCAATTATGAACATCATTAAAGGTTAGATCAACTTTATAATAATTGAGGTTGACTCCTTTACTAAACAAGTGAATTGTACTTAATTGTACTTAATTATTTTAGTGCGTCTCTCAATGTGGCAAGATTTATAATCAGTAAAATTATATAAATATGTTGTAAATTCATGTTAGAATGTTTAAGAAACTTACTTTGTTTTCTTTGTTGTTCATAAGTTGTAACAGTATCTGTAAAGTTATCCTTATCCTACCTAACTGATCAGCTGATATGTAATCGGATACTTCTAATGAGAAGCTAATGATATATTACCTGAGTTATGCTCTATTATAGTTGCAGCGAGATGTTAACACGTTGTGGTGTATTAAATCCTTTTATATTGCACTTATGTGTGTATTCACTTAAACACGTCTCCGTGTCATTTAAAAAGTATAATGCACTCTGTAGTATTGTGTAAATTCATGTGTTTTCTTGGTAATTTATGATCCAGTGCTTCACAAACCAGAAATATAATATCGAGATATTCGGCTGATTTTTCGGATTTTTAAGATTACGTGATGGTTTCTTTTATTATGTTCTAGTATCTTTATAAATGGCTCCAACTTTTGGTATATATATATTCGAAAATCTAGCAATATAAATGTATAATTACAACGTTAATTCCTGTTTTTAAGTCGTTAACTGTGTGGGAAATATTTCCCACATTCTTCCTTATCTTCTAAAACCGTGTCGTCGTGGATTAATCTCTTGGTCAATAATGAGTTAGCCTAAATATACCTTGAACTATGGTTAGGGGCATCAATAGAGAGTGGGGTCCCTAACAATCACTCCCCCCCCCCCCCCCTGTATCTTAGGGGATATACGAGGCTGACTGTACCATTACAAGAATGGTGAGTGATGAGGACAACACTCATATAAACATTGGCTGGAAAAAGGGAGTGACTGTATAATTATGTGAGCCATTTTATTGGTTACTCTGTCCTTACTTACTGTATTACTACTTCCCTTTCTATCTCACCCCTGCATGGCACTAGAGCCTCCTCATCCCTTGAAGAAAGGTAATTGAGTTATTGATGATGATGATTAGTTAGTCTGTTATTTATTATTTTCTCTTATACTTTACTAAGGTAAGCATATGCAGTAGGTCTGTAGTTGTGTGCATTGTCCTTTGCTGATTTAGGTAGGAATATTATTTTGATGGTGTTGAATGCATTGGGGTAATTACAGCCTGTAGATAATATTGCTCTAAGAATGTGTATTATCGATTTGATTATGTTTTCTGGTGTTCCTTACCGTATTGCAATTTAGACCTGATGATTCTAGTACTTTCAGAGGTCATGTCGCCTCGTTTGTCGCCTCGTTTTTCGAGTAACTCGGTAATTAACATTGGGATCAGTATGATATTTTGCCACAGCTTGTTTCCCACCCTGATATTTTTCCAAAACTGATAGTATTAGAAGAACGCTTTCAGAGACCTCAAAATTACCTCTGCCAGCTTGTGAAACTCTACTGTCAAAGGAAACTAATTGATAAAATATAAAAATTTCCAGGACCAAACTCAGATCCGGATCTCTCCAAAAATTGAGGTTCAACTTTGGTAAAAATGTGATACATATATTTTTGTGTAATCCTCCTAACAAACAGAATGGAACACGTATCTCCTTGGCAGATGTAATAATGCAGATACTAGTTAATGATATCGCCGTCTGACCTGTGTACGGTCTGAACAAGCTGGTCAAGGGATTCAGGTCGGGAAGGATACTTGGAGAGGGCAAGGGAAGCGATGAGGTTGCTCTTGTATGCTGTCGACACAATGAGAGCGAAGGTGAGCCATGTCCCCACCATCACCTTGGTAGCATTACTTTCGCAACACTTCCTGGACACTGTCTGACCCAAGAATGACCCCACCAACGCCATCACTGAATCAAGGATATTGGAATTGGGCAAGTCGTCAGATGTGGCAGTGACACCACGACCCACCTGGGAAAGGATAGAGATAATGGTTAGGTTACAGAAAAAAACAACATTAATACTGTAGTTCTGCTGCAGTATGGGATATAACTTCTGACTCTTTCTGATATTGATGGTGATATTATTATAACATTGTTAGGTATTGCATCTTCCAACTTCAATTAAGTAATCACTCAATAAAAGTTGATTTATTTATATAATATTATTTCATTCACAAACGAAAGGCATCTCTTTGTAATGGTCTTCAAGAAAGGGCAGTGCTATATATTTCTTTCTTTAGAATTCATGACCCTCGGTTGAAATACGAAAAGAGAGGAGGAATCTGTATAGACCTTGTAGCCATACTCACATGCATCATCATCATCATCATCAAAAAAACATTTTCTCCAAATTGAAGCAGAATTTCTCATCAAGCAATTTGTTCGACCAGATCATTCGTAGTTCAGCTTGCAACAACTGGCCACATACACTCAACACACATTTTCTCTAGGTCAGCCCTTGTTTTGTATGCATACTATACTGCCTCATTGGCCTCAAAGTCCACCAGTTATGGATATGAAAGAGTGAGAAAACCAATTCACTCTTGCATCAGAAAGTTAGACTGAAAAGAGCCGAAAGAAATGACCTTGGCGAATGTTGCATGCCATCCAGAAGGAAGGAAGTATACCCTGAAAGAGTTCTGACGAGCAAGGTCCATAATAAAAACGATAAAAGAGAGAAAGGGTTTAGGGAATCAGTAAGAGGAGAGAGTTGATGAGACGAAAGGCCTTCGATTCCAGCTTGCCCAAGAGCACTGTGAGGATTGAGTGATTTGCAAACCTAGAGTTGCAGGAAATAACAATATAAATTATAATCCAAATGTAACCACTAACATTACTAATACCCTTCCCGTCATCCTCTATGTCATATATTAACACTTGATGTGTCTTTCTCTCTTCCCTCTTATCCACTTAATATTATACTTTCTGTAGTATAACAGTCCCAACTCGGGTAATCCTGCCCATGCTGTTACCCTGTTCATAAAAACATAAATCCCTTGCCATCCTTTCCGTGTTCCCATCTCACCAGGTAGAAGAGGACGGGGACGATAATGAGGACAGCGAGGATGGCGCCCCACACCTGATCTGTGAGTGGGTAGTAAAGGCTCTCCCAACCTGGCCTAAGGGAAGGTTTGGCCATGGCGAAGGCAAGACTGTTGCCGTGCTCGTAGGTGGTGGTGAAGGAGTAACGTTGGGTCCGATGAGGCAGCATGAAGTGTATTACTGGTGCAAACAAAGACTGTCTCGCCTCCACTTTACCAACCACCTGCATATATACACTTATTTAATGTATGTTTGGCTGTAGTCATATACTGTACTTTCATTCAATCTCATCTTTCCCATTGAGAATGGTTGTTGTATTTCTATCCGGCAGCCCACACTAGATAAGGAAATGGAAGAAAGGGAGGATGAGGATTGATTGATCGATTGATATTAGGCGCCGCAACAGCGAGGTCATATAACGCCAGAAGAAGGTATAATAGAGAGGTGAGACAGCAAGCAGAAAGAAAATAGAAACAAAAGAGGGACAGTTGAATAACTGAAAAGGAGTGGCTGAGGCCAAAGGGGCGCCCAAACCCTTAAAATATTGCCAACATGCCAACATCACTACAGGCAATAACCCCCCTAAAGGGAGAGGCAGGATGAAATGAAGTAACAGAAGGCAGGGGATGCGAGAGGGAGGAAGGGGGGTCATGAAGTGTAGTCTGGTCATATAAATATTTCTCATGTAATAAGAAGCAACAAACTTTCCCAAGTATTAGCCTAACCAATATATTTGTCGTTTCTAATACGACCTGCACATATGCCCTCAACAAAGGTGAGGAATATAGGTCACTTCAAAGGTTACTGACAAATGGGGAGTAACTTGGCTAGGCTCAATCCATTAAGTGTTTGACCAAGGAAGAGACCAGAAATGACGTAAAGAAGTATATATACATCACAGACAGTCATGGGCACCTTAAATTTAATACACGCATTGTGGTGCAACTAATAATGGTAATTGTTTTACAACAACAGCGGATTCTATGAAGAGAAAAGAAAAGAGATCAAGTAGCACTCTGGTGTGACTCTTTACTGTGTAATAATTATGGTGAACTCTAATGAGCAGTTTTCTTATCTCACATTAACTGGCCTATAGGGATCGGTTCTCAGGTGGTTTAATATTATTAATGTGTTAAAAGTGTTATAATCGAAGGCAAAAATAATGGAGAACATAATATATACTATAAAATGGATTCCCGTCCTATGATTACTTTATGGTGATATAGATAGAAAGCTAAGCATCGTTCATAAAAGTAATAATAACACTTAATATGTTTAATATTCACTTTTCCAGTATGTTAATTCCAGTTCACACTGTGCATCAAGTTGTGACATGTGTTGCTCAACTAGTTTGTGGGATTTTGATTTTTGTGTTGCTTGTTTTTCAAGAAGGTTACCGCGTGGGGCATTTTATTAAAATTGTTGCAAGCAACAGTAACTGTTGAGCTTCTACAGGGAAGGGTCTGTTTCCACCAATGGCTGACGAGAGTCTGTCTTCGCGCAGCAAGCCATGCATATTATTTATTATTTATAGAATTACTGTTTATTCATATGTTTCACTGTCAGCGACTGTTGTCCGACAGGTCAGGGTGCAGTGTGGATGCACTCTCACATTTGCAACATTTCACGCAAAAAGATTTTCTCAATGCACACATGTTGATACACATTGTGGAAGGGTATTGTAGTAGCAACCATGCCATTCTACAAAGTATTCTCTTTTATCTAATTCTATTAAGCCTAGCCGATGTGAGCCTGACCTGAGCCCAGGTAGTGACTGGCAGGACGTGTATGGTGAAATTGAGAACACTTGCTATAACCTCCAGCATCTGCCTGTCACTGCCGGAATAGTGAACCGTTCCATTAAGGCCATCACCATCCTCCACCATCCAGTACGGCTTATAAGGCAGTGTTGTCACTCCCACCTTGGCACCATGAAAGCTGCCCACAATACACAACACATCATCAGAGTCCTGTCATATATACAGTTTACATAATGCCATTTACATGCTGCATTTATATCACGGCATTACTTGATATGATATTTACAAATACAATAGTTTTTCTTAATGCCTAACATGTAACTAAGATTAATGGTAAACACAAACCAATTATTTCAGACAACGCGCGGTAATAAAATGTATATATTTCGGAAGCTTATTTGTTTGTATATCTTGTACAGACATCCAAGGGAGAGTATAAAGAACTCTCTAAGCAACTCAAAACAGGTAATTTATTTATTCATGTAAAATGCAGGTGATAATTGTTATGTGTTGCTTGATTTTTACGAGCATCTGTAATATTTTTTTCATAGTAACACACAGTAATCTTACTTGTGAAATTTGTGAGGGAAGATGAGAGGCAGATTCCTTCCAGACGACCAGGAGGCCACCAGAACCATTTGCCCCCCACGTGGTCCATAGGGAAGGTAACTAAAGATTTGCCACCTGTAACACCACATATTGAGAGGGTAACCTAAGGGGATAATATACTTTTGGTACATTAGAGCGCCTTGATTCCTCCAAAATATGCCAGGAAACAGAATCAGATACCCAGGAATAATTGTGTAATGTTGCTTGCAATAGTTTGGAGGAATCAATTGCTCCTGATTTACCAGTACTGCACTATCCCTTTAATTAAGACACGTAACATCTATCACTACATACATGTAAGATTGGATAAACCACCCGTGACATCACATAATATGAATACTATAAGATAACATGCCACTTATGACAATACTTAAAGGGGAAGTACAGTGTTGGTAAATATGGAGCAAATGATTCCTCCAAACTATTCCAAGCAACAGAACACCGTTGTTTTTGTTCATCTGGTCCTGTTTCCTGGCATACTTTCGAGAAATCATGGCCCTCCAATGTAACAAAAGTGAATTACCCCTTAATCCAATACAAACTGACCTGCAGCATTTCGCATAGGGAGGTGTGTTACCTTTAATTAATAAACTCCCCATACAGGGATGGTAGCTGCATTTAAAAAAAAAAAAAAAAAGTTCTTTCACTTTATTTTAATGGGTCAACTGGCAAGGGTCATTAAAGGGAGATTCTTTTGTTGATCAATTGATTCCTCCAAACTACGCCACAAAACAGACGCCCTCATTTGTACTAATAGGGGATCTGTTTGGGTCATGGCATAGTTTGGTGGAATCAGAGACCTTCCAATTTACCAACAAAAGAATCTCCCATTAAGGTTGTTTTGATACATTGCCAGGAAACAGGACCAGAAGAGCAAATAATAATAGTGTTCTGTTGCTTCAAATAGTTTGGAGGAATCATTTGCTCCTGATTTATCAACACAGTAGTACCCACTTAATCAAACCAGCAAGGTCCATGACATTGATAACTAAAATTACTATATAATTTGTAAACACTGTAGCCAATATGGTGGATGGAGATGGCAGTACAATCATGATGATTAGTACAGACTCTCATGGCATTCATATTCTGACATAGTCTGTCTGTCTGTCTGTCTGTCGTTTTCTGGTTTTACGTCATAAGGATCTTGTTTCTAATTTCATATTTCCTTATTACTCATATTTTTCATATAATTATAAATATTTACTAATTTTAAACATATGTTTGGTAAAGAGAAATATCATGTGTGAATGGTTAACGTTTGTATTTAAACGTTTTTCTTACTTAAACCAATTTAACAATATCATAATACTATCCCTGTTAATGTCATTATTTCATTCGTTACCAAGAACTTGTTAGATTTCAGGAGAAAATCAAATCCTCTTTCATAATTATTTACACAGCGAACATCTTTCTCGAGTGAGTGAGGGTAGTTCGTTAACACTGTATTCGTGTGGATAGTACGTGGCCTGCTCTCCTCAACACCACTCTGAACAACTATGGTACTGTGGCCGCTGTGTGGACCAGAAACAATGGTATTCAACTATAATAAATGGTCGTCATCTGACATTAAGGGTTAGTTAGGTTAAAGATACTTCAACATCGTAAAATATACAACACTACACCTGACAGCAGTTGTGTTGTTCTGATATAAAAAGAAGACTGTGTCCATCATTGTGAAGGTCCAAGACGAGGCAGGAGGTGTGGAGTACATAGACGATGAGGAAGTAAAGAGTGGAGTAATGTGATGGAGAGCAAGACGTGTCACTACCACCATCTTCCACCCCCATGTCATCAGTCGATGTGTAACACTGACATGACCCAGAGCCGAGAGGAAGGATAGGGTGTCACAGGCCACCACCAATAACACACACTCCCGCTGCAAGCCAACCTGTTGGCAACACCACACACTCTCCCCATGTTTTGAGAATGGAAAGAAAAACTCAAAATATCTATTAGGTATGTGCAGTAAAATATAAATAAATTTATGTTCACACGTCCATTACCGCCAGAGGTCAGTGTAATTTCTTGGCCAGTGGTGCAACTTGTGTATAGTTTTCACCATCCATATAAAATTATTATGAATATGGAGCACAAACCTATCTAAAATGTCCACCAGAGCGATAATTGTCCTGTGAAAAGTAGCACAAATTCCACCACTAAGCCACGTGATTACAGTGATTATTGTACCTATTATTACATTACCTGTCTGGCCTTGTGTATGAGATGAGGAAGGGATGCTATAGCAGTAGTGATGTTATACTGATCAGTCCGTAGCAACGTAACGTCCCACGCCATTCTTGTACTAACAATGTCCTATAATATATTGATAGTCAAATAGTGCAAGATATAAAAGTGCGATACTAGTAAATAAATGCGCACATAGCCATTTGCATATTCCCACTGATTGCTCTGATACCAATGCATGGGTATAAAGTTCCCTATCGATAGGGTGGGCGATGGTGCCACCGCCATAGGGAACAAAAAATATTGTTGAGGTGCTAAACAAAAGGATTGTTGTGTACAGTATCTCTCCAAATACAGACCAAGGGTGGAGGTGGTATTCTCACCTTGAGCACGAGTTGTGGACTAATTGTGGGTCCTGTTAGAAGAGTGAGAGTGCAGGCAGAAGAAGTTGTAATCTGACGCAGCACTTGAACCACGGCTTCTCCAACACCTGCTTCCCTCTTCCTCACTTCCATTCCCTCGTCCACACCTTCACCTATGCTGACCACAGACATTCATCAGCAGCTTACTACTCTTAATAGCATACATGATGGGGAAGTATACATGATGCTTTGCTTCAATTATTTTTAGGTGAATGTGATGGTAACATTAACAGGAGGGAGGTCAAACCCTCATTGAATATTTTCTACATTTATATAATATTTTATACACAAGCTGAAAAAACACATTCTTCGCGGACTTTTAAGCCTTACTGCTAAAGACAATCATCAATAAAAATTGTGTCCCATAAAAGAATATGAAATTAATTGCTTGTCATCCATTTTGATCACAGCATGAAGTTTTTTATGTGAATGTCAGCTTCGTTACGTTAGACGGCTGCGGTTAAGGTGATGGACACCACCGACATGTTGGACAACAGTGACATGGATGTTGTTAACCTATAGTGGTCATTACTGACATGACAGTCCCAGCTAATGTCATATTCACCTCTGTTTAAGACTCTTTTGCCAGATTTTTTGGGAAACAAGGAAACACACATTCGCTTTTATTTATGTAAATCAGGGTTTTTCTCCCTGGGGTAAGTGATAGGCCAGGGGTTTGTCAGGGAATTTACATGTATGTTTATGTTGGTGTCTAGTAAACCTTAGTTTTCGACACTTGGTATTAAGACAGTCAAATATCACTTCCAATCAGGTGTACTTCCCTGTTACATTGATGTAACCATGCAGCGTCCATATAATTTATGAACTGGTAAGCTAATTTCAAATCTATGAAAACAATGTAAACATGAGCTATGAAAATTTTAAATGTGATAAATTATTAAGAAACTAGTTTAGCAGCAGGTCCATCCTGACTAAACTTGTGTTCAGCTCAGTAGAGTCGGGTTTGGTTAATTACTAGAAATGTTGGTGGTTACCCACCTTTGTTTCTTTTGCAGCCCTTCCCTTCTGTGACTATATAAACTCTCAACCAGTATGACTCATGGTATGACTTTGTATCATTCTGTCTGAGGTTGTAAAACACGCAAGTACTTACTGTCTGACCAATGATTTCTCCATGTGTCATTTGACATACATATCCCACGGTTAAGTAATTTTCAAATATATATATTTAAAAATAGTATTTTTGCATTGTATTTATATATATATATATATATATATATATATATATATATATATATATATATATATATATATATATATATATACAATGCAAAAATACTATTTTAAAAATTATCACTTAAAATGACCTTGCAATTTGAACTCCAGTTCAAAATTGGAGTCAAAATAGTCGGACTGATGTACTGCATCACATTCTAAGCAAAATCCATCTTAAATCTTGCCAAAATATTCTGGAAAGTGTAAAATTATTGTAAATTGCCGATTTTTGGCCATTTTAGATCAAAGGGCAGGTGAATTTTTCTATGTTCTAAACTGGCCGAGATAATTCCTTACCGATTGCCACACCAAAAATGAAGGTCCTAAGTCAATTATTCAGGTGGCTAGAACCTTAACAGTAAGACAAACAGACGGTAAACAGACATGACTGAAACTAGTACCGGTACCTTAGGCTTACCCGATAATATGGGCAACAATAAATTGTAAACAGCTCTATGATTTCATAATATGTATATTATTCCAATGAGAAATTATTCCGTTTTGTGTTATCGCTGGCGGATAAGCTCAAAACAGAATTATTTTCATATTCGGTAGCGAGTATGGTAACAGAGGCCTGAAACGCATGGCACCAAACTTCATTGAAAAACTTGACATAGTTAAAAAAATATATGTATATTCAGAAATGTTCACGATGACACACATGGACCTGCTAGGGCTTCAAGTACCGGCTCAGATGACATTAATTAAATCTTATTCCGGATGTCCCACTTGCATTTGTAAAGTTTTACATGAGGTGTAGGTTACAATTAATTGCCAAGAAAATATTCAAAGCCTAAGTTCTGTATTGAAGAGATCGTATTATATACAGTATTATTATATTGTGTACCGGTACCTTATTCTTTATTATATAACAGTAGAGTATTATGCTTATTACCCAATATCTATAAATCGTAAGGATCTAAAGTGTAAGAGACAAAATTTACCTGAGAAAAAGAGAGAGAATGAGAGAGAGAACTGTTAGTAGCGTGAACCGAGAGACCAATAATCCCCCAGGCCTGCCAAAGGTTTATGTGACATAGCAAAGGATAGAGAGGGGAGGAGCCTAAGACAGATGGGAGGAGCATCTGCGTATGAACTATGAGTTGTAACACTATTTAAAATATATCCACTGTGGTTCCTGTACTGTGAATGGGGCCTGAGTATTATGATCAGTTCCGTCCTCTCACTTACACTTCACCTCTCCTGGCTAAAACTCTCTCTTACTCGTTTCTATCAATCCATCTCGCTCCACTAACCTCCCTTAAGTAAACATTTTATTTCTAACACATCAACCGGCTTCCTCTTTCTAGAATTTAGAGCTCAGTCTTCACTTCCATACAACACCGTTGGTGCTACTATTCATGCAAACAATCCTAGTTTTTATTCTCTCGATAATGATCTCTTTTTTTCCATACACTCTTAATGCTCCATCACTTTCGCTCCCTCTCCTATCCTGTGCCCTGTATCTCTGTTTCCTGGCTACCATTAAATTGATATCCACCTAAATATCTAAAACAATTGACTTCCTCCAACACCTCCCCATTCAGGGATACGAAGGTTTCCAAATTCCCTTCCTCTACTGAGTTTGATCAACTTGCTTTATCTGCATTTACACGTAACTTCCTCTGCTTATACACATTCAAATTCTATTACCAATCCCTCTAACTTCTTTCCTTTATCTGCCACTAAGGTTTTATCACCTGCAAACAACAAATGACTCACTTCCCATCAATTATCACCCTCACTATTATAGCTCTGTGGTCCTCGGCTCCATAGGTCTCACCTCCACTTTTATCACAACCCCATCAATGACCACAATAAACAACCCTGATGATATCCCTCAACTCTCAGACCAGTTACTCTCTTTACGGTCTACTCCAACACATTCTTTATTATCTCTTTAAAAGCTTTTCACTGCGCTTAACAGTTTTCTCCCACTCCATATAATTATTATGTAAATAACCTTCCATATTTTGCCTCTTTGTCCACCCGATCGTAAGTTTTTATTTCCAAATCTATGAACGCTACATACATATCCTTGTCCTTTTCATGTACAGTACTTCTCACGAAGGCTCTTTCTTTAGCAAAAACACTAAATCTGTATATTCTCTGCCTTAACTGAAACCACACTGCTCCTCTACTCTTAATCCCTCCGTTTGTGCAATCACTCCATCAATTAACAATCTCACGCATGTACATTTTTCCTGGTACGCTAAGCAGACTCACACTTCTATACTTTGCACATTCTCTCTTCTCCCCTTTACACTTATAAAGCGGTAAGCTACTTTACACGATCTCTAAAAATTAATCCTTACTTCATGTACAGTACTCCTTTAATGAGGTCGTATAGTGTGAGTATATCTGGAGCAATTGATTCCGCCAAACTATTCCAAGCAAATACCCACCATTATTTTTTATAATTCGGTCCTGTTTCCTGGTTTACTTTGGAGGAATCAAGACGCTCTAATGTACCAAAAGTATACTGTCCCCTAAACATTGTTCTCAGCCATTCCATTATCTCCCTCTGTACTATGAAACTGTTACAGGTGTTACGTCATTCCCCACAGCTGCTTTTTATCACATTATATTTTCTGCAGTGCAAATTTCCCCTCAGCCACAGATATCTCTCTATTTATGGTAGGCCTATATACATTGAAAATGATATCTCTTTATTTTTTGCCCTGTTCACTAGAAATGCGTAATTAAGGAGATAAATAACTAATAAGAAACACAGAACCTAATACGTAACAATAACTTTCAGTGAAATCAAAATTATGCAGTATTGGTATCAGGATTATCTACTTACATGGTCTGAAGGAATTTAGGCATGTACGGTACCATATGTAAAATATATTGATGAATAAATATGTTTAGCCGGAAGGTAACATGTGAGTCTGAGCGAACGTAGCGAGAGAGATGCTCAAATATTTGCAATTCTGATCAAAGGGCACAATGTTAAAGGCAGTGTGTTCGCCAGGTGTCTGAATATTTGTTATTGGACAGGGTTGGTCAAGCAGTGATAAGTTTGATTTGGGTGTTGCTCGTTCAAGTATACTGCAGGTTCAAATAATCTGTACCTGTATCTACTTTTTACAATAAAGGATTCAACATAGAAAGCGAAGTAACTTATAAAAATCAGCGAAATCTAACAGATAAGACAGACTCCTGAGGGTGATGTTCTCTAAAAGTGTACAAGAAATGTATGGGTTGTGTATTTATATTGTGTGGGAAGCTGACCTGGATGTGAGGTTGATGAGAGTGTAGGAGTGAGAGATCCCACGGCACACACCAACACACTGACCAACATCACCACCAACACTGTAACACAAACAAAAACCTCACGTCAATATTTCCTTTCCCTAATAAAAAAAAAAATTGGGGGGGGGATTACATTCAATGGCCTTAATTAATAACGGTAATTATGCAGCACGACACAATAATTTTTCCTGATAACTGATCACTTTAATTCCATATAGAAAATTAATCACGTTAAATAAAATGAATGCTGAATAAGATTATATGAGATATATGTGTATAGTATAAGCCGCACACGGGAATAGAACCCTTAATTAACCAACAATTGTGACGCCCGGGTGCTGTCCATTAAACCCGGTTACAAATTGTCACACAAACTGGTTTTTACTAGAACCCGACGTACAGTCACGGACAATTATAATTATTGTTCTACCACACCATTGAATGACAGTGCCTCTACAAATGGTGCCAAGCTATAGCTGTTAGTCTCTGTATAATTGGTTCATACGGTTCACTCTCATGGCTTATTTCAAGCACTCAATGCAGAACAAACTTTTGACCGTGACTGTACACCTTAACGAGCTCCACTCATCTACATAGGACTACATTTACATCTGACACCAGGTAGTAGGAGAAGGTTGTACTTTAATTAACTCTTATCACCAATGTATCCATAAACTGGGTATTATTATTATTATTTAAATGCGTTCGAACTTGTTTTGAGATGTATTATAGAGTGTGAATATAGTAGACTTTGTTTTAATTAAAACATTTAACATAAGTTATTAAAACACGTCTCCTTCTGTGGCTGTGAAATTATGAGCTATATGCAAGAACATCCTTGGTGTTGACGATGGTTTGGTACTAGTACGACGACTCCATAGACAAATAACACAGCCATCACATCAGTACCACACCATCGTCAACGCCATTCATGTTCTTGCATACGGCCAATAATATACTTACGTGTGAGGACCTGGGTGAGAGGAGAGACTGATGCCATGATAGTGAGAATGGAGACTTGTCCTGATACTAGACTATCACGCATGGTTCTCATTCTCGGTATTTATAGGATAAGATATTGGCGACCAGTTATGCGCCGGCGTCACTCATGAAGCCTCTACCACGGATAAAATGTCACCACTTGTGATTGGTGGATTATATTTATATCGTAAGAAACAAATATTTTGTTAAAGATGAATGATGGATGTTGTACAAGAATATAGAAACCCAAAAATGTAAGGCTGACTACATTCACATGCAGAAACATATTCTATATCTCACAAAATTATTGATCTTCTAATATCTTGGATATATCATTAATATATTGTAAATACTGTAGTTCTTCAGAGAACATACATATATATACCCCAGGCCTTCATCTGCACGCTGGAGGTAGCCCCGTCACGTTAAAACCCTCCCAAACATAAAGGCCCAAACGTAGAACTCCCCCCCCCCCCAACACACACACTCCACATAATTATATTCTTGGCGTTTCGGGAAGTACAGTCACTTCCCTCCCCCCTTTTCCTTTGTATGTGCTCCATGATGAAATTGCTAGGGAAATCTTACAGAGGAGGGGTTCCCCGTGCCCCTCGCTCCGAGGCCATTACACCGTAAACAGTGGGTGATGGGGTGGCCACACTCCTACACCTCATCAGTAGGAAAGAAGAACACTAAGTAGTAGAGAAAGAAAGAGCGAGCTATGGGAGGTAGAAGACGTTCAATCCTCACTTAGATAGACCCACCCATCACCATAGAAATAAGTAGTATAAAATGATACGAAGCATTATACGGTAATATTCAAAATAGCAGATCCGTAAAATATATATTATAGAAAGCACAACAGGCACCATTAAATGTAAATTATAGAAAGGTTGATGTATGTTTCAACATAGCAGGTCCAGTCGCGAGCTGATGGGATGGAGACACGAGCTCACTCATCATGGGGTCATTTCTACCTGACGAGTTATGGAGGGAGGGAGAAAGGGAGAGAGAGAGAGGAACAGATGGGGGGAGGTTATGGATGGGCTGGTGGAGTGTTGCCACTTCTGACTGATATAGAACTATAGCACCATCCACTGAAAGTTTCATTCGAAGCATTCACTGGTGAGAGGGAGAAACGAGAAGGAGGAATGAAGGTGGTTGGGGATGAATGTATGAGCGACGTGAGTGAAGATATTGCAGGATGAATTGAATTAGTTGTGTATACGAATTAGACGGACATAGGGATATGTAATAACTGATTAATGTTTTCGAGTTGGAAATGTAACTGATATTATTTCGCCACACTAAACTCACCATTGTGAACTGTGTGAGTGTTAGCTTAAAAGTTTAAAGTAATAAAAACATTGTTATCCATCGTAACATAACATTCATCAATAATTACATAACCAAATGATTAAGTTAAAGTTTACCGCAAATCCACTGTTTCTATTAAACCTGGAAGAATCAAAGGTGACAAACATATATTCTCTTTGTCGGGAGAATAATATGTTACAGTTCTGCCCCTCAAAATGCACTGGTTTGCTAGATTGCCAACATTAATAATTAAGTCGTGTGGGTGAAAGTTAGACATATATATAGGCCGCATATAAATTCACAATAAGAATAATGGAAGACAGATATGTAATGTTTTATAGAAATGGAACTGAAATTTGTATTTCTGTATATTGTCTTTTACTTTAATGTTGTCACAATTAAGAGTTTTATAATATAAATATTGTGGCTTACAAGGTGCAGTAATATTATCATAAAGTAAGTATTAAAAGTAATAGTAAGATGGTAGTCCTCTATTGAATTAATCCTTTGTATTATTGTTTGCACTTAAATACTCGTCATTATAAATTTGTAGGGCTCGCTTCAACAGCAAAAAAAAAAAAAAAAAACACACACACACACAGCAGTGAGTAACTCTCTGTAATCAACAACAATATAATAATTTAATGTTATCACTGTAGTTACTTGACGGTAGCCATTATTTTCAAGGATAAATACACACAGTATCTAGAACATTTTATTGGACGCATAATAACTTTTTGAGTCTCACTAACTTTCTGACACCTCAAAGGTTGTCAGCACTGATTATCATATACTTCACAAACAGTAACTAGCTTTATTCTACTATTCCTACGTGTTTATTATTTCCTTATTATGGGCAGAAATTTACTTGTAATCCAATAATACACTATATGTAACGTAGAACAAGTTATTTTATTCCCGTGTGTTAAGTTGGTAAGCCTGCGAAGGCTACAAGGTGTGGGATCAAGCTCCTTTAGTGTGTGTGTGTGTGTGTGTGTGTAAAGGGAACTGTGGTTCACATGACTCGAACCCTCACTTCACCAGAAATGTGCCTATATTCTGCAGGAGAGATTTTGTCTCATTCCGTTCCACAGAATATTCTTTTCCCATAAAAAATATGGATACTTGTGGTTCTCATAATTCTTTGTACTACTAATTATTGTTGAAACACATTTATCATTGATTATAGCAATTTCATTAAATATGTCAAGTTTTATAGACACCCATCCCATCTGATGTCATTACAGTTCTGATATCGAACAACATTTATATATGAGAGTACTCTTATAATTATGATTACCATGCTAAAATTCAATACATATGTTTGTTATTGTGACTCCATCTACATTAGTCCCTTCGCCCAAAGTCAACCATAAATCATTAAGATAAAGAAAGACCCACAGCCACGGTTATTGGCGCCTCTCTTGCTCTTTCTATCTCCACCAGCCCCTCCATACCCCCCCATCCCTTCTTCCTCTTAAACTCCTCCATAACTCGTCAGGTAGAAGCGACCCCATGATGAGTGTGCTCGTGTCTCCATCCCATCAGCTCGCGTCTGTACTATAAAGCATAATAACGAATATTCGAAAATAATACGGGGGAACAAATAATTAGATAAATATAATTAATTGTCTTGAATATTTGAAAATTATAATTACGTACTCGGTCTGTTATATATATATATATATATATATATATATATATATATATATATGCCAGGTGCTTTGACAAACCTATCCTTTTGTGATATCCATATACGGCAAAATGCACATCAACCATATTGACCATTTGCTAAACAATCTTGACCTTGTGTGTGTGAAGCTTTGCAGCAAGTTCTGCAGTATATAATTCCTTCAGCTACATTTGTAACATCTGATTCCATAAGGTTTCCACAGTCTCAGGTGTCTTATCCTTCCTTATCTAACCACTGTTGAAGTTGTGTACCTTGAAAGACCCGAGCAGGAAACTGAGCTACTGTCTTCTTTAGCACTGCTTGTTGAAATTCAAGCTTCTTCAACTGACAACCCATATGGTTGAGGTAAGGCATTATTAATACTCTCGTAATCCCTTGTCGAGGTATTGAGTAAATGAAAAATTCTAAATGGCTTGTCATCAAACGTGTTTAACTTTATAAACTTTAAGTGCTTCATAGCTTACAGATCTATGAGTTCACTCAATAAATTCTTTCATCGATTGCACTTCTCCATACCTGGACAATTGGATACAATGTGAAGAGAGAGCCAGTGGTACAGAGGGAATTACTGGTGTGACAAAGAACTATAAAAATTACATTGTTTCAAGACAGTGAGCTGCGATCGTGAACACGGTTTTCAATGTTGCATTTGGCAACTGATTTGCATTGTTTACATGTTATTATCAAAATCATTATTCAATGGATAATTTTTATTTACAATCTAGAACAATTCCGACCTGTTGAGAACATATACTGTACGCTTCTTACAAAAACTAAAAAACATTTATTTTCGGCCTTTCCGCCCTCCAAATGTCCTTGCCCTTTGACCGAAAGTACAGTATTAGGGTAAAGATAGTCAAATGCTAAAGCTGTGGTACATAAAAAAAAAAAACTTAAATAATACAAATTTTGCAAAAACAATATTTTAACCAATTTTTTACTTAAAATAACCTTGACCTTTGACCTCCAGGCAAAAATTGGAGGCAAAGAAGTCTGGCTGATGTACTGCATTACATTCTATGTAAAATCCATCTTGAATGGTGCCAAAATATACTAAAACATATTTAATTTCTGTCAATTATTTATTTTATGTTTGGGGCTATTTTATGTCAAAGGGTTGGTCAAATTTTGACGGTGCTCGAAATGGCCGAGATAAACCCCTTACCGATCCCCACACCAGAAATGAAGGTCCT
The DNA here is from genome assembly GCA_033782935.1 of Petrolisthes cinctipes. Classification (NCBI taxonomy): domain Eukaryota; kingdom Metazoa; phylum Arthropoda; class Malacostraca; order Decapoda; family Porcellanidae; genus Petrolisthes; species Petrolisthes cinctipes. The sequence goes on along the minus strand of JAWQEG010000209.1, from coordinate 236,580 downwards.
AGGTCAAATATTCAGGTCGCAAGAACCTTAACAGAAAGACAAACATACAAACGAACAAATAGAGAGACAGATGTGACCGAAACTATTATTTTACCTGCTAACACAGACGGTAATAATTGAACAACTGTCAACTAGAGTTGGCCCATCACAAACAAATCTCCATCATAGTTTACTGTAGGTATGAGTGTTCGTCTAGAGTTTCTAGACTCTAGAGTCTATGCTTTAATAATTATAATGATTAAATTGGACTAATAGAGTAAATGTGTCCCTGACCATGTGACAATATGCTATATTTAAAAAACAATACTATAAGCGATTGCTATATCACTGGAAGCTTCATCGAGTTAATGAAATTTTAACATCAGCATTAAATTTCATACTAATACTTTAACCCCAAAAGATTGGTTGGATCACCATGACCACCTATAGATTCCATGCACCTCCTGCTACTTTACTGATGGAAATACAATATTGACTATATTTTATTTGCTACGTCGTACTACAACTTGTGTGTACAGTACATATATTATATAGAATATGTTCAGTTTGATTTGTGATAACACATGCACAATAATGTCATATTTAGTCACGGCACTGTTATGATATATTCCGTGTAATTATGCTACAGATCTCTGCTCCTACAGTAGGCTATAACAGGAGGCATGAAAGCTTGGTGCTACATGTCGTAAAGATCTAATGCCATGTGCAGTTTAAGAACAAACACTACTTGCGATATTTATATTACTAGGTTAGGTTATTGTTCTGTTTTTCTTTTAAACATTGTCATCGACCCCTTCGTCTACCATGAACACTTCGGCCATCAGGTGTAGGTAATTACAAGGCCAGTACTATCTAGTACTATCTTGTATAGGTTTATAATGGAATATAAATGCACATTATGAAATGAAGTATTCTTTATAACACAAATAATATATTTATATTTCACTACTTCACAGAATTCTTGCAATATGAATATCTTCGGTTAATGTACAGGTCAATATTTTATGTTTAATATATTTATCAATTCAGATATAGAAATACCATTCACTGGAAAAGAAAAGGTGTTTTGTGTTGGAGTAGGCCTATGCTCTAATGTGACCAGCAATGTTTATCTGCAAATGCTTCAGAACTGGCTAATGGGTGGATTTATTGCTAATGAGCATGAGGACTTCATTTTTCATATTTCACTGGCAGCTCGTTGTATGGGGCTTATCTCAATGAGAATCTGCCAGAGATATAGATCGGGCGTGCTGTGCTGGTAATGAAGACAACGTGCTGTTGACCCACGTTCATTCACCTGACATTTGGCAATTTTTTTCCCCCCTCTCTCTGGGGCTATATGAAGGGACTGTTCTATGTTCCTCCTCTTCCTACAAACCAAGAGGAAGGGGAGCAGATGATTACTACTGCATAGGAGACTATTACCTAAGCTATATGCTGCATCGTGTTTGGCAGGTGCTAGACTACCGACAAGACGTGTGCCGCGTCTCGGGCGGCGCAAACATTGAACATAAGTTTTATGTTGCTCAACATTAAACCTGTTCAGTTTCATTTGCCTAGACTTTTTAGTTTCTGTGATATTTATATCTCAAATTATATCAACTTTTTTAAACACCCTGTATAATTCTTCTCATCAGAATATCAGCACAGATTAGTGTCTGATCATACCTACCAGATAAAAATACAAGCCTCAGATCTGAGGTAATGATTATATGAAACACATAGACACAAAACCATGTGAATAATAAAAATACGTTAACTTACTCTAGGAGTCTAGGATGAAACGCCTTATGTAGACGAAAAGGTATGCTTGTAAAAACTAACCAAGCTATTGCAGGTAAAGAAAGTCAGTCACCCAATCGCCAACAATAGTAAATGAAGAACTGTCTGAGTGATCTTTCGACAGGTGACATTATGACCTGGATAAAGGAGACAGACAGGGGATTTAGAGGGCTTCTGGTTACTCCAAACTATGCAACAACACAGATTCACTACTCGTATACTGACCTGATTAGTTTCTTGGCACTGTGTGGAAGAATCTGTAGCCCTCCAATTCACTCAGAGCAAATGATTCGTGTAATTGAGAGCTCGTTGCCAGCACCAATTGCAAGTTGAGCAAGTACCTGAGTGACATAACCTTTGCTCGAGTTGAAAGAGAATATCCAGAGATCTCAAGTCGAGGACACACTGGCTCGTGTGTGTACCTTTCCAATTAAACTTCTTAAACTCACTCCATCCAACAACTTTCAGACGTCTGAACTTTATTAAGAGAAGAATCTCTTTTTGTTGAATTGGAGAGCTATTGATTTCTGCAAATTATCCCAGAAAACAGATGACTTCAGTGCTACTATAAGGGGGATCTGTTTCGTGATAGAGTTTGGGGATTCAGTGGCCCTCCACTTTACCCTCAAGAGATTCTCCGTTTAAACAGTTGCCACCGATTCTGTTATTAAGAATCGGTTCACAGTGCCTCACATGATATACTCGCTCCGTTATTAAATACATGTGTGACAGCAATTTACATATTAATAGATACATAATTGTTGTTTGTAATATATATTTTAAGCGTGCTGCAATATAAACTGTATGTATCAAATAATGATGCCCAATCATATAATCAAGCCAGATCAATCCAAAATAACTAACTTTGACCATCCTCACCATACATACCCTACACACACACACACGAATTCCATCATCATCATCAATATCCCATTTCCCTTTTTACAATGGGTAAGGAGGCTCTAGCACCAGTGCAGGACCCTTGACAGGCAATTAAGGGGTCCAGCAGTTGTTTGCCAACTTATATTCTTTCAGTATCACTGAAATATGGATATTAGGAAGGTGACATATATGTTACCATATCCCAAGTGTGACAGACTTTGCATACTTCAATAAAAATGTTGTTTTATCTTTCTCAATGGCAAGAAGGAACAGGATTCTAACTTTAGGTTCTTCTATATTTAGGATATCAGTTTTGTATTTCAATGTGAATCAGTATCTACGTGAATCAATTGATTCACATAGAAATGTAAAACTGAAATCCTAAATATAGAAGAACCTAAAGTTAGAATCCTGCTCCTTCTTGCAATGAATGATGCAATATTGTCCTTGTAACCCTGAAAGAGTGGGTCACTATTTGCCATCACAGGCATAAAAGGCCAATATAATAATAATAATAGGTATTAGTCAAGCGTTTGTCAATAATCATTACCATTAATTCCGTTCTGTCAAATACATTTCTTAATACATGTACGTAATTTCCTAATAGGTTATTTCCGTCGCAAATGCATAGCTTTCGTAATACAACTAGGCCTACCCTTAAATGAATCCGCGTTGTGTACAGCGGCCATATTGGTGTGTACAGCCAATCAGCATGCTTGATTAATGCGCCTCAATTTCAACAGCCAATCAGTGTGCTTGTTTACAATGGCTTCCCTTTGTACCGAGTGTTCGTCTGTCCACGAACGTATTGTTTTCAGTACGGTTTTGAGAATACCGAAGCCAGTTTTGACTCTTAAGTCTTAACGTGTCCATGCCTCCATGGAATATAACCGACATCAGTGAACTGACCCACGTGTAATAAGGCCTGATTTACCACCATTCTCGAATAAAAAGGTGCCATAATACCAATTCAAGATCGCCACCCATAGTGTTTACATCGTCCCGGTAGATACTAGATAAGGTTAGTCCCTGGTTACGTCTCGTAGTTTGCCGCGGTCCTGATTCGGTTAGGTTAGGTCAGATGAGGTCTATTTAATGCGTTGTGGTGTGTTTCAGACGAATCTGTAGTTTAAATATGGCGAAAATGAGGCGTTTTCAGAATTTGGGTTGGGGAGGGAGGGGGGTGATATCTCCCAAAACACTAATTTGCGATGGATTTGAATAAATTCGTTAAAAAAAAAAAAAAAACTATAAAACATTGCATTCTGAAAACCTCGAGTCGAAAACAAATTATGGACAAACGCTTGAATAATAATAATAATAATAATAATAATAATAATAATAATAATGGGAATAGATTCATCTGGTTAGCTGTTGGTTGTCACACTTTCCCAGTTGCAAAACGTGTAATAAAACTCATGAACACACGTCGTAATAACTAAAACCTGTTACACATAATATACATTGCAATATTTAGAAATAGGTACCGGTATTACTTGTAACCTATAGCCAACACTGCAACACTGAAATATTATTATAAATTTGCAAACTAGCATGCAGTCTGGTCAGCTTTGTAGGCTGCAGCTATTATTGTATGTGTTTTATAGCCGATTTAGGCTTCCCAGCTAGACAGGAACGTGCCAGATCGACCAGAACGTAACGAAACGACTGTAACGTGACAAAACGAGGGGAACGTGAGTGATCTGATTGTGACAGAACGACCGTAACATGACAAAGCGACTGGAATGTGACAGAGCGAACGGAACGTGACAGAACGACCGGTGTATTATATACAGGTGTATTATGCAAAACGCAGGACCATGCAGATTCCAGGACGAGAGAGAAAAAGCGATTATAGCGACACCTGTCGGTGCGCAAGTAAAACAGGAGTGTTCAATATTATTAAATATGCATTTTTAATACATTTCAGCTAATTAATTTAACTATTATTGATTTTCAGGAAAAAAACTGCTCTTTTATCAAATTAATTACTATATTATGACTAATATAAATAAAAAATAAACATAAATTAATTTGGTAAAAAAAGCCGTTTTTAAAGAATAAAATATTAAAAATAATTAAATTAATTAATTAAAATTTATTTTTAATTACAAAACATAATGCTATTTAACTTTAAAATGTTTATTTTTTATTTATATTAGTCATTTATAGTAATTAATTTGATAAAAGAGCCGTTTTTTTCCTGAAAATCAATAATAATTAAATTAATTAAATAATTAAATTAATTAGCTGAAATGTATTAAAAATGCATATTTAATAATATTGAACACCTGTTTTACTTGCGCACCGACAGGTGTCGCTATAATCGCTTTTTCTCTCTCGTCCTGGAATCTGCATATATGGTCCTGCGTTTTGCATAATACACCGGCCAGGACGTAACAAAGCAACCGGAACGTGACAGAACATCCGAAACATTACAATGACATGAACATGGTAGAGCGACTGGAACGTATGATGAAAGTCATTGCTGATGATGTTCCACCAACCACCAATGAGGTATCTGAAAAAAATATGGCATCTTCAGGTTGTGCATGCAGTGATGTGGACAATTCTTTAAGGGTTTTGGCGCCCCTTCGGCCCCAGCCACTCTCTTTCAGTTCTTCAACTGTCCCTATTTTCATTTTATTTCCTTCCTGCTTGCTGTCATACCTCTCTATCACCTTTTCTCTGGCGCTATATGACCTCGCTGTTGCGGCGCCTAATGTCAATCAATCAATCAATCTTCAGGTTGTGTGCACTCATATGTAGTGTCACGTACAGTCGCGGCCATAATTCCCTTTCCACCCTCTAGGTGCGTAATTATTAATAAGTGTAGAAGTGACAACGTCGCTCCTCTGACCTGTCAAACCTCGACCTCACTCCTCTCTCACTACCTTTTCCCTCCCTTCCTTTCTTTCTTCCTTTCCTATGTGTACTCTCCTTGTCTCTCTTATTCATCTGTTTATCTATCTTTCTAATAATCTCAGTCTTTCTCTTATCCCAGTTATCTCTCATTCATTCAGAAGGGAAGAAGGAAAAGAGTTTAAAGTGCGTGAGTCACAATAAGGGAATTGAAATTCTACCATCTCCTTCCTTCATCTCTTCCTCCTCCCTTCCTTTCCTATCTATAATGATAAGCACAACAGACTTAAGGAGTAGCCCTCCTCCCCTCCTTTCCTACACCGGTTTTCTGTCCTAGCATTTCCTTCCTTTACTTTCCTCATACACGTAATTTCTCTCTCCTCTTTTACCTAGCCATTCCCCACCCGAATCTCTTCTGTTCCCGTCCCCTCACCACACTTTTGAAATGCATATTGTTTGTTCCAACTAATTATCTGAGAGAGAGAGAGAGAGAGAGAGAGAGAGAGGTAGGTGGTTACTGTCACATCAGACATACAGATGAACACACACCCAGGGCCCTGTAAACAATTATGATGGAGTAATAAAGGAGCTCCAGCAATTTTGTATGATACACGAGAAGTGTTGTAATTGGTTCACTGGTATGTCAGATGATTCCAAACTTCAACAACACCTGGATATACTTGTTATGGCTCGTGTAACTACAGCCATGGCTGAAAGTCCATGAGCAGGGAGTACAGCTATCTCTTGTAATTCTAAGAAAAATAAAAATGTGGCAAAACAACGTTACTAAAAATATGTAGAGCTGTGATTGAGCTACCACACGAAGAGGGTGTGGAAACTTATCTTATTCGAACTCTCTGCCCAGTATCAGCTGTGACTTTGCACCACCCCATGATATATATATATATATATATATATATATATATATATATATATATATATATATATATATATATATATATATATATATATATATATATATATATATATATATATATATATATATATATATATATATATATATATCATGGGGTGGTGCAAAGTCACAGCTGATACTGGGCAGAGAGTTCGAATAAGATAAGTTTCCAGACCCTCTTCGTGTGGTAGCTCAATCACAGCTCTACATATTTTTAGTAACGTTGTTTTGCCACATTTTTATTTTTCTTATATATATATATATATATATATATATATATATATATATATATATATATATATATATATATATATATATATATATATATATATATATATATATATATATATATATATCATTTTTTTAATCAATAGCACTAGAAGCTTTTACAATCTTCAAACTGGTATTCTTGATTTTATAAAATACCTTCTTGTTAGAGTCAGTGAGGGATTGAATGAATATATCCATATTTCTTCACTAAGTAACATACTAGGTTAAGTGAAAATGCTGGTGAAAGCTGACAGCTTTATTAGATTGAAGTAATAGTATAATCTATTGACTTTGTACACCGAAACTCAGAGTTTTTTGCCTCCTGGTGAGGCTTCTTCAGGGTGGACTGCTGGTTCTGCTCTTGATAAAGTTTGTGGAGTAATTGATGTGTATAGGCCGGGTGGGGGGTATTTATGGCCCCAGGCCTACCTGGCCTGGTTGGCTGCCTGCCAGCGAGAAGGTGGAGGGAAGACAGTGTTTTGTTGATTCAACTCAGGTTGATGAGTCTTGCCCTGCTTCATCCCTCGTATCCCTGGTTGCGATGGTGCCACATGTCGGGTTTGGCTGGGAGTGGGCGGATACTTACTCCAGGCAGAGACTGTACATTTAATGAGCTTTCTGATGACACTAGGACATTCATCAATAGGCCAAGGGAGTACACATCGTAGCAGTTCATCTTTTTGTCACCAGACACTATTTCCAGTGTAATGGTTTGTTCCTCCAAGCGAGGCAAAACCAAACTCGATAATAGAGGCTGAGTAGCGGCCACCCTCCTTGATCAAAATGTTGCCTCCAAGGATGTCATAGTGGACAAAACCAGCCTCGTGGAGTTCGGCAAGTGACATGGCCGCTGCCAGGAATATCTTCAGCTATTCCTTCAAACTCAGCCTCTCCTCCCGCTGGTACAGACTGGAGATGGACTCGCCCTCAACGCAGCTCATCGCCAACATGGGAGCATCTAAAGCAACAACCAACAACTTTGGCACCCCTCGCCCTCTAAAAGTTCTCCAGTGCCCAAGTCTCGTGTCTGAGCGACTCTGGATCGATAGTGTACTGATGTACCTTTTGGATGGCTTGTTGGCCACATTACAAGACCACGTAGCATTTCCCTCCAGAACTGGTACCACCACAAGGGTCTTGCCTCCTCAACCTCGGCTCGGATATCATCACCAGTCATCAACTTATTGTTCATTCACTTCATTGAAGTGAATTCTTGTTCACTGGCAGATTTGGAATAATATGCAGTCAATCTGAAAGGGGCACAATATTAGTTTCTGATGTGTCAACTTGCTATCTATGAAAACATAAATACATGAGAAAATTTATCTACATAAAACATAGTGTGTGGAGGTAAATCAAAGTAGGTTGCGGGGAACTGTGAAAATATAACTGATTTTATATATGCTTGGCATCCTTTGTAAAAGCTCGCCAGTCTCAGGACAGTCTTACAGTCTCACAGCTGCTACCTGCCTCTCAGAGTCGAAAGGGTCTGCAGACAGTTGGCTCCTATTTGCTGATGACGTCTCTGATTGGTACAGCCAGCACATCCAGTAAGATTGTCTATGATTGGTCCATTGTATCTCCCTTTCCCCTCTTTCCACCCTAACCTAACCGGACCCAACATTAGGCACAATCACTATGCCAGGAAACTTTCCTTAAAAATATATGTATGCCCTTTGGAGCCTCAAACCCACCAAGCACCGAATTCCAAACAGGTGCTGTATATTACCTTGGCTGTATACTATCGTTGCTGTACATTATTTCCTCAGCTATAATTGTACTCGGCTTTGTTTTACATGCACCAGTATACTGTAATATTTTAGCTTCATATTAATGTGTTTTATTTCCATTACTGTTTTTTATCAGTCAGTCAATCATATAAATTTTTCCTTCCTTCAGAATATACCATCCATTCTTTGTCACCCTAGGCAGCATGTGGCCCAAGCTAGCAAAATAATAAATATAAGTAAAGTTTTAGGTCATCTGTGTCCCCAGTTTGCCCCATATTGTGGAGGTTTTGTGGTGTTAAGGGGACACTGTACTCTCTTGAGGTCATATTAGGGGGGAGTGATTTCTCCAAACTTTGATACTAAGCAGATCCCTTATTAGAAACCTTTAAATCATTTAGTTCTTGGTAGCATTACAGGAATCAGTGGCCCTCCAATTAACCAACAAGAAAGTCTCCCATTAATGAAAGAAAATGGAGAAATACAGGGAAGTTAACCATAATTTATGTGATAATGTTAACCAATACACAAATTATTACCATGTCCATATTATTGGCCATCCTTATTTGTACTGTGAGGGCAGGAAGATGACACACTTCCACTTATGTTGTCTGGTGCAGGGAGTTGTGAAGTGAGATGGAGGTGTCCAGCCCAATAGTCAGTGCCATACTCAGGACTTTCCTTTCCGAATCTCTCACTCAACCAGTCCTCTGCTGTGTCATCATCTTGTTTGCTTCCATCGCCCTTCACTTGCCCTTTTTGCTCAACACCTGAAACACCAGTTAACTTTTGGACAATGTTGTTTTATTTTGATATAACATTACACAATTACATAGTTACAAAATTGTCTAGATTAGTCCAATGAGATTAGAAGTATTAAAACAATAAAGAAGGTTCAGAAGGTCCGGGCACCCCTCACATTTCCTCCTGCCAAGTCAGGGCGATTTTCCAAAAATTTGATTTTTTCTCTTTATCCCTACATCTAAATTACAATAACTACAAACCTAAATTTTTTGTCTGTTCTCACCAACTCTTCCTCTTTCTAATAAAACCAACCTCAGCTCTATGTCTTCTGGGTGCAGATATAACACAAAAATAAGTAAAGTAATTTTCAGTGCAAGAGTGGGGCTGTGTCTGTGTGTGCCCAGCTAGCAGTGACCATGGTAGAATCGACCATCCCACACATAGCCACTTGTGGTCAATATCTAATCTCCAACCCCTTCAAGCCTTGAGTTTGTGGTTAGCAAACCATTCCAAGGTGGTTTTATTCCCAGCAGTAGCTATGCGCCGTGGCAGTACCATAACCAATGAAGTTCAAGTATTCTCATTGAGTAAATGTATATACATACAATGGAGTTTCTTCTTTGCACATAAGCTGGGAACAACACAATCATACACACTTATACACACAAATTCACAAGCGAACGTCACTGCTAAAAAAAAAATTTATTGGGAAAAAATTCAATACAACACCACATTTGCATTAGGGTGAGATTGTGTTACCTCTTCACCGGAGAGGCATCCAAGTCATACCCCACCTGCTTGTGGTGTCCTTGCAAACATCCTAAGGGGTGACACAGATGAGGACAGTGCCATCCGGGACAAAGTTTTACTTATCCTGGGTGGTTTCCACTTTTGTTTGTCTTGCATGTGAACTCTATCCCTATCATGTTTTTAGAGAATGTACTTTTCTAATTATTAAATCAGATGACCTCTAACATCGTTGAATGAGCTGTTAAAATACTGGCAATGATCCCGACGCTCTGTTAAATGTGTTCCTGGACAGCACGTCGGATAGCACTGGTAAGCACACCTCTAAAACCCCAACCAACATTTTTTTTGCCCCCGGACATGCCTATTGACACTCCTCCCATGTTGTCTATGACCTTCTGCAGGGAGAAAACTTCAACCATGGTACCAGGCCCTCACCCTAATTAGGCTGGATATAAGATAATGACAGTGCAACAGCAAGAGAGAAAGAGGATGAGAGGAGGGGCTGAAGCAATAGGGAAAAAGAAGGCAAGGAAGAATAACTGAAGAGCCAAAAGGGACTTACTGTACTTGAAACTGAAAAGGTTGTTGACAGTTTCAGTAACAGTTAGCGCATACAGAATCTGTTGTGGACTATAAATTACCTTTAGCGAGGAAATACAGCAATAAAATACATACAGTAAATCCTCCCTAAATCACAATTTAACAAGTTGGAATTGCATTAAAGTCATACGGCCAAAAACATTTAATTTAATAATCATTTAAAAAACAAAGAAAATTAGTTAGAAAAGCTTCCCTGAGTCAGATTATTTCAAGGGGACCATATTCGGCAGCAGGTCAGAAATATTATTGACAGCATACACTGTACTGTAGTGCTTTGTAATAAATGGAGCCGAATCTTGGAATTCAGACAAGTCAAATTTGGATAAGTGATCAGAGATACAGCCCCCCATTGTTCCAACTTATGGAAGGTTTACTATATGCCCATTCACATCCACCGCCTTACCTGGTAAATACTGAAGATTGAATGCCCGCCTGCCTAGGATACGCTCTATCATGGCCAAGGATGAGACCCAAAGTCGATTGGCCATCACAGGATCAAGGGCGGCTGGAGCGGGCCGGCAGGGCACACAGTTGTTGACATAGAGGCCACCGTACTGGGCCAGGTCAGGACTGGCAGCACAGAAGACGGTTGATGAGCAGGCTTGTTGCTGCATGGTGAGAGGAGGAAAGCATGATCTGGATATTGTTTCCTCATTAGGCTGGAGGTGGGATACAGTATTCTCTTCCTGTTGCAGGACAATAGGAAATAAGAGAGGAGGGGCAGCAAGCACAAAGGAAAGAGACAGCACAACTATATTGCAGTCACAGAAAGTAAGCACTCATTATACACAGGAGATCCATTCTAGAGGTAATGGTGCAAGACTTTCTGTGTTGAGTGAAAGGTCATTTTGCCTGAGGAGCCTGACAATAGGATGGCATTTCAGTAAACTCTGTACTGTTTAACACAGAAATATATGTAATTTGGCAATGCAAAGATAATCAGTATTAAACAAAAAAATCAATTTAAAATCTGAATAATAACGAAGAAAAAAAGTAAGGAAAAATTAACCCCAGAACCCGTGAGTAACAACGCTGCATTGTGAAGACCGAGAGAACATCTCTGTGACATATGCATAAATAAAGGGTTTAAATCATGCACACAGAATTACTTTATTGGGTAATACTGTACTACAGTGCCTTTACTTAAATGATGCCTGGCAATATTATTCACTTTCCACCTGTAGCCATGGATGGTAAGCAAAAATTTACATCCACTTCTGTTTCCAAGTGAACTTTATGTGACTGGCAGTCTGGTATGCCAGGTAGGGTATTACAAATGAATCTGACATATCAGTGTATATACAGTATGACAAACTGCAGTAATTAAGCTCGAGTGTAAGTGACACCCCCAATAACAGAAAATGGTGCTTCTTTTATGTAATCAATGAAATTGAATGTGTATTATAAGAAATATAAAAATACTGTACTGTAGGCTAACAGAATCATTTAAGGTAAGAATAGAGTATGATATAATGTACTTTAGGAAGTGTGAGTGCCAGAAACACCCCAAATAATGTTTACAATGAAACAATAAATACGAAATGAAAAAAAGTCATGTACAATACCAGGAAAAACACCTTGACATTCTTTACCAAGCTATCCTTGTATACTTTCCAAGGTCCATTTCCTCCATCACTTTCAACCCAAACTCATTCTCCACTTTAATTCCTACGCCATTATCAAATGGATAAAGGTGCTTAAAAAGAGTAGGCTCTAGATATGCTGGTAACATATCTTAACACTTCACATTTATCACTGGCCAAGTATATCATTTAGTCAGTATGGAAATGAATTACAGAAAAATGAAAAACATTTGGTGTGGCCTTCAATAAATGACTGAATATAAAATGAAGGGGATTATAAATTTATATATTTGTGCTGTATCAAAGTTCTGTTGTACCACTTGAATACCAAAGTTTAAAATAGCGTGCAAAGTTTTAATATTGTTATAGAGGATACTACTCACAAGGGACTTGGTGAAGGGTCGGACGAAGGAGTGAAGGAGTCGGTAGCCCCACCAGTGCCTTGTCAGACTCGAGGAGAGAGCATTGCCGGGGTGCACAGCATAGCAGTTGATCCCTCGCTCACCTGCCCCACATATGCTCTATTTTATAACCACATAATTATAATCTGATGCATGCACACAAATAACACCACCCACACATAATAAATAATGTGCAGTACTGGCCAAGAAACTTGGTGTGGGGAGAACCAGGCAATATAACATTAACAGCAAACACTGTTAGTGAGAGAGAGAGAGAGAGGGGGAGCATAAAATTACATCATATGTACAATACTAGAGGCTGAGTGCATTACAGGATGTATTTACAGTAGATAAACTTGTGTCAAAGAGTCTGGGTCATTCCTCTGTCTTCATAAGTCTGTGTTGAAGATTTACCTACTGGTAACACAGAAACAGGCTCACCTACCTCAATGTATTTATAGTATACATAATTTCCATAATAGGCATACTGTACAATAAATTTCTTGTAACTTATTACTGTACTGGGCTATTAAACCAAAATAATATATCACAGCCGTCTTGACTTTTTATTCTGGCTTTAGGGTATGTGACCAACAATAAGAATCTTCAAGAGGTTCAATGGTTAGTAAAGTTTGAGAACCACTGCTGTAGGGTGTGGCAATTCAATTACCTCCACTACTTTATCGAAGACTATCACCTTACTCATGATGACAAACGCTCAAGAGTTTCCGTTATCTACATACAGTCTCGGTCAAATATAATCATCCATATAGGGGTAACTCACTTAAGAGTGTGACAGCTTCCCTCTGTTCCTTAGATGATAAATTTTCCAATAAATAGGTTAACTACCATCATTTAATTTCCTACAAGCAGCTATGCACTACCTAAAACAACAACATCATATGTGAATGTGAAAACATTAGACAGTAAATTATTTGAGATACCCATATGTGGATGATTATTATTGACCGCGACTGTACATACACCATGGAACTCATCCACTATCTTGTCTTTTCAATACAGTGTTTCTGGGTTCCTGACATGAGATGTTATGCTTTTAATTGTGTGCAAACCCTTTGGACTTAATTTGGAGTGTGGAGTATTTTTTATAGAGCTCTGATGAACCCTCAGTCCTTTCAGCTCTTCAATTTTCCCCCATTGTATCTGTGGGTCATATTTAATATGCCCAATGATTAATAATGAATAGATCAATTGCATAAATACATCATACAACAGTCAATAGTCAGCAAGTCAGTAGTTGAGAAACAAAATGAAATGCAACTGCTTACCAAACACTGCTGGCACATATCCTGCTTAGGCAGCTGTCATCTGACTCAGATTCTGCTTGGTTAGGGTTGTTGTTCACACACCCAAAGGAAGTTCACTGTGCATTCTCATCCCTCCACCTTCTCAACACCACATCACCATACTCCCAACACCATAACCAAACACCATGCCACCATACTGGCACTATACCTCCTTCTCAGACAGATTATTGAAGTTAACCCGCCAAATACCCAGGAGTCCCTCCTTAAGCATTATTACCACGTATCTCCATCCCTTACAAACTATCGTCACTGGTACAAGAATACTGTACATAGTTAGGATGAGGAAGTATATAAAATGAATGGCATAGATAAACCACTAATTGCATGCATTAAAGTATTTCAAGACAATTTCTGTTTAGGAATTAAATGCAAAGTAGTTCCCCATATCATATGCCATATGTCACCAGCTTAGTATCACCTCAAAAGGAATCTAGCCTGTATGATTGTCAGACCCATCTCGCATCTCGTAAAGAGAAGACACATAAGTCTCTACCTTTTTCACTTATTAGTCTAATAGTTCCCCAAGTCAAGAAGCAAAGTCTAAACCATTAAACGTAGTCACAAGTAAGAGTTGGAACTTGTACATAACCTGTAATCTACCTGTACATAATAAAGGAAAGAAGAGGACTGAAGACTTTAACCTTCTACACTGGTAACCAAACTAAGAAGGTACTGAAATACTTGGGTGACCAAGGAGACACGCTACCAGTAGCACACAACCGTTCACAACTCTAGAGAGTGTCTGCCATGGAAAGTAGGATTGTACTTAGCCACAATACAGCACATCTACTACTACGACTCCAAATACGTTTGGTGACAACAACAAGCTCACTAAACTGTAACCACTGACACACCATTTCCTTCTATTTCCTTTGTGCTTGTTGTCCCTCCTCTCTATTTTCTTCTCTCTTCCTGATACAATGTCATTATTCTAACACCATTCTTACAAGTGCCTAAGCCCAGTATGTTGGAGCCTAATTATTTTTCATTTATTCATTCAACTAGAAGTATTGCCCCAAGACTCACCAAACCTGCGCTGCAACTCGAGGGCAGTAAGCACATTGCAGAGCTTGGTGTTGCAGTAGGCCATGATGGGTGTGAAGGAGGTGGCATGTGGGGGAGACAGCACCTCATCTGTCAGGGTTTGGGTGTCCAGCATCGCAAATCTGCATAACAATAATAAAAATAGTATACTGTACAGGGGCCTTATTTGCCATGAGTGTTAATTTTTAAGTGGATTTATAAGCACACACAAATATCTTAAATTCTGATTCTAATGTTTATAATCTTTATTAACCCTCACACGTTGCAGACTCAAAGGAAGTGTTCATCTCTGTCACATTGCATTTGAGTTGGCAACAGGATTTAATTACTCTAACAAGTTAATTATTTAATTTCATGCTTACCAAGTCATAAAGAGTACTGTAAATGATTTCTTTTTATCAGATTGATAATGTTTAGTCTATCTATCTATAGCTCTGATGCCTCGCTCCCACCGGGAACTCCCGCCAAGGGGGTGGCCACGGCAGAAGAGTCTCCAGTTTTCCGTTCCAGCACTCCCTCCTCACTTGCTCAATCCCCCCTCCCCCCCTCACACTTCTCTCTCTCTCACATACTCTTCCACTCTGTTCTGCCATCTAACCGGAGGTCTGCCTCTCACACCAGGTCCCACAACTTCACTATCGTACACCTTCTTTACAAACTCCACACCTTGCATTCTCTCCACATGTCCAAACCACCTCAATGTATTACACTTCACTCTCTCAACCACTCCACACTCAATTCTCATTCATACCACATCTCTCATTACTTTCTCCATCCCACCTGGTAAGTCCACATGCTCCTCTCAGATAACTCATTTCCACTGTACCTATTCTAGACTGATGAGACCTACTCCATGTCCATGTCTCCGACACATATGTCAGTGTTGGCAGGATTATACTATTTCTCAGTCCCTTTTTCACTTCCACACTCACACTTCTACCCTTCATTATCCTCCCCTGTGATCCTATGACCTGCCTGCCCCTCACTGCTCTCTCCCTGATTTCTCCTTCCATGCTTCCATGTTTACACAAAACTGTTCCCAGATACCTGAATTCCCTCACCTCCTCCATCCTCTAACCCCCTAAAAATATTTCACATTCCGTCCCAGTTGGCACAGCCACTCTATAGGGTGTAGCAAAGTCAATTATTTCATTGTAGAGAACATTTTCATGTCAAATCAAGGTGTTCTGTAATGTACATCTTTATCACTTGTCGCTTAACACAGATCCAGTAGATCACATATGATAATCAATAACAGAAGCCTGGGAAAATACTTGTTGGTCTTCAGTGAGGGAGTGAGTGTAATATGAAGTTTTGAAAATAATAGTATAGTACAGTACTAAAGTTATATCAAGAGTCTATTGCACAACAGTGGGGCAGCTAACCTGTGAGCCTCACATGAGACAAAGATGATCCTGGCTGATGTGGTGAGGGAAGGGGCCAGCAGCAGAGCCAGGTACAGCTGACTCAGGTGGTTCACTTGCCAGGTCCTCTCGTACCCGTCCTCGGTCAGGCTGTGTTGTGACGCCAGCACTCCAGCATTCAGTATCAAGATGTTACACACTCTGTCACACCATTTTAATCATGTTAGACTCTTTATTACACCATTTAATATTAGGATGTTACACACACTGCCATTTATTATACGATACAGTAACTCTCAATAAACTGAACTAATTGGGGCAGTACGGTAACCTGTCTTTTTTTGCAGAAGGTCCATTAAAGCCAGCATCTAGATTATAAATAGAGTAAAAAACTGACAACTTTCTGCTTGGCGGAGGAATGTGTTAGATTTTAAAAATGATCAGTAGCCAACGGTAATCAGTGACAGCTACCCCAGGCAAGTGCTGATTACGCTCGCGCTTCGCCCACCCCCATCTCATTCTCCTTGCCTGCTGTTTACTCTGAGCACTATGGGTCCTACCAAGCTTGACGCACAGGAAAAAAGCAAGATTGTGGCTTTAGTTGGTGAAGGGCTCAGTAATTGTAAAATAGGAAAAAAATTAGGAAAATCGGAAGGAGCTGTTCGTCACGTACAGAAAGCTGCCACTGCACTCAGGACAGGCAGCACTCCGAGGAGGAAAACACACAAAATGCTGGAACGTGAAGTGAAGAAAGACACATTCGTCACGGCCAAGGAACTGAAGGAGATGCATGCCGTTGTGTTGGGAGAGGTGTCAGTGTGAACTATTCAGCATCGGCTGCAGAACAGACCTCAAGTTGCCATGTTGTTGCGCCGCTCAAAAACCTCTCCTTGCACAGAAAATTAGGCAGCAGAGACTAGAGTTTTGTAAACGGTATGAACACTGGACATCAGAAGACTGGGGCTGGGTATTGTTCAGTGATGAAATTGCCTTTAAAACCAGCTCAAAAAGACAAAAAGTGGTGTGTCGTCCGTCAAGTTCCGATAGGTTTGACAGTAAATACACAGTAAAGACCATGAAGTACCCAGCGGGTGTGATGATGTGGGGCTGCTGTAGTGGTGAAAAAGGAAATGGTGGTTTCTATATTTTAGACAAAAATGTAAATATGAATGCTGTATTGTATGTAAATGTCCTGGAAAATCATATGCTCCCATTTTATGAAACACATGAGAACGCTTTCTTCCTTCAAGACGGTGCTCCATGCCACACGGTAAAGACTGTGAAAAAATGGTTAGCTGATACCCAAGTACAGTTGATTGAGTGGCCAGGACATAGCCGAAATCTCAATTCCATAGAAAATCTGTGGAATGAAATGAAGAGAAAGATTGGTAAGCTTCCAGTATCAAGTGTTCACTCTTTAGTCACATGGAAAAAATTCTCACGCTGTGGACTAACGTCGACTCTGAATAATGTAAGAAATTGTCTGATAGTATGCCAAAACGTCTAAATGCTGTTCGAAAAGTAAAGGGCGACATGACAAAGTACTAGTGGTCACACACAACAGGAAACTGTGAGTTTATACAACCCCAAATAAGTTTTAAGCCTAACAAATCTTCTCTATACATGGATTTCATCAGCCTGCCAGGAGGTGCATCGATTTCTTTTGCACCGACTGTATAATCTTAAGCTGATGGATGGAATAGAAAGAGCAATAAGAACAATGACAAAAATACTGTAATAATACAACCAGCACTAATAGCAAGTAGAGTACTGTACTACTTTTACAGTACTCTCACTACTGACCTGAACCTGAGGGTGAGAGTGTGGGCAAAGGTTCGCACACTGGCGAGGGAAGCCAGGTCAAGGTGCATCACATGGCAGGAGGCAGAGGGTCGCTGGCTCTGGAGTTGGGCCACAGCAGCCTCCCCCTTCCTCACGTCCCGGCAGGCCAGTATAACAGTGCATCCGTGGTACGCCAAGGACCGCACAGTCTCATACCCTCACCAATGTAACATAAAGCCAAAAGTTGTACCATTACCACAGTCATGCACCCATTCTTTTTAACATCAAGATAACTGCACCTACAGTAAGCCCTCAATAAGTCAGAGCAACAGGGGCTCTAGCTCTTATGATATATCCAACTTTCTGTGTTATCTGAACTCTGAGATTCTGCCCTATTACTCACAATATATGTCCACTACACCAAAAAATTTTTACTCAATGCCGAGTTTTAGTCAGAAGATTTTTAATAAATGGAAATTTTTCAAAGTAGTTTTCTTAATAATTTTTTCCCAATTTTGAAGTGAATATTTAATTATACAGTAGTGGCCATTGAAATCAGCGCAGCGGGGCTTGCTTTGGTAACCCTATCTGAAATTCGAACTCACGCACCAATCTCCGTTATGGTATAGCATCAGCTGGGTTGTCATACCATAATGTAGATTGGTGAGTGAGTTTGAATTTCAGACAGGGTTACCTAAGTAAGCCCCGCCATGCTGATTTCAATGGCCACTACTGTATATACAGTATTTTAACATTACAACTTCTGCATATTTGTTGGCGTAGGAAAGTGGCATCCTCATCACCCACCATTCTTGCGATGGTGCAGTCAGCCTAGTATCCCCTATGATACAGGGGGGGAGTGCAGTTATTAATTGTTGTGCACTCTACTGTGCAGTTATTAAATGTTATTGGAGTAACTTTTGCATCGTTACTTCTATTTATCCCACACCTACCTGTTCCGTACACCGCTACCATCACTCACCTTCACTCACCTACATCACAGTTAGCCCCAGGCACCATCACTCACCTACACCACAGTTAGCCCCAGTCACCACCGCCACCTTGCCACTGAGGTCTCGACCATGCAGGACTTGTATGCCGGTGGATGAAGCATCAAAGCGCTGACGAAAGTCGTTCAGCGTGTGTGTTTCCTCAACGGCAAAGGCCAGTCTTGGGTCAGTGTAAGTTGTCTTGTGATTGATGTGGTCCACAAAGAACACCTTCCCATCCTCTGTGATCTGACGTTCCCAACCAAATGGCAGCTCTGGTGGCACAAACACAATTCTCTTTCACTTCAGTATTGAAAATGGTGGATATACAGTGCTGAAAGTGGTAGCTATTTAGACAAAATAAGTAGTTAGCAGCTTTGCCTCAAATA
This sequence comes from Petrolisthes cinctipes, assembly GCA_033782935.1. Taxonomy (NCBI): domain Eukaryota; kingdom Metazoa; phylum Arthropoda; class Malacostraca; order Decapoda; family Porcellanidae; genus Petrolisthes; species Petrolisthes cinctipes. Next base: position 217,167 of record JAWQEG010000209.1, on the reverse strand, counting down.
TGATACAGTACAATAAACTTAAAACTACAGTACAGGTAGTAGCAGGCCATACAGGACATTTGGTACTACAGTAGGTTCGTCTATTGGGGGAGAATTTGGGTGACATAAGAACTCGCATACCAGCTGAGAGTGAAAGGGAGATGCAGAGGGTGATGGATGACAAAAGACAAATGTCAGTAAGATTAAGCTGATTGTTTTTGAAAAAGAAGCTGAAGTGATTTACTTTACAACACTCTATAAGGTAAGGATGCCAACTGGGAGTGGATGTGAGATACCCTTGGTGGTGTGAGGATGGAAGAAGTGAAGGAGTTTAAATACCTGTGAACAATGTTGTGTTAACAAGAAAGCATGAAAGGGGAGAGCAGTGTGTGGTAGGCAGGCCATAGAATCATTGGGGAGAATCATGAAGGAAAGGAGTGTGAGCTTGAAAGTGAAAAGGGGATTCAGAAATAGTATAGCCCTGTCAACACTGACATACATGTCTGAGACATGGACATGCAATAGAGCTCAACGGTCTATAATAGGTAAGGTGGAAATGAGTTACCTGAGAGGAGTATGTGATCTGACGTGATCATCATCATATCTTGTCGAGCGAAAACCGTGATGGGATGGGGAAAGTAATGAGCATGTGTATGAAAGGTGTGAAAGGCCGAGTGAAAAGGTAACAGTGGTAAGTGTGGGGTAGTTGAGAAGGTAAAGGTGGGATGGAGCAAGTAATAAAAATATGTATGAAAGGTGTGGGCTGAGTGATAAGGGAATTAGTGTTGTGTGTGGGATGGTTGAGAGGGTGAAGTGTAATACATTGAGGTGGTTTAGACATGTGAAGGAATTCAAAATGGAAAGTTTACAAAGAAATTGTATGAGAGTGAAATTGAGGGACCTGGTTTGAGGCAGATCACCAGTCAGATGGGTGAATAGGTTGAAGGAGTAGGCTATGTGATGGAAGGGCAGAGCTTGACTGAGAGAGGAAGGAGTGCTAGAACAGGGAGACCTGGAGACTCTTCTGTTGTGGCCCTCCCCTTGGGAGGAGTTCCCAGGGGGGGAGTGAGGCATTAAAACTATAGGAAGATATGATAGAAAACGGATAGGCTAAGACACAAGCTGACCTCCAGTGACGCGCTTCCTTTTGTTAGTGCGAGGATGCTGCCACTGTGTCGTCTTTGTCCCGTGACTGTAACACACAACAATGAATGGTAATCAGTTTACTATACTGTACTGATATCAATATTGGTCAGGTTACAAAGATAATAATAACAAAGAACAGCAAACCTTACCAATACAGCATGTCTGTTAACTTTATTTGTGTCAAATTTGATCATGCTACCACTTTGACACTGAACAACACACAATACTTTAGTGTGAATTTGGGTTATGACAGCTCATTGTTCTGGCAACCTTTACCACACTATTATACTGTTTTACCCTAGATACTGTCAAAAGTACTGTAAATGAAGCATCATGCTATAAATCAGGGGCGAGTAACCTCCGGCCCGCGATGCAAAGCATGATTTGCATTGTAATCTGGCCCGCCAGATACACTGAACCACACACACTACCGTACCGTTAAGTACTGTTACCGTATCACTCAGTGATGCCCCTACTAAAATTGTAGGTTTTTTCACCTAGATCAGGGTTTTTCTGACATCACCAGGGCATGGAGTACAACAATCTAGTTTTTTTTTTTTTTTTTTTTTTTTTTTTTTATACTCTTACTCTCAATAAATTACTGGTATTGATGATCTCCAGTCTTTTTTTCTACAAATATATCATGCTTTAAAGATGAAATATGGTTCTATTTTGTTACATTACCAACTGTACGAAATACAGTACATGTCTCGTTAACTGTATTTAAGTTACATTTTTTTTTTTTTTTTTTTTTTTTAACCTGGGTAACTTGTGTTTAGTGTCATTTCCTCTCTGAGGAAGGAATTCATACATTTAGTAGGAGTCAAGGTGCTGACGGGTAATTTCAAGCATATTACTACTTAGTTTGTTAATTTATATTAATTTAATCATTGTTATGTAAGGAAATAATTACACGAATCAAATATCTACATAGGAATTCATTACACAGTAGTATATTTTTGGAAAGGAAATAAAAATATATATATTGCATATTGGGCATTTCACTTGACCTGTAGCCTTATCAAATAATCACATCCGGCCCGAGGTATCAAAATGTTGCCCAACCCTGCTATAAATGGAATACTCTTTTGAAGGTAATTGGAGGGCAAATGATCCCTCCAAGCTATGCCACATAACATATTTCCTATTAGTAATACTAGGGTTGTCTGTTTCTTGACATTATATAGAGGAAGCAGTAGCTCTTTCTTTGACCAACAACAAATATCTCCCCATGCAATTACAGAAAACAAAACTGCAAGCAAAAATCAGTGCTTTATAGAAGTGATGGTGGAACTCACTGAGCATAGAAGACAAAGCCGTCAGCAGTGCACCGTTCCTCCCAGCCCGGCGCCATCTCATCCTCGCTGTCCGTCTCGGGAAGGTCCATAATTTCGCTCTTTCTCCCTTTATTTCCTGCAAAAATGTGGCTGGTTAATTATCTATTCTATTGCCGTTTTCTATTAGAGTATTTTTTTTCCGGGACCTAACCTGGGCAAACTACCAGGAAATAACCGTGGTAAAGTACAGGAAATGATCAGGGCAAAATACTGGGACTTAGCCAGATCTGGCAATACTGCTACAAAACAGCAATTCTTTCAATAAATACCGTATTTTGTTCCAGTCAGGTCCTCATACTTTACCACAATTAGTTCCCGGTAGTTTGCCCAGGTTAGGTCCCGGTAGTCTGATGCGGTCTAGGTTAGGTTATGTAAGGTTAGGCTAATTTCAAAATGCCCCATGGGGCATTTCCGAAGAAATTGCCAGAGAAGAAGTGTCTGAGAATGGTATAAATTAGTGGGTAATGAAGGTAAAAAAACTGTACACGATAACGGCAATTCTTTCAATATCTACCTTATATTATTTATTTAATGTTTTATATTGTACCATACAAATTTATCTTATTGACCACCTAAGTTACCCTACTGATCATGCTTCACTCCACCTCTAAGTTACGTGTTACCATCACCACACCTCGTCTCCCATTTTCCTCTCTCTCATTAGATTTTTTTATCTTAGTTTATTTTTTAAGTATATAAACATATCTTAATAACCAATTACAGTACCGATCTAACTTCACTCCAAAGCCACGTCGTTTCTCTCTCTCTCATTCACTCCAGATATACCAACACTCTACTTCCTCCTTAAATTATAAATAGTATTACAAAACAGTGCGGGTAGCAACCTTCTTAAATTGGTGACCGCAAGTTCACATCAATGGTCCGAATATAATTAAATTTACTTCACCGCGAAAATCAATGCCGTCAATAAGGTTCCTGGTTAGAGACTAGATAAAGTTTTGTTTACATTTTGAATGGCTTAATTTTGTTTTATTATTGTGTTACTTCAAGAAATGATGTATTTTTCACGGAATTATATACATATTTACAATGAAAATGCATCATGGTTTAGAGCCCGTGTGAAAAAATGCCATGATGAAGAGAAATGTGTAAATATCCCTTAGTATGAGACTATGAGATAATACCTATCAGTGGTACCAACTATAGTGATAAGCATTTGTGTTAACTGTTAATTTATACTCTACGGTTTTAGATTATACAAATGAATGCATTTTATAATGTGATGACAAACATAGAATATAGAATTAGAGAGGAAAAATAAATATAAGATCAATGGAAACTTGTATATTATATACTGTACACTTGGCTTGGGACCTGTGGTAAAGGTAACAGTGACCTACAAATGGTACCCAAAGTAACAGTGACTTGGTAACACTAGTTTGCCCGCCAAATTTATTTCAACACTCCATTGACCATTGAGTCTGAGTCTGACTGAATTTGATGTCAACAGGCAACAGAAGCAGGCAGCAGCCAGCTGAGCCAAGCAACACTGTCAAGTGTCAACACAAGTTAGTAACTTAACTCTTAGTACTGTACACAACACACCACGCAACAGTAGCTCTGGTGCTGGACTGGCCTGGATTTGTGTATAATTTTTTGGTAATATTCCAGCGTTTGTCCATAATTTGTTTTTGGAAGAATCTGGGGTAAATATTGAAAGAATCACCGTTATTGCATACGGTTTTTTGGTAAAGGTACAGAAGTGGACCTTACTGTATAATAGATATTTTACTGTCATTACCCACTATTTGGGACCATTCTAAGACACTTTTCTTCTATGGTTTTTCTTCCTCAAATGCCCCGTTTCCAAGATAGGGCATTTTGAAATTAGCCTGACCTTACCTGACCTGACCTAACCTAACCTAACCTAACCTAACCTAGACCGCATCAGACTACCGGGACCTAACCTGGGCAAACTACTGGGACCTAACCTGGGCAAACTACCGGGAAATAATCGTGATAAAGTACAATAAGTGACAGGGGTAAAATACTAGGACCCAGCCGGATCTGGCAACACTGCTGAATTAAGGTCCACTTCTGTACTAATACCGTTTTTTTACCTTCATTACCCACGTATTTAAACAATTCTAAGACCCTTTTCGGTATTAGTACAGAAGTGGACCTTACTGCAGCAGTGTTGCCAGATCCGGCTGGGTCCTAGTATTTTACCCCTGTCATTTATTGTACTTTATTACGATTATTTCCCGGTAATTTGCCCAGGTTAGGTCCCGGTAGTTTGCCCAGGTTAGGTCCCGGTAGTCTGATGCAGTCTAGGTTAGGTTAGGTCAGGTCAGGTAAGGTCAGGCTAATTTCAAAATGCCCCATTTGAATATGCCCTATCTTGGAAACGGGGCATTTGAGAAAGAAAATCCATAGAAGAAAAGTGTCTTAGAATGGTCCAAAATAGTGGGTAATGACAGTAAAATATCTATTATACAGTAAGGTCCACTTCTGTACCTTTACCCTATTTTCTTCTATGGCATTCCGGTATTTCCTCTGCAAATGCCCCATTTCCAAGATAGGTCATATTCAAATGGGGCATTTTGAAATTAGCCTGACCTTACCTGACTTTACCTAACCTAACCTAGACCACAGCAGACTATCGGGACCTAAACTGGGCAGACTACTGGGAAATAACTGTGGTAAAGTACAGGAAATGACCGGGGCAAAATACGGTATTTATTGAAAGAATTACTGTTTTGTAGCAGTGTTGCCAGATCCAGCTAGGTCCCAGTATTTTGCCCCGGTCATTTCCTATACTTTACCATGGTTATTTCCCGGTAATTTTCCCAGGTTAGGTCCCGGTAGTCTGCCCAGTTTAGGTTCCGATAGTCTGCTGTGGTCTAGGTTAGGTAAGGTAAGGTCAGGTCAGGTAAGGTCAGTCTAGTTTTAAAATGCCCCATTTGAATATGCCCTAACTTGGAAATGGGGCAGTTGCGGAGGAAATGTCATAGAAGAAAAAAATCTTAGAATTGTCTACATAAGTGGGTTATGAAGGTAGAAAAACCGTACGCGATAACGGCAATTCTTTCAATATTTACCGAAAAAGTATGCACTGAGAGAATTCAGAAAAGCTATGACCATAGGAGTTGTGCTGCTGTTTTTGTTATCTTTCCAGTTAATTATTAAGTCTTGTGACATAATACCTTAGCTGTTGTGCTAGTCCTTTTTCTTTCTTGTCCGTCAACCAATCCAACCTTTACACCACTTCCTGTTAGGTGAACAAAGATGGACCTAGACGTGATGGAGTTGTTTGGTGAGCGTGAAGCAGAGGTGATCAATGACTCTGGCTCTGAGGATGCTGACAATGATGAAGATGACGATGGTGGCCAGAACAATCCAGATGAGGAAGCCATTGAGGTGCCTGCTCCTGGTAAGAGTCACGAGTATACATTACATTCAAGCCTCTGTGGTTGTCTCATTAGTGCTGCAGGAACTGTGCTATAGAGGAAAACATAAGAGCAAAACTTAATAACATGATGATACTGGTAATTATATTTTGTTCCTCGGACGTCATGGTACACAAGGCGGCCATGTCGGCAGATTTGAACTCTGTGTTTACAAACGGAAGGTAGTGGGTATCTCGATCATGTTGGCTTGATTTGGACGAGTGCTGGACCTCTATCAAGGGATAATTTAAGAATACTGTACCACAGTTTTGTTGTATGGTGGGATGTAAGTCGGCAAAAAAAAGTGTTGTTACCATCCTTTTAACAGTGTGATGTAATGTTGGTATGCCTGACTGGCGAGTCAGGTGTGACGCAAGTGTCTTATATACCTCCGTCACCCTCTGTGCTCGTGAGTGTCTAATGGGCAGGGAAGTAGGAATGACGTTCTTTCAGCCAGTGCTACTTTTTCTGGGTATTTAACGGTTATTCTTGTTCTAAAATACTCAAACGTATTTCCATATGTTTAATAATTAATAGTTAAATAGTAATAGTTCTTGAACACTCAAAATTTAGTTTAAAATCAGCTAAACTTTTGATATAAAAAAGCTGTCACTGCCGCAGCCCACATATTATCAGAGGGGCAAAGACGATAGCCGTCCCAGATGTCTCGGATGACACGAGGCACGGCTGCCCAGTTTAGCGGAGTACCAATCCTGCCGCGCTTACCGATGTTAAAATTAACGTAGGGGTGGTAACAAAACATTTTTTTGTCTTTCTTTCGGATCCTTAAAGTAGTAAGTAACCAAGGAGGACACGAGAAACTGCTGATTAATATAAATTTGTGGTTCTCCCAAATATCCCGACAGCTCTCATCACACCCTGGACACTGACGAGTCTGCTTTAAACACTTCATATCAGGTTATCAATCATACTTCCATTTGTATGCTACAAAATCCAGATTTATATCGTTCTTTCACCTAGTATTTTGCTATGCGCTAATCATATATTGCACATATTGTTGCATATATCCCAAAGCTTGAAATTAATTATTGATGTAAAGGCAGAGGTATACATTTGACAGTACATTTGTGTTCTACTTCTAGGGTTAAAGTTATAGGTATGGTGTTTGGTTATGGAACTTTCATAACCTATCTTCATACCTAAACTGCAAATGTATACTGCTCCATGTCCATGACTCTGACGCATATGTCAGTGTTGGCAGGTTTATACTGATTTTTGTCCCCTTTTCACTTCCATACTCACACGTCTACCCTTCATAATCCTTCCCAGTGATCCTATGACCTCCCCACCCCTCACTGCTCTTTCCCTAATTTCTCCTTCCGTACCTCCATGTTTACAAAGAACTGTTCCCAAGTACTGAAACTCCTTCACTTCCTCCATCTGCTCACCCCCTAGAGTTATCTCACACTTAGTCCCAGTTGGTACTTCCACTCTGTAAGGTGTGGCAAAGTCAATCACTTCAGTTTCTGCCCTCTCAAATACCATCACCTTACTTTTACCCACATTCACCTTCAGTTTTCTTCGTTTACACATGGACTGAAACTCGATCTACCACCCTCTGCGACTCCCTTTCACTCTCAGCCATCAACACCGTGGCATCCGCAAATAAGCTTGCCACCAAGGACCAATTTACTTCATTCAGCCTCAGCTTCGCCCCCAGGCCATTCACTTTGGCCTTCATCTCTCTCATACAACCATCCATATATATATTGACCAGCCATGGTGACATAACACACCCCTGTCTCAGCCCCACACTAATATTAAAACTCTCACTTAGATCACTCTCTACCCACAAACATGCTGTTGCCTCTGCATAAAAGGCCTCAATGCTTTTCAGTAACACCTCTTTCATAGCTCTCCTATCAACCCTGATGTATGCCTTCTCCAAGTCCATGAAGGCAGCATACAGCATTCTACCCTTCCCAATTTATTTCTCCACTGTTGATTTTAATGCAAATATATGGTCCACACATCCTCTATCCTTTCTGAACCATCTCTGCTCCTCACTAACTTAATTCCCTGTTACTTCAATCGGTCTCTCAGGTACTGAGAGGTACCTACACGTGGCGGAGAAATGAAAAGGGAGAAAAATTAGTTCAATAAACTAAGTAGCAGTAGATGAAAGGGTGATGGATACTGAAGTTATTAAGGGAATGTTCCAATGTTCTGACCATTATGCAGTCATGGCGAAAATTAAGGGCCAGATTAATTGGCAACATGGCAGGAAGGATGGAGGGATGAAGAACAGCCGGGAGGTAGCAAATGGGAAACTAAGTGATGTAGGCTACAGGGAAAAATACAAAAGAAAGGTGGGTGAAGTACTTACTAGGGGAGTCAAGACTGAGGATGGAGGAGGAATTGGAAGTTAATAATGTACAGTATTTGAAATCATACTGACATCCCTCCCCTTTTGGCTTTTCATCTGTCCTGCGTTTCCTTTGTTGCAGTATCAATATCCTTCCTCCAGCTTTATGAGGGCCTGGGCCCAGTAGGTTGTATTCTTTCTTTGATACACATAATCCACCAGGTGCCGGAGGAGAGGCAGGAGGGAAGACACAGGAAGCAATAAAGCCAAAGCGCATCATCAAGAACCCCCGACCAAAGTTTGACGTTCAGAGGTGAGTGTGAGTAGTTCTGGTGTCTTTTGTTTCCACCAAATATTGTCAGTTTTCCATTGCCACCATATATGAACCTTTAAGAGATTCAAACTTGAATATTTGGGTGGGGATAACATTAGTGCTGAGTGAAAGGCAAATCCTTCAAGATTCAGACTTGAACCGGATGGAAGTTGGGTGGAGCCTGCTTAAATCACAGGTATGCCACGCTCGCACACAAATCGTTTATATCCTTGTCCTTCATTTCAGAAATCAGCCTCCCATTCACCCTTCTCTTGTATTCTTCCCTGCAACCAAAATCATTAAGTCTCCCACTTGCCATTTCCCTCCACTACTCCCATATAACTCAGACCCTCATTCTTGCCATGATTGTAAAATGGTCAGAGCATTGGAACATTCCCCTAATGACTCCATCACATTCTTCATTAACCTTTCCACTACAGTATGGCTATGTAGTCTATCAGACTCATTTGTTCTACCCTTTCATCTCTCCTTCTCCATACTTATTTGTGGATCATTATGTGCTCAAAGAAGGTGTTTGCTTGGAACAACCCTGTCTCAGCGCACACTTCCACCATTCTCTTTAACTCCATCTACACTCTAATTGCCAACTAAGCTTCCAACTCTCCCATTCATATCACCCAACAGAATTGTCCTCCTCCCTCTTTCAAAGTTACTAATACAGTAGTTACTATGTTTCCTGGCATTGTTAGGAGGAATTAGTTGCCTTCAATATACTGCCAAGAGAGTATCATGTTAATGGTTTAGCTTTAATTTCATCTCACTTTACATTGCATTACTTCACTTCACCTAACTTTTCCTTACCTTTGCCACAGACTGATGGGGCCACGAGGGGTACCAGCTTTGCAGCGGACCTTTAAGGATGTGAAGTGGGCGGGCAAGGGAAGAGAGAGGGAGGACCTCAGAGAGCTCCTACGACACCTGCAACACTGGGGTCACCGCCTCTACCCTGCCATGCCCTTCTCTGACACATTGGCACAAATAGAAAAGCTGGGCAGCAAGAAGAATGTGAAGGTGAGATCACAGAGTTGATCAATGTATATTTTTTTTTACTGTGAAAGATGATAACTATAGACAAGAAGTTCACTTAACTCCTAAAGGCCTATGGTTGACAATCATCAGTCTGAGGACTTGCTGTTGAAGCCTATGTCTAATGATCGTATATGGGCTATAAAAAACTGCAGGGGCAATTGGTACCACTGGTACATGAGGGAGAAAACCTTCAGCATTTTGAGGGCATGAGCCCAGTAGACTTTATCCAAATTGTCATTTAATTCATTACATATTTTCTCTTGCAGGTTCACATTAAGAAGCTGCGACTGGATATGTTTGTGATGGAGAGTGATGGAGATGGTGGTGAGGATAATGTGAGGCGTTGGGGTGATGATGAGGAGCAGCAACAGGAAGAAGTTAGTGACCCAGTTGTGGACGTCTTTGATGAACTGTTGGGGACTTCTGGTGCTGCTGGTGAACCCACTGTCTTCCCTCCAGTGCCTAGTCTACCTATCGGAGTGAGAACATTCACACACTACTTTGTCCTGTGGTATTCTCAAATAAAAAAAATTTATGTGCACTCCAGGATCAAAGTCATGTCCATTCTCACCAGAGGTCAGTGTGACTGCTTGGCCTCTGGTGCAGTATGCATTTCATTTTCATCATCCTTACCAGACTGGATCATAAGCCTGTCTAGAATTTCCATGAGAACTAGGTTTGTTTTATAAGAAGCAAAAATATTCACAATCAGCAGTGACCTCTGGTGGCAATAGATACAACTTTAGTCCAAGAGAATAGTCATCTAACACAGTATCACCAACCCATGTGTTGATGGAATAGAAACTAAGCAAAACTTATAGACCTGGTAATGCATCAGTTGGGTTGGTACTTCTGGCTGTGGAATGAGCTAAGCTGTTCTGCAAACTTCAAATGGTTTAGTTGACAATATCATAGCACCATAATACAGTAACTGACATTGTGAAATTACAATACCATTATCAATGAACATGGTGTTATAACGTACCACAGTAGGCAATGGCAACACTTATTGGCACAGATATACCAACACATGCTCATAAGTTACACAACATTATGTAATCTACAGTTTTGCCTGTTTCATGATGATACAAGTGCTGAGGTGTTTGGTATTGTTTTGATGACTGTATACTACCAAATTAGCAATGCCTTGATTTTTCTTCTATCAAAATTATTAGTTATCCAACCTGACTGAAGCATTGCTATATTATACTGTAAGGTATTTTTAACCTGTCAAACATGCACTTTCAACTGCTAATCTTCATCCCTGTAATCTGGAGGATCTTAAAAAACTTTCATACATAGTCCAGGGCTTATATTAACAATAGCTACATTTCACCTTATGCCTACACCTAAACTACAACATTTAGAAATGTAATTTTTTTTTTTTCATATTGGTCACCAACACTTCTCCTTCAAAATGATATCAATCCCAACTCTCTATGTTCTTAGGTTGCTGAGATATGATGAGTTGAAGTGAAGTCACATTCAGTGCGAGAGAGAGGCTGTGTTCGTACGTGGTGGTTGACTGTTTTGTGTAGAGTTTAGCCCCGTTCACTCTGAGTCACACGTTGCCTGACACATTGATTGAACATGATGAAAATTCAAATTTTCAATGTGTTGAGGCGATTCCCTCCTGCGGGCATTTCACGTCGCGCAACATCACCAAGGGAGGTAGGGATAGTGGGGGTAAGGGAGGGGTAAAGGAGAGAGGGAGAAAGAGGTGGTGAAGCCCGCAGTGTGGACACGATCCTCTGTTTTCAACACATCTACCTGCATCACATCGCGCAAAGTGTGGCTTTAGGGTGCCCGTACACGGACAAATTTTGTGGATGACCACTGCCACTAAAATAGTTGGTGGCACTTACTGGAAATCTGACTGATGATATGCAGAGACAGCACAAATGGGCACTGAGAAGTGAGGAGGGATGAGGGTGATGGTGGTAGTGGTAAGGAAGGGGAGGACAAGGAGTGGCACAGCACTACTAGCAGTTTCTTCCCTTGGTTACCACCTTTCATTTTACTTATACCCGTTATAACATTCTCCAAATGTTTATGGAATCTATGGAATTTGCATCAAACAAGTGTTATTGGCACCTATTACTCAATAGTTATATGAGGGCTGCAATTGTTAAAAATGGGTGGTGATACTAATCATCCCTTTATACATATATTTCAGTGTCCTGCAAAATGACGTTTCCACCACTTTCCATTGCTCTGAATACACAATGGAGTGCAAACTAAATCTTACACACAAATGTTAAAATTCAGGGCAAGTTGTTCGTATCTTCGAAAGTTTATAATTTGAATGTTCATAGTAGAGGAGACTCTGTACATGACAGTCCTGAATTATTTCCCTATTTTTAGAACACACAAATGCCAGATCAACCACATTTGTTCTGCGATTAGTGATTTTCAAGTATTTTTTCTTACTCATCACCCTAACTGTTGTGTGTGCCAGGTGCTGACAGCTGAACAAAAAGAACAGCTGGAGAGGAACCGGCGGCTGGCAGCAGAGCGGCGGATTAGGAGACAACAAGAGGAAGAGGACAAGGCCAGAGAGGAGGCACTGCATCAACCAGAGACCATGGAACAAGACTGGTCACCAGAGGAATTGTTTGGTAAGATTACATTTCTATATATTATTGCAGTAGACCTTGATACTGCCCGGTAGGGCCAAGCATTCTCAAGAATAAACCCAATATATCTCCTGTATATTGTAGAAGGCAACTAAACTGTGTGGTGTAATGAATAGCATCCGGTTGTAAAACTATTTGCTTCAACCATTAAGCCAAGTTCATCTGTATCCATTGATAAAAATCCACAGTAATTATTAAACTGGCTTACCATGATAGATCGATGATTGTTACCAAATTGACTTTATTCTTTATTATGATACTGTACAGCAATTTACACATGTAATACTTAGGAGACCATTGAATGTAACTTGAGACTGGGAGATGTGGTACAACAAAATTCATCTCTCATAGCAGTAAGGCAGAACTGAGAAACAACCTCAACAATCGCCAAACATTAATCTGAGACAACTTACTATTTTCACTGACTTAGTGCAGTATCTGGTAGTAAAGGAAATATGTCCTGATTATAAATGTATTTAATTAGACAGACTTTATCTTTAGCTCTGGCTCCTCGCTCCCTGTGGCTATGGGAGAAGTCTCCATTTTCCCTTGTTCTAACACTCCCTCCTTGCTCAATCCAGCCCTCTCCTTCCACACACGTATTCTTCCTGCCTGTTCACTCATCTGGTCTCCCCATCATGCATTCTCTCCAAGTATCCAAACCACCTCAATGTATTGCACGTCTCAAGTCACCCCAGTTTCCTTCACAACCAAATCACATTTGTTATGCACATTCGTGTTGCTTATACCAACCAACCCATCTTGGTAAGTTGCTCCTTATTAGTGCATTTATTATAGCCTGTTCTAACCTATTCTTTGTCCATGTCTAATGCATAAGTTAGTGTTGGCAGAAATATACTATTTCTCAGTCCCCTTTTCACTTCTGTGCTTACAATTTTGCCATTCATATTTCTTCCCAACAACCCTATGACCTGTCTGCCCTACTCTCTTGTTCTTATCACCTCTACCATGCTCCCATGCTTACAAAATCCTTTTCCCAGGTATGAATTCCCTTTCTTCCAACAGCTGATCCTGTCCACTCTTCTGGTGAGGGTTAGTGGTGGCTGGCGAAACCAGCACATTGATCATTTCCAGAAAGACACAGGCCATCAGACCAGTAAATTAGATACTGTACTTAATTTTTTACCACTCTTGTCAAGTAAAAGTCAGTGTATGAGAAAATGTCATTCTCTCCTTTGGTTTCACCTCTTATCTAAAACAAAACAATAAACAGGGTAGTATTCCCTGAGGTCACCACATGGAGGCTGGTTAGACTTCATCTACCCAAGATTTTTTCAATTTCTTGCTACTTAGGCCTACACAATGAGTGTTTTTATGTAATGATAGTATTATAATATTAATGTAATGTTCTAATTTGTATGAATGGACAAAGTATTTACATAATTTGAGAACAGCACAATTATTGGCATATTCCATGCCCATTTTTTATTTTGAATCCATACAATATTAATTATGCTGCATGCTTTCACACACAAATCTCATTAAAGGGATTATCTCTTCCTGGTTTATTGGAGTATTATGATTTTCCAAAATATGCTAGGAAACAAACTACACTACATCAATGTTGCTAAAGTGGCATTGCATGTCATGAATCAATAAACAATTACCTTTTCTCATGATATGTCACAAGAGGATACTCTTAACTGACATCTTTGTTCCTTTTTCCCATATTAACTGAAAATAAATTTCGGTGCCATAACTCAAAAACAATGGGACAAGCATTTTTAATTTATTAAAATTGCCCAATTTCAGATTCATTGAAGAAATTTCTGATAGATCCATGTTACTAAACACAGATCACTTTACTATGGAAGAGACACTATAAAAAATTAATAGTTTGAGACACAAGTAGCAGGATCACTTAGTTAAAGTTCCATGCCCCGCCCAGTACGAGTACTGCAGAGGCTGGATTTGAATGTGTGGCCATGGCAATGCCCATCTCTGTTCATAAGTGTACCTATCTATCTATAGCTCTGACGACTCCCCCCAAGGAGGTGGCCACGGCAGAAGTGTCTCCAGTTTTCCCTGTTCCGACACTCCCTCCTCACTTTGTCAAACCCTACTCTGCCCTCACGGTTCTCTCCCTTACATACTCTTCCACTCTGTTCTGCCATCTAACCGGAGGTCTGCCTCTCACACCAGGTCCCACAACTTCACTTCCATACACCTTTACAAACTCCTCACCTTTCATTCTCTCCACATGTCCAAACCACCTCAATGTATTACGCTTCACCCTCTCAACTACACACTCAATACCAATTGCCTTCTCACTCATACCACATCTCTCATACACACTCTCATTACTGTCTCCATCCCATCTAGTAAGTCCACATGCTCCTCTCAGGTAACTCATTCCCACTGCACCTATTCTAGACTGAGGAGTCCTACTCCATGTCCATGTCTGATGCATATGTCAGTGTTGACAGGTTTATACTCTTTCTTAGTCCCCTTTTCACTTCGATACTCACACGTCTACCCTTCATAATCCTTCCCAGTGATCCTATGACCTGTCTACCCCACACAGCTCTCTCCCTATATTCTCCTTCCATACTTCTATGTTTACACAGAACTGTTCCCAAGTACTTAAACTCCTTCACTTTCTCCATCATCTCACCCCCTAGAGTTAACTCCACATATACATACAGCATCAAGGCTGTGGTATAGCATGTATGGCATCTGTCATTAATTTTTGTACAGTTCTCCTCCTCTCCCCGTCGCGTTGATCTGGTAACAGTGTAAACCTTACAATCCGAGTTGCTGAATGATGATTTTCTCTGGCTGTGAAGCCTATCTCGAAGAGAGAGGTAAGAAGGGCTAATTATAATGAAGTTCATGTTTTAATCATCTGGTCTCTTTCCATTATATTGAATGAATAGATTCCATTATATTGTTTGAATAAATTTGTGTGTGATTATATTTTATTTAAGAAAGAATGAAAAGGAATTTTAAAAACTGCCTTATTCCTGGCAGACTCTATTGGTATAGGTCGAGGGAGGATGAAGCATGAAGGATGTTTAATACTTAATCTTACATTAACAGTACTGATGAACTTCCTTTTTTCTAAGGCTTTAGGGTTATTTTTGCTTACACTAACAATTTTCACCTTTGCGAAAGCGGCGATGAAAGTTACTGTAAAATTAATTATCATAACCACTATTGAGTATCATTGCTTGTATGCTGGTTATGTAGTAAATCAAAGTGGTTACTTCTGTAAAGATAGTGGTTATCTGTTGATTTTCGATAGGTAAATTGGCTTACATTTAATAACTCGAAACATGTTCGATTACATCAAGGATTCATTCATTGTTATGAAGAACATTACTGTAACCCAATCGTTTGGAAAAAGAATTCTTGCACTATATATGTAATGAAACATAAACACTGAAGAAGCTTTATGAAGAAATATAGTCAGTCCTACTAACATAATAATACATGCTAAGGAAAGCATACTTCACTCGAGAGTGGAGGTCATTCTGATAAAATGGTTCACTCGTAACCCAGGTTGTAAGATCTACACTGTTACCAGATCCAAGTGACTGGGAGAGCAGGAGAGCTGGCTGGAGAAGACGTATACACTTTTCTGAGTGATAGTACATCAGTCATTCAGACCCATGTACATTTCAAAGAGGGTTGTGTGTGAAACCAGGGCTTCCTATCAGCCTCTTGGATTAGTTTAATAGTAGATCCTAAGAAATTAGGCCCCACTTTTGTCTTCAGTTCTATGGTACTAGATGTGATATTATTTAAGCTCTTTAGATTGCTTGATAGAGAGTGTGGTCAGACACAGGGGGTTATTCAAATGATAATAAATGACTGTTAATTCAAATAATTATAATTCAATAATTTCCTTTACAGATACATTGAAGCAAGTGGGGAATATGAGAGAGCAACATGTAGATGCTGACAGGGACAAGAGAAGCTTGCAAAATTTAGAAACAGTTGAAAGTCTTGACACAACACTTACCACCAACCATAACACAGAACTGCAGGACACTGAAGTAAAAGTCACAGATAATCCAGCTAATGATATATCCCCGTCCAGAAATCATGACGCCACTAGTAATCTCAACTCAATGTTGCAGGACACTGAAATGAGAGACGTGGATATGGACTCTACTGATGTTTTAGCAAGTACAACTGGCAACACCAGTATCAAATCTCACCTTACAGACCTCAATAGTAGTGGTGTGTCTGACAGCCAGGCCAAAAATAACTCTACAGTAACTGTCACATTGCCTGAAGTGTGTACTGGAGTTGTGGCTGCAGAAGTTGATGAAGGTGCAATGAGCAGTTTGTTATTGGCACAGGATGAACCCGGAACAACAAGTGGTGTTGAGGACGAGAGTGTAGCTTGCACACAGGTTAACACTGACAACAGCCAACACACAGCCATGACAAGGGGGGAATCAGACATGGTCAACCAGAAATCAGATGACAGCCAACAGAACTCCAAAGTCATGAACAAGAAATCCAGAAATTATCCTACCAGCCTGTCAGAAAATGCAAATCAATTGCACAGTAGTTGTGAATCAGGCAAACTGTTATCTAATAATATCAGCCAGTCAGAAAGTGTGAATCAGGATCTTATAACTGATAGTTGCAGCCAACAAAAGGATGATCAGACAGGTAGCAGGACTATCCATACTGTTAATGGTCCAAATCTTTGCCAGAGTGAGGAAAGAGGGAGTCAAATGCAGGATGGTGAGGTACTAGAAGACCTGTGTACAGAAGATCTGATGAAAATGCTAGAAGACTGAGCAAGTTTTGGTTAATGGGTTCAAATATGTGGTGACTGGTGTACAGCGAAAGTGGAATTATTAATCCTTTGCTGTTGGTTTGCCTGTCATGAAATAAATAATTAGGTTATTTATGTTTCTTGCTTGTATTGTGTTTGATGATGGGTGTTTAGTGTAAAGAGAGTGTATACATAGGAAAGGTAAGTTATTGTCAAAAAGTGGAAAACAAAAAATATATATATTTTGGTATTTTTTAAGTTTATTTTCATAACAATGCACTAAATCATATATGAATGGAAGGGAAGTTTATTCAGCTATGCTATAGAGCCATTAAAATTATTCTATCCTTATCATTCTTTATTTGTTATAGCTTATACTGATATGGTGTCAAGTATTTGCTTGTCGGCTAACATTCTACTCGCCATTGTTGCATTTTATAGTTTGTGTTTATTGCTTTTTTAAACATAACATGACATAATACAACTCCCACGTCAGCAATTTCACCAACTGTGTCCCCCAAGGATCCGTACTGCCACCCACTCTCTTAAATTTATAAATGCATGGCCTACCAATACCCCAAGCACCACAAATACACAAACGACATATCACTCACATGTACACGCAGAAATGCAGACACAGCCTCTCATATCCTCCAACCCTATCTCAACACACTTAATGCCTGGTTCACCACAGACAGACTTAAAAGAGTGTCCACCAAGTCAACTGTCACCCTTCTCACCAACTGGAATGCTGAACACCGCTACACACCACACCTCACCATAAACAACACACACACAAAATACTTGGCATAACATACAATACACCTATGTCATTCAAACAACACATCACAAACATAAAAAAATGCACATAATGACAAAGCCATCAGATCACTTGCCAGCACAGCATTTGGACACAACAAAGAAACCACAACCACAGTGTACAAACAATATATCCGATCAGTGATGGATTATGCAAGCCCTGCCTGGGCCTCAAACCTCACTGTAACACACCTCAACACCCTTCAGACCATACAGAACAGAAGTCTCCTAAAGCCTCTAGAAGTCTATTGAAGACTCCAGAAGTCTATTAATCGCTGCCAACCTTTCGTGTCTGTGCATTCCCAAGTGTACTCCGGTTTAGGAATATTTCTCTCACCAGTCACGTATTTTCCCAAGTGTACTCAGGTTTAGGCACATTTTCTCTTGCACCAGCCACGTATTTTATGAAAACCACATCTGTATACTTTTGGTACTTTGGAGCGCCTTAATTCCTCCAGTGTATGCCAGGAAGCAGGACCAGTATCTGATGAACAAATGTTATTAATGTTGCTTTGGAAGAGTTTGGAGGAGTCAATTGCTCCAGATTTACCAGCTCTGTACCTCCCTCTTAACCCACAGACAACATCTGCTGCACTTTGCATTAATATTTTTTCTCTATATAAATAAGAGTCGCTAAATTATCCTAAAGGGAAGAAGTGACGTGTGTGAATAAGGAGTCGTCATCAATTTGGGGGGCAGAAGAAAAGCAACACTGTGAAGCTCCACTGCCTCTTCTAGAACGACACTGTAATCTCGGGGCCTTGAAAGTCACAGGCTAAGGCTACTACTACTGCAGACAATTGAAAAAAAAAGAATTAAGAAAGAAAATAAAAGGCTATGAAGGAAATATTAATTGCTCCTTAACCAACTTATGATGACATTAAGGGGGAAATTTGCTGTTGGTAAATCTGGAGCAACTGAATCCTCCAAACTATTCCAAACAACAGAACACAATTATTTTTGCTTTTCTGGTTCTGTTTCCTGGCAAACTTTGGAGGAATCAAGTCACTCTAATGGAACACAGTGAATTACCACCTGAATAACAGGAGAGGTGACCAACTGGAGGACTTTGGCCTGTGACTCTATATTTCTACATGTGGATATTATAAAACTGTAATGCCCTGCTGGTGTGCCTGATTGACAAACACTGATATTGTATTTGTCTGAGGGAAGGGAACAGGAACACAGTTTTGTACCCAATATTGTGTATTTAGGAAATCCCTGTGGTTTTGTGGTAGAAACAGCCCCTGCCACACACACTCACTACTCGGCAGACATATACTATTACTATTATGATATACAGTTCACTCCCTCTTCTCTGTACATCCCTTCCCAATTCGCCCTATGTCATAGTGGGTAGGATTTCATCACTATAACCCTCCTTGAGTTAACTAATACACTTATAAGAGGTAATCAATGTTATAACGCATTTGCGAGGCAAATGGTATATAGAAAAGTTGTTGTTGTTGATGTTCTCCCAGGGCAGAATGGCCTCCTGCCCCACAGACCCCTGGTACACTCTGGTCGCAGTGAAAAACAAATTAAAATAAAGGAGGGGCTGGCCCTATATGCCTGGGCTACCGAAGCACATCCCAAGGAAATGGGACCAGAGCTTACTGGACCAGGGAGTCTGGGGGCCTCCGACCGCCAGGGAGATTGGGGGGAAGGTCTTTGATCCCACAGCCAGTGCTGTGGGCCCAAGTCCACGTTGCTACAAGTGGGGCCGTACCTTCCATGAGACCAGCCCTGAAGGGACCATAAGGGGGAGGGAGTTTACACTGCTGCATGCAAAGGGAAATGCACCCCCGTGTGCTGGCGGTCCACACAGCAGTGGAAAAAAAAAAAAAAAAAAAAAGGCCTCCGGTTGCAGTATACCTCACGTGGATTTTTAATCCATGTGGGCAGATCTCGTCAAATCCACTAGAAAGTGACCAGATCCTACAACAATCTTTATTCTAGCCCTGTGGGGGATAACTAATATTCACAGAGAATAAAGTCAGCCCCACTGGGCCCTATATAGAGAAGTTGTTTGTATTAGTGAAATATAAACACTGGTAATAGTAAAATTTTTGAATTCCAGTTATGGCAACTTGTAAAAATATTCCAGAATTATTTCCACCCTGCTTTAGTATATAGGCTACAGTGTCGATTACAAGACGAGAATACTAGCATTGCACCCACAGTCCACTCAAGTAGACTGTGATTGCACCCACGTGACCCACCCCTTGAAGCAGTAGTCTCAAAACACTATCATTTCAACTAGAGTAGTCTATTATTATTATTATTATTTATTTTATGAATCCTTTTGTATGTTAGATGTTTTTCAAAGGAAATGTCTCGGGGTAACGAGTAGTGGGACACATCACAGTTAAAATATACTAGTTACCCTTCTTTGTAAGTGGTAAGTAATTTTTATAAGGGTCCTACACAGTATATGATGATGCGTTCAAAAGGTTTTAATTACCTTGCCTACTATTTGACATATGACAGGACTGTACAAACATTTTTACATCATTCTTCATGTTAGGCCAGTAGAAACTATCCAAAAGCTTATGATAGGTTTTATACACACCAAAGTGGCTGCTGATACCATCATGACTTAATTCCAACAAAGATTGCCTTAATAAAAGAACGAGGAATTACAACTACCTGTGTGATATTAGCCCAGACATCAGCTGAAGTCAAGCGAGGCTGTCTGTAAAGGCGCATTAAGGGACCCTGTGCTGTAGTCTAAAAGTTAGAGGTAAATTAGTCCTTCAAATATTGCCACGAAACACAAACACCTATAGGGAAGGAGCTTGTTTCGTGGCATGGTCAGGAGGAATCAGAAGTCTCCAATTATATACACGATCACAGGGTCCTTAATACGCAGTCCTCATAATAAAATCCAGTGTCTTTACAACATCCTTCAATGTACTCACAGCCTGGCTACGACAAAATTTGAGTGTCTCATCCTGAGTTTGTGCTTTGATTAGATTTGGTTTTGACAGTTTGTGAACCAAAATCAACTAGAAAATTGTCACTTTCCTTATTACTGTAGTCTTCAGATCGTGCCTGGGAACGAGTCATCACACATACCGGAAATAAATCTGGTTGTTCCTCGTCGAGAACAGGAGTCGGTGACATGTCCAGTGGAGTGCTTCGAAGTTCGAACTAGTACATTAGGTATGTACAGTCGGCGGCAAAAGTCCTGTCACCTCACGTGCTTCACCGAGGCACGCGATCTTCATAGACTCGAGATTATTAGGTGTAGAAAACGTGCGTATTTCTCGAGTCCATGAAAACTGCCTGAAGCAGGTGAGGCGACACGACTTCTGCCGCCGACTGTACACCCACCTACAAAAGCGCTGTCGCCTTACCAAACGGTTCTTGAAGTTTGTGGTTTAATGACTCGTGAATCGAAACACCATACACAACAACATTTTCCAATTGTGAAGCTTGTGGGGTTCATGACTCTGCGGATGAGGCGACAGCGCTTTTGTAGGTGGGTGTACCACTGATCCACCATGCTAAGTCGTTAGCTAGAATGAAGCTTACATCGTTTACTGGTAGGGCATCAACCAATCCTACCTTCACATCTCCCACCACCAAGTTACTCTCAAGGTATACCTTAGCGGCTTAGCGAGTTCAACCGTTGATAGGGCAGAGGAGAGTTGTCATATTAAAACATCACCAGTGACAGTCCCCTTTACATACTGGCAAGAATTTTCGGACTAGTTTTAAATTCTGCAAAGTGGTCATCTACAGAATCTACGTTGACTATGTGAGCAACGGGTTTCTTTGCGGGTTCCGACTTTAATTTAGTGTTGGTGAATGTTGTGTTTGGTACTACACATCCACACTGGGGTTGATGAATAAAACTTTGACTGACGACACTTGGGAAGTTGGGATCCGTACACAATTTGGTATTTTTTGAAAGAATTACCGTTTTGTAGCAGTGTTGCTAGGTCCCAGTATTTTGCCCCAGTCATTTCCTGTACTTTACCAAGGTTATTTCCCGGTAGTTTGCCCAGGTTAGGTCCCGGTAATCTGATGCGGTCTAGGTAAGGTCAGGTTCATTTGAATATGCCCTATTTGCGGAGGAAATGCCATAGAAGAAAATAGTCTTAGAATGGTCTAAATAAGTGGGTATTGACGGTAAAAAAAAAAACGTACGTAATAACGGTAATTCTTTCAATATTTACCAAAAATTTCAAAGTGTGTCCTTCCTTCTTACAATAAGAGCAGTACAAGGAATGGGTGTGTTCATAGTAGACCCTACAGGGCGAAAAGTAAAAGAGGTCACAGTGTGATCTGAAGAGGAGTTTACAAATTTCCGTGGTCCACGAGGACTCGAGATAGCTTTGTGCAGGAGGGAATATTTATCTGCCAATTTGGCGGCCTTTCTAGGATCAGTTTCCTTGTCGTCTGTGATGTATACCATGATGTAGTGAGGCACACGCCTATTGAATAGGCGAGCCCACACTTTAATACGAGTTGCCAAACGGCATTTTGATGGCGATTTCTAGGCTGGAAAAAATGTCCTATGTCGGGCAAAGTTGTATTGGGCTTCCTATTGTGGAACGACTTATTATAACTTATTCAATATTTTTTACATATTTTTAACTTATCTTGGACTTATTTTCATACGAATACAGCCATGAATAAAAATATATCTCCTATTATTTCAGAAGAGGCTTTTTAGTCCGATTATACGCAAAGATAACAAAATTAGAATGATATACAAACTTATACAGGCCTTTTATAATTTTATTTTACATTTTACGTCGTCAATGATAGTAACAGTACTAAATCACAATAAGATGTTGATAATATATTGGTGTCCATACGATACGGTCTCCGCTGCTGCAGCAACACGTAAACAAACCAACCCAGCACCCAGTGCTTCCATTTTAAGGTAAAATACCCTAAACTAGGGTAATTAGATCCTCTTTAGGGTAGTGTTTAGGGTAAGGCTTAATTTGGGGTAATTTTAGGGTAATTCATAGGCAAAACATATTTTATATGTCAAAATCTATCGAAAATTAAGAATAGTACACAAAGCTGTTGTAGACATGAAAAGAAAGTTGAAAGTTAATTAATACTGAGGCTACATATTTACGTTGCTTTACAATTTTGCTGAACCCATCAAATTATCCATAATACAGTGTATTGGGGCATAACCCAGATACCGTAAGTTTATTTTCTTTCACTGATAAACATGATGATCTTTACAAATAGAATTTATTTTAGTTTTTTCTTATATATGATCCTAAATGACTGTGTAATAATGCATTACATTATTCAAAGTTACGATGTTGCCGATTTTTTAGGGTAATACATAGTAATTTAGGGTAAAACTGGCTCGATTCTAGGGTAATATTTTCGGAGCTCATGGAGGCCCTGCCAGCGCAAGGTATGCATATTTCTAATGCTAATAAATGTGAAAATATGGCATTTCAACATTTTCCGCTTCATGGTATGGGTCATGCTAAATACAATTGTTAATATTTGTAGGCTGTTATACTCATGCAGTTCATGAAAGCCGCTTAATGCACACATTTCGACTTTTATTATTTACTAATTTATATGAAAAATATAGTATATTCAGCATATATTATGCGAAAACACAAAAGTATGTATTTTTTTATACATTTAAGTAAAAGGTCGTGAACTAGAACGCTAATTTTCTAGTGTAAAATAAGGTATGAAATTTAACTAAGTTACCCATGTCCAGCACTTAAAAGGTCGCAAATAAAAAATAGATCACCATTTGGCAACATCACTCAAAGTGTGGGCTCGCCTATTCCTCCAAAACAACAAGATTTCCTAGTTCCTCGAAGGTGGTGATCTCAGCCTTTTTAAACCAATGATCGACCCATTTGAATTTTTCTGTGACGAATTCGAAATAGGTAGTCATTGAATTCCTTACACAATTACAGAAGGCTTGTCTATACCCTTCAATCGTGATAGAATATGTGTCGAGTGTTTTGGATGTAGGTGTAACCAGGGTCCATAGAATACGTACATGTATTCTATGGACCCTGGGTGTAACTGTTTTGGAGTTATAAGCGGACAAACAGAGACGGTTTGCCATTTGTAATATAGATTACATGCTGTACTTACTAATTTATGTGTGCTGATCCTCTCACTGTACCAACGTCCATTCCCCAACAAGCAACACATTCCCATAATATATCAACACATGAAACAATATATATATATATATATATATATATATATATAAATCCATCGAAAAACACAACTCCATGCAGTGACGTGGTACACATGAGTGACGTGAAGGAAGGAAATATTGCCGAGATTACTGTACTGTATCTTCGTACATGAGTAAGTAATATTTTGAGACTGATTACCACTTAAAACTAATTTATTCATGTGACTGGACTGTTTATCATAGGCCACAGCCTCCAACATGTAACCGGAGCTACGTAACATTAACTGCATAGACCATGCTAGTTAACATTTAAGAACAAGGGAACTTGGGTAGAACAGAACATTCCGTTCTCAGCCTTTTACTAGACCGTTACAGGCCCTTATGTATGTACAGTTGTACACCCATGCGTCCGTTTGTTAGTTTTTGAGCTAAACACAGTACTGTATTGCTGTATAATTTGTGTAAACTCATGTTAATTAATCTTTCATTCCGTTACTTAAACTGACTGTAGATACAAGTCTACCTTTGACTCTGTATAGACCCCTCGTAGGGCAGACTTCTGTAACTCTCAGCTAGGCTATACAGTGACTACATGCAGGCAAACAATTAAACTTAAAGGATAGCATAAAAGATAATTATGGAACACATATTCAACACACAAAATTATAATATCCAGAGGGCAAAATAATTGGTGCTTCGGTTTACGACCCTGTGAAATTTATTATGCCATTAAATGTGGTTCATGATTTGGCAGACAAAGTGACAGCGTTTTTGTTGGTGGACACACACACACACACACACACACACTAGCTTACTCTACGTCATTCCACATTTCACTTTCTCTCTCTATCTTGTGCACCAGCTCAACAGTTTACCCTGTATTCACCCCTTTGTTCTCTTGTCAATCCCGCACAGCTCTTTGAATGTCCCTCCCTTTCTCATTTTTCGCTCAGGATTGCTGTACATTCTTGGTCTACGGGCCGTATAGTCGGGCCCCGATGCTCGGGGTATGATGCCCATACATTTTATATGACCATCGTACCCAAAGCATCGGGCATCGGGACCCGACGACATGTTCTTGTCTACGGCCCTAAGTTCTGTTGCCCCTCTACTTTGATGGCAACTCTTGTCAGTAATACATGTTGTCGTGAATGAGACGTGAATATTTCTTGTTTACCGTACTTGATTGTAAGCCATGAAAATAACGATCAGAAAAATCCTTCAATCACGTCTCACACACGACAATATTCATTATTTGTAAAGTTCACCATCACACCAGTGAGGAAACACAAGACTTTTTGACCTCGATAATGCATGAAACCTAGAATCTCTCTTTCTCTCTCTCTCTCTCAAAAAAAAAAAAAAAAAAAAAAAAAAAAAACACGCACACACACACACACTTTCACCCAACGTTTTACACACACCCCACCCACACATACACTTTCACTACCGTAGGCCTGGGGAAGGGGATTCTCTTCTGATTATGCTAACTCACTGCTTGCTCACTCTCAGAATCAACAATGAGGATTAGAGCATTCTATGAACGGCTTGTACAGTACAGTACATAAGGGTTATTACCTTTCATGGTGATATGTTTTATGTTTAACACTGTAGTCCCTCACCATCATGTGATACAGAAAGAAGTACACAATATAGATTCGATGTTGTTCAATGGGAGAGATACTGGCGAAGTGTTTCGTCTTCATTTACATGGAACTGTTCACTCTATAAGGAAAAAGTAATGTCCCCTGCCACCAGAGGTCAGCTTAAGGGGAGATTTTCTTGTTGGTGAATTGGAAGGTCTCTGATTCCTCCAAGCTATGCCAGGAAACAAATCACCTCATTGGTACTAATAATGGATCTGTTGTTTCGTGTCATAGATTGGAGGATTCGCTAGCTCTCCAATTTACCATCAAGAGAATCTCCCTATAATTGTTTGTCCTGTGGTGCAGTTGGGGCATAGTTTTCATTATCCATACATGACTATGGAACATGGAACCCGCCTACAGATCCCACGAGAGCCACGTTTTGTGATTGGTAAACAAAAACTGCACACACAAACAAGTCATATGATTTCAGTAACCTCTGGTGTTTTAGTCCTAGAGCGAACAATTTGGAGACAGACTTGTCATGTGGAAACCTGCATCAGTTCTGAAAGAAAAGTGAAAACAACATTACTTGCCAGAACAAGTGAATGTGTCCCTCATCCGGAACACACACTCACCCACCCACTCACTTGGCAAGTATATAGACCTACAGTACACTTTAAAACTAAAGCCGTGACATTGTTACTACCAGAGGTCACTAAACACATATACATAGCGGGTTGGTTTGTGAAGGTTTTGTTTACCTATAAAAAACGATTACTCGAGGGAACTCTAGACTTTTATGTGTTCCACAGTCATGTGAAAAATGGGCTGACAAACAATTTTATATAACTAGTAACTTTGTGATAAATTTAGAGGAACCTTGCTAAGAGTGGCCTATACCTTCCTCAACAACTTCTTGTGGCCCCTCCGGTTTGTTGGTTACCTTTGATATTTAATGTAAATGATGAGACATATTTGCTTCCTGTACTTGACAATGATATAGATTCATACTTTCCAGTTGGGAGTTTAACACATTTCCAACAGCAAAATTAGCACCATCTGACAGGGAGTGGTGAGAGGACTATTTGTGATAACGGTGCATATCTTCAACAGAACCAAACAAATAATAATGTGACCACGGTGGAAACAAATAGAAAACTACTCAGTACAGTAGTAGGGCGCGAAAACCTACAATGACTTGCTCAAATCCGTAGATATAGTTGTCTGTGTTCCCTGATTCAGCCAGAAAATATAAGTAACCGTGCGTGAAAGACAGAGAGTCGGAATGACGCGTATGCGTGTGTATGTAGTGGAATATAGCCTAGTCAGTGTTAAGCCATGTAATACTAGTCATTTTTAGTTTTTACTCTGACAGGAGGAGGTATTTGGCATACACCAGGTGAACAGTAAACACAGTCTTTATAAGTAACTACAACTACATATTATTTTTAATATCAATGGCACATATTGTACATTGTAATATGTTTATTGATATAGATAATTTATTGAGCACCACTAATTGATATTACACTTACATAATTCAGGAGCAAAGTACAGAATCCCTCGGTAGTGTCCGTTAGTGTCCTCTTGTATAGAGACGGATAGGGATAGATTTAGCTACTGTCGTGTCCCCTACCAGTCTAACCGCTTTCCAAGTGACCGTGGGTGTGTAAGGAGGGCTTCGAGCGTGTAAGTAGGGCCTCGTGTTGTGTCTTCTTCTCTATAGCCTGGTGGGTGAGGAAGTTGTAGAAGCTGGTTGTCTCTCTATGGTTAATACTGAGATCTCATCGTACCTTGGCGTCGACTGTAGTTCGTTTCTTTCTGCTTCTCGATTTTTTCATCTTTTGCTGCTGGACTTTTACCACTACGCTCTTGATTGTGGGTATAGGAGTGGTGGTGGGCTCGGAGCTATGGCTTGCTTGGGGCGGTGCTGATGGCTCTCTGCATGAAGGTTGATTACCCACCCTGTTGCCTATCTGGCACGCTGGCTGCCAGGAATGTGGGCACCTTGGTTTCTCACCTGTGGTCTGCTGTTCCTGAAAGGGTAGTGACTTTCCCACCTCTGTGAAACAAGTACAAAAATTTCTACAGGTTTGTAATCATGCATACTATCGATCCATCAATATAGATTTTGCTAAACTTGCCAGTGCTTTAACAGGTCTTCTAAACGCTAAATAATCATATAGGCTTTAGGTAGACAAAAGGAAAATAAGATAGTTTCTATGAATTAAAAGCAAACTGATACCCAACATCTGGAAACACGGAAACATCATCACTATCCCCAAACCCAACAAAGACCCCACACTACCCTCATCACACCGTCCCATCATCCTCCTCTGCACCCCCTCCAAGGTTATTGAACGCCTCATCATCACCTAAATCACACCACACATTCCCCTTGCATCCACACAACATGGTTTCAGACCACTACACTCAACAAACACTCTTCTTACAGACCTCACACAAAGAATTTATGATGGCATCAACTCAGATAGACCCCCACACAGAACACTCCTAGTCACACTGGACATCAGTAAAGCATTTGATGCCATCCCTCGCCACAACCTCACAAACAAAATATACAACACAAACATGCACAACAATACAAAAAGATGGCTAGCCAGCTTCTTGGGAGGAAGAATAGCTCATGTTACACATGCTGGTCAATCATCTAACATAAAAAGCTTCACCAACGGCGTCCCCCAAGGCTCAGTACTCTCACCCAGCCTTTTCAACTTATACATGCACGACCTACCAACATCCTAGACACCACAAATAAAAGTAGCCTCCTACGCAGACGACATAACACTCACATGTACACACAGAAATCCAGACACAGCCACTCACATCCTCCAACCCTACCTCAACACACTTAATGTCTGGTTCATCACAAACAGACTTAAAATAGCACCCACCAAATCAACAATCACCCTCCTCACCAACCACAACACCGAACACCGCTACACACCACACCTCACCATAAACAACACATCTATACCACACACACACACCCAAAATACTTGGCATAACATACAACACATCTATGATATTCAAACAACACATCACAACCATCAAAGACAAATGCATGCAAAGACTTAAGGCCCTCAAATCACTTACCAACACAACATCTAGACACACCAAAGAAACCACAACCACAGTGTACAAACAATATATCCGATCAATGATGGGCTATGCAAGCCCTGCCTGGGCCTCAAACCTCACTGACACTCATCTCAACACCCTACAGACCATACAAAACAGAGCCCTAAGAACAATCACAGGCTGCACAGCTACCACACCTACAGACCACTTACACCACGAAACCAAAATCCTCAAGATTAAAGACCACCTCGACATGAGAGGCACACAAACACTTGCTGCAGCCTCCAGAAATCCACGCCACCCACTACACTACATGGCAAAACACTCAGAGATGCCAAGAAACATCAAAACAACTCCCAGCACACGATACCATACACAAATACTATCATCTCTCACACCCTGCCCACCCCAAACCAGTCTCCAAAAACACATCCACACTCAAATCACCCACCAATCCATCAAAAAACTTAAAAACAACACCCTACTGCATGCACGACCCCCTGACATCCACCCATCAGAATCCTCCCTTCCCCATGAGGACAGAGTCCACCTGGTTCAGGTTGAGAAGTGGCCATCATCCGGCTCTTCTGACATATCAAAAGAAACTAGATGGAGCCATCACAGATACCTGCCCAGGATGCAACACAGCACCCCATTCTATCAAACACATTATGGAAGACTGCAACGCACACAACGACACTCGCCAACAACACCAGATACACTCACTGAGGGCACTGTGGGAAAGCCCGGCTCAAGCCATAGCCTTCCTCAAGAGCTCGGGGCTGTTCGGGCAGACAGCTTGAGGAACTTCAACAACAACAACAACAACTGTAGGGTAATTAGTGATATGCTCTGAAAGTTGCAAGCAAGAGAAAATTGGGAGTCTTCTTTGCTTCCCACGCAGCCACGTGTTCTCTCGTGCGGTGGGAAGGGGAGACCGACAGCTAAGACCTACCCTGCAACACGGAAAGATTAAAAGAATTATTGAGGCTGAAAAACTTTATATATACCTTACTTGGTATACCGTATACCTTCCAACACAATAAATTGGTGTTAGCGTCCAAACCTAATCGATTTTGACGAACGATCTTGGCAGTGAGCGAACCACACTGAGAATCCTCATAATGAACATTTGAACAGAGTCATCAGGAGGAATATATTCACCACCATATCAAATCTTTGGCCAACGAACTCTAACTAAATCTGACCTTCAAAGCTCATATTAACCTGTGCTACGTAACTCACTAATGAACTTCAACATCTTAGCTCCTCCACGTTTCTGCTGTTGTCTCGAAGGGTTGGGATATGTACCGTATCAAATACAGGGACATTAATCCCAAGAATAGTTTTCGTTTCAAATAATCAAATCATATGATAATCTAACAGAAATGTCAATATATCACTTTTCTGAAGGTTATCTTTCACACCAGCAATGTTCCATGAATTCATATTTATCCTATTAGGGCCATAGCTTGTCTTCAGCACACCTAAAAGAAATCGGCTACGTCTAATGTCTGCTCTGTTGCAAGATGATGACGATGATGCAGAGCAGATAACTGAGGAGGAGTTGCGCTGTGCTCTCTCTCGGGGTAGAGCTTCTTTCCCTAGTGATGGTATTACTTATGCTGTGCTGCGCCTACTTCAACAAGTTCCTGGGAACCCTTTACTTCGACTGTACAATCTTTGTCTTCGTGACGGTTGTGTACCACAAGCCTGGACCAGCAGCACAATAATACCCATCCCTAAGCCGACACTGCGAAGTTCAGGCCTATTTCCCTTACTTCCTGTTTTTGTAAGGTTATGGAGAGAATCTTACTCAATCGTCTCATATGCCGACTGCAGGATCGCCTTTCTCTGTTTGGTTTCTATCCCCAGCGGAGCACACATCACTGCCTAGTCGACCTGTATTCTCGCCATTCCAGGGACAGTGTGGTGGCCTTCATTGACCTTCGAAGTGCCTTCGATGTTGCTAATAGAGACGTCATTTTGGATCAACTGGTTGACTTTGGGATAAAGGGTAATCTACTACGGTGGATTCGGGGCTACCTGAGTAACAGGACCTCCCGTGTGTTTTTCAGTGGTGCGCTCAGTCCTTTGCACAGTTTTCATCTTGGTACGCCTCAAGGGGGTGTTCTCAGCCCATTGTTATTTAATATTCTGATGCATCGGTTGCTCACTTCTCTCCCTGATATTCCTGGAACTACAATTACGTGCTATACTGATGATATCTGTGTTCATTCCACCTCACCAAGGGATCTCCAGCGGTTTCTTGACTCCTTCTCTGTGGTCTCCTCTCACTGTGGCATTATTGTCTCCTCAGATAAGAGCAGAATATTCACCTTCCTCAAGTTAGGCCATTGGAGGGACTGTCATTCCCATGTATTCCCAGTACCGCTACCTGGGCGCGCCAGTTAATATTTGGCCGGTTGTCCCTGCCAGACCTCAAGACCATCCCATTGTCCAGGACTTGTTGGGTCGTGTCCAGCGCCGACTTACACCACTTCAATGGCTCACTAACAACTCCTCGGGTATCTCCATCCCAGTAGCTAGGACTATCTATATTGCTTTTATCCGTTCAGTTATTGATTACCTCTCCCCTGCTTTGATTCAACTTTCTAGGGCTACTCTGGAAACTTTAGAAAAATGTCAAAATAGAGCAATGAGAATAATTCTCGGCTGTCCAATGTCGACCAGGATAGTGAATATGCAGCGTGAGTTGCGTCTTCCCCCATTAGTCGACAGAATTTATTCTAATGTTACTTGCTTAACTGTCAAGTGCCTCCATTTCCCACATCTTTCACTCCATTACTCTCAGTTAGTCAGGATCTCTTAGACCAAACTCCCCTGTCCCTCCCATACTGCCTACTGGACGTACTCTTATAAGGTCTGTTTCTTCTGTTTATAAAGTGTGTTGCTACAACATGCCACGCCACCATCACATCTCACCTTCGTTCCTCCAAGTTAGGCATTCTTATTAATCTGTGACGATGTCATTAATAGAAAGTGTTAACAAAGATCACCATTTTACGAGTACTATAAACATTATTTTCACGGTGTTTCTTGACAGCCCTTACCAAGGGTAATATGATATAGATATATCTTTACAGAGTAAATTGGACTTTCACAGACCTCCGTGTTCACATTATATACTATGTGGATACAAACAGATTTAGGAAGGATGACAATTTTACAGGATCTTTTTTTTTTTTTTTTTAATGTCAAGGACAACTTGTCAGCTGAACTACGCTCATCAGTTGGTTATCAATTTACCCAAGGTACAGTACAAGCCATGGCTTATAGTGCTTTCCGTCCTGACTGCAGTTCAAAATATCCCTATGCACGCTCAAACTGCTGGCCTGCAGCTAACGGTCAAACCTGGTTTCGTCAGTCAGACGGTCAGTTAATTAAAACTGTGCGTATATGGGGGGCTTAATTAAGGAATGATGTGCGTGTGTGGGGGTGAGAACTGAAGATAAACCTATAGTTGCGGACATATGAAACACATACACCTGAAACGGGGCCCCTCATGGAACATATAGTAAGATAAGACGTTGTGTATATAGAGGCGACGAGTCCTCTATTCTACTGTATATGCTGGATAAGGGGCTCGTTTGAAGTGTGTCTGTTTCATGTGTCCCCAACTGTACCAACCCTTCAGGAATGTCACAAGAAGAACGTATCCTTACGGTGGTCATCGATCACAACCTGCACCGATACTTTCTAGAGTGAGTGTACATGATTGTAATATTTTTGTGTCAGTTACTGTTCTGCATGATGACTGAAAAATGACGCACCAAACTCATCTCAAACCTTCCTTAATTGAGAAATTGTTCGTAGTCAAGGGAGCAATTTAAATTTCATTGCAGAATTTCGACAACTCATCACATACATTCTAGAATTAGTCACGGCTGCTGCCACCAGAGGTCAGTGTAATCGCTGGGCTGTGGTGCAGTATACTGTACGTTTGACGTAGCATAATTATGTAAAGGGAAATTAAACAAAGTTCATATTTTACCCGCTGTCCCCCCGTTTATTCCTTCCATTATACTGTTCATACCAATTGATACATTTCATAGCTCACTTGGAACACAGGTTAAATTCCCTAAAATCCTTATAAATTACTAGCATACTCTTTACAAACCAATTCTTTACACATCTTTACAACAATCACAGACTACACTATTGTTTCCATCATCCATACAAGAGTGTGAATCATAAGCTCGTCCAGAATTCCCACAATAACGACGTTTGTTTTATAAAAGTAAACAAGAACTCCACAAAGAAACAAGCCATGGGATTACGATGACCTCTGGAGGTAGAAGGGAATCGGTAAATTTTCGCCGGAATATAAAACTCGCTGTAGGTAGTAGTCATCTATTCATTTTGGATATTAGAAACTACTCAAAACATGTACTATACATATAAGATCGTGACGTGTGTGTGTGTGTGTGTGTGTATGTATGTGTGAGTAGCAAATGACCTGGGCCACGGTAACGGCCTTGATGAAGCCTATGTCCAGTGTCGGAACGTATATATATATAAAAAAAAAATCCGCTAGAAGAAAATTGATTCATATGCATTTGCCAATGTCAAACAATGCACTTTTTGTATGCATGTTCTGTGGTACTTCAGCCATCCAGCTATGACTTCCCTGGCTGCTGCAGGTGTTTATGATGGCCTCAATACCAACCAGGAAAAGACAATGCAAATGAATCTAAAGGTTCGATACTGTTGGCGGAGTTAAGGACCTTTTGGGTGAGAGTGTACAATGTTGTAAACACCACAGTATCCGGTAGCTCTGACATACCTTGAAAGGAAGGTATACAAAGGACGTAATCAATATCCAGTTCCACTTATTCAGAAAAATGTCTTTGATTTGTGCAACTATAACAGGAACCACAATCCCACTCCACCGTCACTTTAATTATTCCTCTATCACTATCGAGTATATAATGACAAACTAGTTATATTTGTTGCAATAGAAATATCTACTAGAGTTCAACAAGAATGTCTCATTATTTAAATTTGGTCTTTCGTTTATAAAATCCTCGATTATTTTCTTACGTTGATTATTTCTCTGTTTAAATTCTAATTACGTCCATCAGTCTAATTTTTCATCCAACAGCCAATAATTATCATCTCTCTCATCCACCATTAATTAACTCATTCCTTTAATTGCCACCACACACACTGTTCATCTTTCCTTCCTTCACCAACATCAGTCCCTTCTCAGTTCTCACACACTCGCTCTCCGTCCCTCCCTCCCTGCTTTCCATCCAGTTGAAATTTCTTCCCATCTCCTGTACAGTACAATCTATATATAATTTCACAAAGTGACTATATGTCCATCCATCCGTCTGTCAGTCCGAACCTAACTACTCCTAGGTCCTTTGAGATATCAACACGAAATTTTTTGTGGATAGGACATATGCTTAAGGGGTTGTAATAAACTACTTTTGAAAGAGATCTGACGTAAGAAAATAGATTTTTTCAATTAGTTCAAATTTTACTGTAAATAATAATATATAGTTTACGGTTGACCACAGGAATTCTTAAACAGGCTATACGGAAAAAGTTCATTATTCTGGAAGTACTGCAATAATTTCAAAACAACAAACCACCTGTAATAATAATATTTTTGTATTGCAGTTACGTAGTCGTACATTTTCCAATGCTGTAAACCCTCGAAAACAACATCTTGTGTACGAATTCTTGTGGCCAATAGTAGCATACTTCCTATGCATTCTATATAGATATTCGTCCATATGTATGATGATTCATTATTGTGGCGGATATTAGTAATATAAGTGTTGGTTGATATAAGTGTTGCTATTGTAATTAAGCAGATGGTAGATATTTACTAACGTCTGTTAC
Source organism: Petrolisthes cinctipes (assembly GCA_033782935.1). Taxonomy (NCBI): domain Eukaryota; kingdom Metazoa; phylum Arthropoda; class Malacostraca; order Decapoda; family Porcellanidae; genus Petrolisthes; species Petrolisthes cinctipes. Next base: position 182,676 of record JAWQEG010000209.1, on the reverse strand, counting down.
TTATTCGCTAATTAGTTTCACTTCTGAAGTTAATGTTAAAACCGCCACAAATTATGAAATGCTTATATTGCACATTATCGTTTTCTATCGTCCTGTGGAGAGTGGAGAAAGGCGTGTGTGAGAGAGAGAGAGTGAGTTAGCAGTAAACAGTGTACCATTGGGACACGACACACTCAAAGCTTACACTAAACACTCACTATAATGTAGTGTCCGGAAACAATTATAACATGTAATGTGATGGAGGGTGAACGGCTAATATCTCCAGTGACGCCTCATTGTGGATGTAGTATTTTGATAATAAGATAGACACCTTATGATGGCAGTAACGAGATACCTGCTTGGGTGTGAGTAAACCTGAGAGTGAAAGTGTGTGTGAGCCGTCTGTTTATTATTAAAAGCCATCTCACATAATGCTGTGCATGCAGCAAATAGTCTGATAGAGTATTATGCGAGCTCAAGCAAATATGAATAAGCATTGTAATTGGTTCACTAGTATATCAAATGATTCGAAACTATAACAAGACCTGGTTACAAATTTTGGATTGCGAGTGTACACTCGTGCACAGAAGCTCTGTTGCCTCTACTCTTTTTTTCTTAATACTTAGACCTTCTAACTGAATCTGATGTATCCTACAGCTCTATTGTTCCCTTTATGACGACGTTTTTGTCATGATAATGGATTTTGCTACATCTATCAAACTGTATGTGTTCAGTAGGAGGCAAACACCCCAGTGACAACAGATCAAGGTACTGTACTTTCACATTGTTGTCTGATCAGCACCACACAGACACAAAGACACTCACCAGGCAGCTGTGGGCCAAGTACAGTCACTTTCAGATTTAGGTTCACAGGTGGTGATCGCACATACCAGTTAGTTATATTTTTTTTATTTCAATTAATCGTATATAATTAGTGCCGTCTAAATCATTGTTACTCAGTAAAGGAAACTTCATAGTTTCATCAAGAGTCGTTCAGCTGTATTCCAATAGGCAGTATACACCTAAAGATCTGACTTCAGAGTGGGATTGTTTAACTGGTGAAAATATACACTTAATTCATCTGATATTCTCCAAATACATAATTTGACTTGAGTGGATTTCAGTGTGTTCTTCATTTGTGTAAGGTTATATGTCTTCAATTATATTTGTTTGTTTGTTGGTTGATTTATAAACCAGGTATCTCGAAAACACATTGATGGGTTTCGATCAAACTTTGCTGAATAATTGGATATGACAAGTTTTAAAAGTGATACAATGTTGGTGGTTCTAGACAAAAGATTATGGTAAGAATGAGAGTAAAATATGGGTTAATGACTTTCGTAGAGTGAATTTGGCGTTTTCAAAGGTTTGCTGTCACGGTTAAATGCTGTTCTAGTCAAGTACAGTCACCGTCAAAAAAGTCCTGCATCAGGCGAATGAAAGTGAGCCACATGAATGAATCTGATGAACCAAAATTATTACAGAGACCGACAGCTATAGTTGCACATCACTGTTCCAGGCCGCTTCATTCGATAGTGATGCAGGACTTTTGACCCTGACTGTACATTATAATTATATTCCGGCGTTGTAGTTGCCTCGGTTGTGACTTGAAGCTGTGAAAGCGAGACGTGTCAATATGAATCTGCTTCAGGCTTTGGGGGGGGGGGGGGGATTCCTTACAACTACTGCTGAGTCTGACACCACGCACATACCCATCATATGCACTTCTCTCTCTCTCTCTCTCTCTCTCTCTCTCTCTCTCTCTCTCTACACACACACACACGTACACTCACACCTGTACACATAATACAAACTGCATGTGCACATTGGTCTTCAGTTACGATGAGTTAAGGACCATTTTAAAGTCATTAGGCGTTAAGTCCCCATAAATTGCTAATCTACAACCAACTACTATACCTTCAACATTACAGGAAACTCAAGAGACAACAGGCAAACAACAAAACACACTGGGTGACATAGATACAGTTTGTTGTTTATAACTACACGAGGAACACTTTCACTCTCTATACAGTTTACTTTCTTTTTTTGATAGACTTTACAGACAATCTATATTTTTTTAATAACGATGTATTAATACAATAATTACATAATAATATTTTGTGTCGCATCATAGTCTGCGTTTATAGAATCTAGAAAACAGGACAAATGAATTAGAGTATGGTTGGGGTTAATACATGTGTTATCTGTTATATTATTACTGCTCATAACCATCACCTACTTTAACTGCAGCAACATGCGGTATTGTCCCAGACATAATATTATAATAGTGCAAGAAATACCCTCTGAAGAAATTATACTCAATGGTAAAAAAAAAAAAAAACGAGAAATGAACAAAAGTTTATAACTGTTCAAAGTGAGTTATGAAATGGATGTAAGGTACATACACTTTAGGTATAAAATCATGTCTGTTGTCATTACAATCACATGGACTGTTTTCCTGCAGTCATATACGGATGATAAAAACTATAAGTAGGTTACTCTTCCTCTGTTTTCCTGATTTTTAATCATTTATGCAAACAGATTAGCTAGTGTTTCTTTGATTCTCCTTTACTGCCAAGTTACTTATACTAAGACTTTCAAACCTATCCACCATAGGTATACGATCCTTCAGAGTACACGAACAGGACTTTACTACGAGTGTGAATGAACATGCTGTTGTCGTTTGGTGACGGTCAGGTGAATTTCTGAATACGTTCCGTTTACGATGTTGATAAAAGAAGGAAATAGGGAAGAGGTGAAGAGAGGAAAGGGAATGACTTGGGTCCGAAGGGGAGGCCAAACACTCAGTACTGTTCACATCTTAATGGGACAATATACTTTTAGTACATTAAAGTGCATTGATTCCTCCAAAGTATGCCAGAAAACAGGATCAGATTAAGAAAAGTAATGGTGTCCTGTTGCTTGGAGTAGTTTGGAGGAATCAGTTACTCCAGGTTAACCAACACTGTATTATCCCCTTAACAGACAATACACCTATACGGAGAAATCCACTTATGAGAGTACTGCTAAATAATACAGTATGTGTGTGTGTGTGTGTGTGTGTGTGTTCTGGTTTTCAGTGTATAGTTTGTAGGAATCGATAGGCTAATTTTCTGATTCCCTCACAAATAATTATCTCCTTAACTGATTATGGAAGAAGTTCACCACATCTCGGTAACTGACACAGTCTTATCTTGGACAACAACTAAGGTTTCGTGTACTATTGTTGTCAGTAATATATTGATACACAATGAGGTGACTTGGGTAAACATGTGACAACTTCCCTTTATAATAGTAATGAATATGGGAGTGGTTTTATCCGATTATATTTTGCAGCAGAGTCTAACAGATTACTAGCAGTTTCTCATTTATCAGAGTAAAACTGTCCATAGAGTATACAGTACATGAAAACAATTATTAAGTGTTCAGTGTCTACCCGAGTCACCCTAATATAACAGCTGTACTACATAGAGAGACACCAACTTCTATGAGCGTGCTGAGTCCCACTGGTTTCTTTTTGAGTATTATATAAAGGTAAATGTTAAAAGATGACAGAACATGGAAAATACTTACTCAGGATACTTTTTCATCCGTAGTGTCTATTTACAGTTAGCTGGTCTTTGACGAAATTGTGCACTTGGGGAAAATGAAACAATTATAACGAAATACCACATCTGAATTTAGTCAGTGTATTGTAACAGAAAATGACATTGGAACACCTTTGGTTATTAAGGAGATGTTGTCTGTCAGGTCCCTAACTGCCAGTACCTGAAGTCTGTCAGGTCCACTATTGCCAGTACCTGAAGTCTTTCTGGTATGTATTGCCGGTACCTGAAGTCTTTTTGGTCCACTACTGATGACTGTCTGGCTCATGGCAATACTAATAGTACCAAATTAATGTCTGTCCAGTCCACTATAACCTGCTGGTCTGTCTACCCATCCACTACTGCTGTTATAGTCACCTTCGGGTGTGTTGTTCCCATCTAGTAATGTTACATTTATGAAAGACTCTTAAGGATCACCCTGTATATATATATCGAGCGGTTCAAGCTCGTAAAATCGGGACAACATTACTGCAGAGTTGAAGGTGTAATATTACCTCGAAAACAAAGAGTCAACACCGCCAAGATAATGACTTGTATTGAAGTGAAGATTAATAACACTAGGAACGAACATGACACCTGAAGGTGACTTTACCTGATGTCTGTTTGGTCCATTACAGCTGATCATTGATGTATGCCTGAGTAAATTGTGTGATGGTGAGGAGTGCTTCAGGATCAAGGCCCTTCACACCACCGGGATTGAGACCATCATGGATCTTATCACGATCGTTAGTGACTTTCTTCACTGGCACGTCGTCCCGGTACAGTGATGAGTCGCTGATAGAGTTGAGGCTGAAGGGCAGGGATGGTGGCTCTGGTGGTTGGGGAGGGAAGTGGTTAGGCGGACTGTCTGGGGTTAGGTGTTGGAATGGAAGCCCAGAGTGGATGGAATGGTCAGAATCATGAGATGGGGGAGGTCTAGAATGATGTGAATGTGGAGGTCCAGAATTATGTGAATGTGGAGGTCCAGAATGATGTGAAGGTGGAGGTCCAGAATGATGTGAATGTGGAGGTCCAGAATGATGTGAATGTGGAGGTCCAGAATGATGTGATGGTGGAGGTCCAGAATGGTGGGAAGGAGGAGGTCCAGAGTAATCGGAGGAGCCAATAGGAGAACCAATTGGTGGACGGGGAGGGCCAGTGGGGAAGTGAGGCGGGTCATCTAGGAATGACTCGAGGGAAGAGGTGAATGGATTGTCATGTGGAAAGGAGGAGGGTAGCTCGTGAGACTGGTGGTCAGGAGGGGACGAATTCCAGTGGAAGTGTTCCTCCTCACCCAACTCATCCTCGGGGTGAAGGAACCCTGAGGATTCGAAAAAGTCAGGAGGTTCAAAGTCAAACTCGAAATCTACTGCGTCCAAGTGAGGAGAGGGATCATGGTCTAGGTGGTGGTGGTGGTGATGATGAACGTCATGAAGAGGGGGGCCAGGATGTGGTGGAGGGTGCCGGAGAGGTTTTGGGGGTGGGGGTGGGAGTGGAGGTGGAGGATGACTTGATGGAGGTCGTCGGGGAGGTGGAAGGGGAGGTGGATGTGGTTGTCTGAAGTAATGTCTTGGACGCCCCATGAGGAAGTCCAACAGGAAGCCAGTCCGGTGGATGTCCTGGGAGGCCGCTGCTGCTTGGTCACTCTCCGTCCTCTGTTGTACACCTTGGTCGTCCATATAAGAGTCTGTATCCCCTGTAACACATCACTGACTTTGAAGGAAGGGACATTATGGAGGCCATCTATTGTAGTCAAATTGGAGGGTCAACTGATCCCTCTAAATTATACAACTGAATACTGAGGTACTATTTAGTTCCATTGCATTGTCTCAGGAAATCAGTAGCCTTCCAACTTGACCAACACAGAAGAAAGCTAAGATTTTGTTGGCATAATGTGTGTGTACTGATTCCTCAAAACTGTGACAGGAAGTAGACCACGTATAAGTCAAAGTAGTTTGTTTCCTGACGCAGATTGGAGAAATCAGTATCCTCCAGTTCACACACACACACACACACACACACACAAACAAACACACACACACAATAGCCCTCATAACACTTTCAGATTAATCTGGTTGTTGCACATATTATTTTGATTTTTCGTGTGTGTTTATCTGTTAATCATATTGTAATAGAACAATTGTGTTACGCCACAATGCAAATATAAAAGTGATATGCCAGGTAGGACCACACACTTCAGGACCTGTTATTCCTTCCAAGAAAGTTTTGTTTACCTTGTGTATCATTTTGATTGGCTTGAGGAGATTCTCTTGATATCCTGGTGATGTTGCTGGTAGAGGCGGGAGTGTGGTTAGGACCGGGAAACGAGGCCTCTCCTACCACCACCACCACCACTATCATCAGCAGGGGCAGTCCAAGAACCTGATGATGAATACAGGGAGGAGAGTCAGCAGGAGAGGGGAAGAGTTACGATGAGATGCAAGGAAGCCAGTGATCGTGAAGCAAGTAAGATCATTATTTTGAAGAAGTAGTTAATGAAGAATACTTATTATATTTCAAGAAAACAGAGAAATGCAACTGTAAACATTATGGATGAAGGTTAACCGGTAATGTTTGTCGTCGCATTTTTCTCTGATTACCGAATGTTGTGTTTCTTGTTCTACCTTTAAAGCTCTATACATGGGGTTAATTAAAGGGGGAATCTTTTTTTCGTACGTTAGAGTGTTCTGATTCCTCCAAAGTATGCCAGGAAACAGGATCAGATGATAAAAACAATAGTATCCACTTTTAATCCTTTGTAATAATATGACGTCACGTGAACTGTCAGCGAGTTAAAAGTATAATTATGTGGGAATGAAATAAGCCGTAACTCTTGATCGGGTGACCTAATTGTAATGAAGTTTACTTTATTCTTCAGGTTTGAACATTCTGACGGTACCTTGCTCTTATATTCACTGATTTTTGCCATCTGTGGTTAAAACACACACACACACACACAAATGTTTTATCCCTAATATACCGATACACGGGAAATGTTCTCTATCCAATTCACCTCAACAACATAAAGCCAAACTGGTGTTGTAATAGGTGTTGTTTGGGTTATTGTACAGTTGGCGTCAACAGTTTTAACTCAAATGAGGTGACACAAGCAAACGTCACACGTGGTTCACATTGTCTGTGTGGTGTGTCAATATTGGTCCTTGTGTACACTGTGCATCATCCTCATTTCATCCGATAATTGTACAGTTGCAGAAACGATTTCCTACATCCTCTTTCTTGCCGCCATACCTTATTTTTTTTTTTTTTTTTTTTTTTTTATATATTCCGACACTGGACATAAGCTTCATCAAGCCCGTTACCGTGACCCAGGTCAACTGCTACTCACATATGTGGCAGAGTTGTAGTATTAGTGAACGTCTGTATGAATGAAGATATTTTCACTGTAACGATGGACACGAATGACGATTGAGTTTCCATGTATAACATACTAATAATTTGAAATGTGGCCCTTTATTAATATTACATGCATGATTAAACTACTACAACATTCAATAAATGCAACGCATATGTTAATATTACAAAATTTAAAAGAATACAACCTCTGGAGATAATCATAATCTATATCATAATTTTGTATTGCAAGGTGTTGCAGGCTGAAGTCATCATACATCAACCAACTCCGTTATACTGACGTGGAATTGGCTGAGTTCGAACAAATTAAGAGATCTTGGTGTTAGAGAATCGAAATTTCTATGAATCATCCGCATGAGTTAAGTCTGGCATGACATGCATTAATAGTCAAAATTCGTAACATACTGCAAAACATCAAGTGAAAAAATACCGGTATTTAATGTGAAGTCTCATGAACTCTCCTATTTGTGTAATCGTTACACAATGATACTACATTATTCATTCTTTTGTTTTATTACACAGTTATTTATTGTACTTTTTCCTTCTTCACCGCCATCCACACAGTCTTGTACGCAACACCTACAGTAGTTAAAACAAAACAAAATTGTCATAATATAATATATAATTTGTTCCTATTCTATCATTTAATAAAACCAAATTGTGTTCATGTTTTTTAAGTTATATTATATGTATGAATAAAGTCTAAATTGTCACATATACCTACGCAATTTCTTGCCGTCCCTCGTCCACACGATTGAGCACTGCTCGCTTAGCTTATTTTCTTGCTTTTTTTAGCAGTGTTACCAAAACTCGGTACAACACACACGTTTGGTACAGTACGTGGGGTGTCGGGCACGATAGTCTGGAGCTTGTCGGGAACTGTTCCATCTGATAACACTGTTAAAGAAGCTAGAGAAATTTGCCCGTCGTGCATCGTTGGATCGTGTAGACCACAAGCCTTACTTGTCTTCTGGTCCATATACTTATTAGTGGTTCCTCATTATCCCATCTACTTCCTTTTTCTCCTTTCTGTTTCTTTCCTTCCGTTGTCATACCTGTTTTGTGCCACATAGTTCTCCGGGGCTTTGTTTTACTCTTTATTTAATTTGGTTCTACCTTGCGGCGGTGTGATGGTGATGGTGATGGTGACTGTAGAGTGGTGGTTAATTGTGGTGCTGGTGGTAGGTTTAGTATGGTGGTAAATGTAGTAGTGTGATGCTGGTGGTGGTGCTGTGTGTATAGTGGTGGCGGTGGTTCTGGGTATGGTGTGATGATGATGGTGATGGTAGGTATAGTATGGTGGTGGTGAATGTAGTGTTTTGTTGGTGGGTGTAGTGTGTTGATGGTGAATGTAGTGTGGTGGTAGTGTTGGTGATGCATGTAGTGTTGTGTTGGTGGGTGTGGTGGTAGGTGTAGTGTGGTGGTAGTGTTGGTGATGCATGTAGTGTTGTGTTGGTGGGTGTGGTGCGGTGGTGTTGGTGGTGGTGGTAGGTGTAGTGTGGTGGTGGTGGTAGGTGTAGTGTGGTTGTGGTGGTGGTGTTGGTGGATGTAGTGAGGAGGTGGTGGTAGGTGAAGTGTAGTGTGGTGGAGGTAGGTGTAGTGTGGTATTGGTGGTGAGTGTAGTGAGGTGGAGGTATAGGTGTAGGATGGTGTTGGTGTTGGTGAGTATAGTGTAGGGTGCTGGTGGTGAGTGTAGTGAAAACCACCACTAATGTACACGTAACTGTTTCAACTCTACACAACACAACACTTTCCCTTTATATACTTTGTCTGTCACTGCTTCACTCGATTCCCCCTCTTTGTCTTTCCGATAGTAATCACAACTGTACACTTTCCCCAGTACACTTTCCTCTGACCAAATGAACTAAGGCTTTCACCATCTTCTTGCCAACCTGTTTTGAGACGGCAAGAGGAAATCGATAGACGAACCTGAACAGTGCAAAATAATCTATGTATACCCTAGAATCCTAGATGGAGGATTAAGAAAGGTGGAACATAAAAACATATGATATCTGCAGTAGGCCCTTTGGTCCTTGCTAAGCTGCTCCAAATATAAGTATGAGAAACTACATTGTTAAAACAGGATATCATGAGAGTGTTAATGAGGGAGTATGTATGAGGGAGTGAAAGGACAGCTAGAGTGGTGAAGTGAGGAGGAACCAAATGGTGTTAAGAGTGCATTTCATTTTACATGATGGAATTGCACCCTCTCCCTTTCCAACGATAATATTAAGTAAAATATTTCGAGTAGATTCCATCATTTGTAAACTGCAGATAATAACATATAGGTGTGTGAGCTCGGTGAGGCGATAGTGCATTTGTTGACGAGTGTACAATCACGTCCAATAATCCTGTAACACCTTCGAGTGAAACGGCCTTGAAATAGTATATGAAACTATTGGTATTGGTCTCTAATAATGATGAAAGGTTCGCTCAAATAGTTCACTTTCATTCATTGATGCCGAACTTCTGATGGTGACTGCTCATACCACCTGCTGTAGCTCTAATGGGGTACACTCTTGACGGTAAACTGAAGGGCTACTGATTCCTCCAACGTGTGTCACGAAACACATCTTTTATTTGGTAACATTAAGGGCGGCGATTTCCTGCATGGTATAGTTTGTGAGGACCATAGGAACATTCCAATTCACAAATAATAGTCTTACGTATTGCCTTCTTGACAAGGATGAAATAAACTATATTTTTTATACTTATTCAACACTGGACAAATACATCATGAAGCCCGTTACCGACACACACACACACACACACACACACGTGAGGACTGGCACCCAAGTCCTTGTATGTCATGTACTGTAACCTTTGACATTGCTGCTACACTTGTATATAACAGTTCGGTGGCACCTTCTATTTTTCTCTCTGTGTATGAACCTTGAATATAAATCTCTGGACTCAAATGAAGACACTAACAGTAATTTACCAGTAAACTTCAGTGTTTGTTGATTTGGAGTTACCAATATGCTTTTCAAATTTCAAGTATAGAGTTAATTAAATGGCAGATGCGACCGAACTTGTGTGCACGAGTGTACAGTATGCAGATGTCCCTCACCAAAGGTGGTTGGTTACCAATGATACACATTCATGAGGAATGTATGGATGTATTATTGGTTACTGGTCTATGTGCGATGCTAATAAGACTTCTCGAATTTCTGTAACTAGAAGAGCGTTGGGAGACTGTACTGTATAGGCTACCAACATCAGCCAAGGCTAAGCATCTCTTCTCCCCAAAAGTCCTTTCTCTCAAAACTCATGAAAGTGTCTAGGCACAAACAGACATACACATACTATATAATTACCTTCGTTATTAACAATGATAAGTATAAGGAACGTTTGCTCTCATACCTGTACCTGATGATGTACCGATCATACCTTCTAATTATAGTCACTGCTTCCATAACCTATATATTATAACCTAAGGTATATATCATGCCGCCCACAAACTGGTGTGGTATTGAATTGGTTCAAGACCTTTTGATATATCTTACAGTATAGGCAGGCTGACAGACAGACGAAAGCGAAAACATTATCTCTCCAACTGCGAAAATATTCCATAAGGCTCTAGTGATAGTGACTACTGTATTCTTCCCATTATGAGCCAATAATGGAATACTACATATTCTCACATTAATTCATTTTCATATTATTATAAGGTTAACTGTATCACTAATTCATTTTCGTATATGGTTAACTCTGTCTCATTAATGTTCATGTCAGGTTAACTGTCTAATTCATTTGTTTTCTTATAAAGTAACTCAATCCCACTAATCTGTTTTCATGTCATGTTATCTATTTACCCGACATGAATTCTCTGCAGTGCTACCCAATACTTGGATGCATAGTGTTGTCTGCATAGATGTGGGCATTACTAAAAAATAATAGAGGGTTTTGATGACCCTTCTGTCCTCAGCAAGTCACTCTCGGCTCTTCAGTTGCATCCCTCAATTCCTTCTTTAATCTTTGTACTTGTTGTTCCTGTTTTCTATCTCCTTCTTTACTCATTGCACAAAGTCTTGTTGTCCCTGTTTTCCTACTCCTTCTTTATCATTTGTACTTGTTGTCCCTGTTCTCCATCTCCTTCTTTACTCATTGTACTAAGTCTTGTTGTTCCTGTTTTCCTACTCCTTCTTTATCCTTTGTAATTGTTGTCCCTGTTCTCCATCTCCTTCTTTACTCTTTGTGCTTGTTGTCCCTGTTTTCTATCTCCTTCTTTACTATTTGTACTTGCTGTCTTTATTCTCCATCTCCTTCTCTCTCTATGTTACCTCCAGCCTTATGAGAGCAGCTCAGGGGGCCTCATTATTACCAACTGTATGGGCGCTCGGTACCACCTCTACCAAAAGGCCAAAAAAGATGAAAAATTACGCTTGGGTTGTAGATATAACACTAACCATAAGGCATTCTTTCAAATAGTCTCATTGTCTTTCCAAGCTCATTTTACAAGTAAGTGAATGAGAAGAGGAAACCTAACCTAACATAACATTATATAACCAAACCAAACCTGACCTAACATATAAGCAAACCTCTAACTAAACCTTAGAACCTATAACTGAGCTGTTGACAAGGGCGGTGTCGAGCCAGTGCACAATTTTAATATCGTAATAATGGGCCCGAGTCCGTAGCTATGCATGTCATTCTACCATTCATTGTGCTGTACGTGCTGAGTCGGAATGATTATGCAGCACCAGACACACGCCATGACCACCAACATCTCATCAACACTTTGCCACTACGGCTGCAGAGAGAGAGAGAGAGAGAGAGAGAGAGAGAGAGAGAGAGAGAGAGAGAGAGAGAGAGAGAGAGAGAGAGAGAGAGTGAGGTGGGGGGGGGGGGGGGGGAGGGGGGGTAACGTTACTATCACCAAAAATGAAAGCACAACCAATTGGATATTTTTCCCCCGACATTTTGAATGACTGGCACATTCCCTGGTTCACACACACACACTATCTCTCTCTCTCTCTCTCTCTCTCTCTCTCTCTCTCTCTCTCTCTCCGGAAACTGGAAGCATTTTACGGAGTGGTATAATTATTCTGACCATAAAAATAACCAATATAGATGAGAGTATTAATTACGATGCAGGCTGGGTTACGCGAGATCGAAGAAAATCAGGCTATAATCTGCGTATAAGATGAAGTCGTCTACAACTCTAATCATCAGTTAGAAAAGGATCTACTGGCCTATATAACGATTAGATCACAACCTATGTTATTCACTTTTTAAAGCTGTCAATATAAGGAGTGTGCATGTGTTTGGCTCTAAGTAAGACAAGTATAAGGCTTCCTATTATGGCAATAATCAAGCCCTTTTTCTTGTATGTAAGGGAACATTATAGTGTACAGTTGCCTGGAAAAGATCCGATACACATGAGGGTGCGTGACTTGGGTAAACAAATGCACCAGCTTCCCACAAGTAACTAGTGAATTGAATTAAATTTCTTTGATTAGGTTTAGCGACATGTTCTATCTAACACGTTGTCAACAGGTTTTAACACGTTGTCAGCAGGTTCTAACACGTTGTCAGCAGGTTCTAACACATTGTCAGCAGGTTCTAACACGTTTAATTGTCAGCAGGTTCTAACACGTTGTCAGCAGGTTCTAACATGTTGTCAGCAGGTTCTAACACGTTGTCAACAGGTTCTGATAGGTTGCAATCTTGTTCCTAGTCATCAACACAAACATCATATTAAAGATACATGTAAAAAATGGTTAAATATCTGCTTTAGTCACCTGTATGTGTATCAAAACCAATGACCTCAGCTGTACAATTCCTTTCATCTCGTATGACAACTTTGCACAACAAGAGCTAGGCCCTCGGTATAATAGTAATGTATCATATTTAAGGACCCTGTGATGGTGTATATGAATTGGTGGCTTCTGATTCCTCCTGACTATGCCACGAAACAAGCTCCTTCTACATTAGTGGTGTTTCGTGGCAGTATTTGAAGCACTCATTTACATCCAATTTTCTGACTACATCACAGAGTCCCTTAACACGTCTCACTTAATTAAGGGGGTGCGGGAGTAGGGGACAGGCTTGGGGGGGGGGTTTGGAGGGTGCAGGAATAGGGGGACAGGCTTGGGGGAGGGTAGAAAGCCTGTCCCCTATCCCCGCACCCCCCTAACCCCCCCCCCCCAATCCTGTCCCCCTACTCCCGCACCCCCAAAAAAACCCCTGCACCCCCCTAATTTCCCCCCAAGCCTGTCCCCCTATTCCCGCACCCCCTTAACATAGACCCAATAGATTTCTTGCTTTAGTCTGTTTGGTAATGAATAACAGAAGTCAAGGGAAAACATTTAGTGATCTTCAATGAGGGACTGAGTATAAAAAGTAGTTTTCGTGTCATATCAATTAAGCCGGGGAGATTCTCTTGTTGGCAAATCGGAAGGCTACTGATTCCTCCTAACTATATCAGAAAACAGACGCCCCTCAATGGTAAAATAATAGGGGATCTGTTTAATGGATAGTTTGGAGGAATCGGAGACCTTCAAATTCACCAACAAAAGATTCTACCCTTAATATATATATGTACTGTATCACCCTTTTTTCGAGGTTGTGTATTTCTCATTGTGGAATTCTATATTTGGTTTCCACGTAGGGGGGATATTGCCTGCTGTAAATGTGGAAAGTATTTTAAGGGTTTTGACGCCCATTCGGCCCTAGCAACTCCCTTTCAATTCTTCATCTGTCAGTCCTTTCCTTCTATTTCCTTGGTGCTTGCTGTTTCACCTCTCTAGCTATCACCTTCACCCTCGTCCTACAGACTTCCAGGCCTAGGGTACGTGGTCTCCACTCATCCTCAAATCAATCTAAATTGGGTTATATTATAATGTCAATAATGTAATGATTAAACTTACCTGGATCTGAGTTGACATAGTTGAATTACAAACGATCTAAGCCATATAATAATAAAGATTACATAGCTCGTGTTTGGGTTGCATTGCAGTACGTCGGTCGCCCCTACAGCAGACAGCTCCCTTCCAGGTTTCCCGCCACAATCCAACACGGAATAAGTTAGTGAGAGGCGGATGATATACCACTAAATCACCCAGATAATGTAGTGCCCGGCCGTGTGTGTGGGTGTGTGTGTGTGTGTGCTGAAAATCTCCAGAAGATTATATTTATTATGTCAAGAGAATAACTCTTGCAAGCCCTTTTCTATTTACAAATGTTGTAATTTATTTATCTTTGCAATATATCATGGTTAGCCTACCACTAAACAATTTTATGCAGCCAAACCAAGGAATGCCATTGGTGCTCAAAGGGTTAATTAATGTTTTCAAATTGTTAATAGAAGAATTATAAATAAAAGTGTAATATAATTATGTTGGCGTGAACACTATCGGACCGGGAATGGTTGGTGGTTTTCACTGAACGAGAGGAGGAGGAGAGATGTATAGCCTACACCCTCCTTTGACTAGAGTGGCACTGCCTCTGTGGAGTCAACGAGTCAACGACCATCTGACGTCAGCCCAGTCTGTCAGTGGACTTGGTAGAGTGGACTTGGGTGTTTATGTTAGTGACGTCACAGCTTTCCTCCAGCAGGTATTCCACTGATGGAACAGGGTTGCCATCGTCGCTGTTATTTCTAATACCGATACTGCATTTTTTATAGTTGGCGAGTCTTCAATTTCTTACATTAAGATAATTGGTGATGCTACCACCTCATCTATATTTAAAATATATGCCTTGCAGATCAAGCCAGGACTGACGCATGCCTTATAGATTTCAAATCTATATGGACAATATAATAGCATTCCTGGGATAGCTTTGCAATATGTTAACCAAACTAAAAACATCTAATTATGGCAATCTCCTTTTCGAGGGGAAATGAGAGAGAGAGAGAGAGAGAGAGAGAGAGAGAGAGAGAGAGAGAGAGAGAGAGAGAGAGCTTCCGTTACCCAACAAGAATAAGTAAACAGACATACACGTACTGTACATACATGGACCACTGCACAGACAAACTTTGTTTAGGTCAGCACTTGGGGAAGCGTTGGTGTGGGATTGAAGGAGATTAGTGTTTTACATGGAAGAGAATATAGTCATCAACACACTGATACCTGGTCATGGATGGTCAGTAGGTATACAGTATAGTGACCACAAGTAATGGCAACGAACATCCCTCCTTCTCTGATGAACTACAGGTATGGGTTGGATTTAGACTAGTGTCTATAGTAATCCATTCCAGCACGTCCATATCAACACAGGTGGAATCTGTCCAAGGTGATTCTCAAAGTGATGCAGACCACGTCACCTCAACCTGTGATAGCAGAGGCCAGAGACAGCCTCAGACATCTCACCATGCAATCTCTTATCAGCAGTGCTTGTTGTATAGTGATTAACACCCTGCATGGTCTCGCAATCATGTAGCGTCTCCAACAGGTTCGATTCCCAGGTGGGATTCTCCAAGGCCCCTTATAGAGGGGCTTTGGGATTTTAATCCGCGCGTTATTGTGTGTGTTCGTATAGATGGATATCTACCGAGTTCATTAAGGGAATAACACACCTTTGGTACATTGCAGTGCCTTTATTCCTTCAAAGTATGCCAAGAAATAGGACTAGAGTGACAAAAATAATGTTGTCCTATTGCATGGAATAATTATATTATGGAGGAATCAGTTTCTCGAGATTTACCAACACCACTAACTCCTATAATATAGTCTGGTTTTTGTTTGTGAAGAAGAGGTTGGCTGGGGGTTATTGTTGTTGTTGCCGTCAGAGAAGAGAATTAAGACTAGTTGTTGCTAGAAAAGAATATATAATCTCGGGGTAGTTATCAGAAAAGAAAGTCAAAAGAGTAATCAATCATTGCCTCTCAAAGTGTTTTTTTTTTTTTTCCTCTCTATCTGTATTCTAATATGTGGAGTTAATAATAATACAAACATATATTACAACGCTAACCTATAGGAAATCTGACAATATAGTAGGCTACACAATATACACGAGATGATAAGTTATAATGTTCACAACTCTCTCCGTGCATAATTACTTGCTTCAGGAGAGACTGCAATTCTCGTGGTACAGTCAAATTGTTACACTAATTAAAAACGGCAAACACAGGAAATTATTGATAAAGTGTGTTAATTTGGCACAGATAATCCTGATGGGAACCTAAATTTTTTTTAAATAATTGACCTCCAAAAATCCTGATCAACCCCCTTTTGGGGGAATCTCCATCTTTCACGGACGTCTCAGTATTTTCCCAGAAACAGTACATCTTACAAGAAAATTGTGTGAAGATGAAAATATAGAACATAAAATTCTGCATACGAACGCATCAATGAAACTTTGCTCCAAAGTTCATAGTTTTTGTGTAAACAAGGCACAAATAGATAATGAAAACAATTCAATCGCGCTTATCTGACCATCGATAACTGTTGAAAAAGATTTTTTTTTTTTTTTTTTTTTTTTTTTTTTTTTGCTGGGGATATACCCCAAGGAAGGAGGATGAATTATGAAGTTCAGTCCCCCAAACAGATGTGAGTAGGAGACAGCCCAAGGGCCGGATACTCAAAACAACTTAGGACATCCTATCTCGGCTAGGGAGTCCTAACTTCCCCAGTGCGCTTATGACGGTATACTCAAAACACTTATGACGGTATACTCAAAACCTTTGGCAGCCATCTTTCCTAAGTTACGACGCTTGGATTTAGGACAACCCCCAGGCAGCCCGAAATGATAATTGATATGCCCAGCAGGTAAGTAGGCAAGATTAATTAACATGCTCTAATGGATTAACCCCAGATAAATTTCGATTTAAACGTGAAATATGACAGTGATTAGGAAATAATGTGGTGGACGAGTTGAAGGAGTTTAAAGAATACTAAGTGCAAAAACATTAAATAGTTTTAAAAACAGGCTGTACGATATAGGTGTATAAGGACTCCATATAAAGTGACGGGTCTAAATTTGAAGTTGCCAAGAACTGTGCCAACAGGTTTCTGCAGTTTCCTAAATTATGTATATACACACACCAAACACACATACACTTTTCCACATATTGTAGCCTACCCCTCTTATCCACACACACACACACACACACTGTAGCCTATACTAGTTACCTATACCATTTTTTAGTTACATTGCATTGCCTTTATGTCCATTTCGAAATCGATAGGATCACTGGTCCGCTGCCATCACAAACTAAAGTGCACAGCACTTTTGAGAAACATATAGTGTGTGGACTATATGTATTGGCACAGATTCATGAAAACTAATGTAAGTTTTGTAGTCTTTAAGAATAAAACTTAATGAACTTATTTAATGTGTTGATATGCTTCATACTTCAGAAGGAAAATATATAGTGAAGAAAATAATAAAAATTGTTGTACATACATACAAACAATAAAGAACAAGAATTTCGTCAAAAAAAGCCAGCAGATTAAAAACGCTGAAGACGTAATCAACAGAAGTACCGTTGAAAAGGTTGTAGCCCATAGTCACCCAAACAACAACACCCATTCAGTGTTGCCAAGTATGGAATATCTTCCCTCGACATGGGGAATTAGAGGTATTTATTAGAAAATTATATGAATAAATGGGAAAATTTTCTACCAAACGAAATATCAAAGTTGAAAAATGTACAGTACGACTGTCTTCAAGAATAAACAGGGAATTATTGAGATAAAAAGGGAAATTCTGATGTTGAAGTTGAGGTAAAAAGGGAATTCTGATTTTGAAGTTGAGGTAAAAAGAAAAATTCTGATGTTGAAGTTGGGAAAATTTGATCAGGCACACTGTCAGTAACTCGGTGTGACAGTGAGTGTGTGATTACGGTGATAGTGTCTGTTGTTGTCTTTTCGACGTGATGGCAGAGGAGGATGAACACCAATCACTTTCAGCACTCTTTGACAAATATTTTAAGATTTACGAGGATGTAGAGAATTCCGTCACACCTATAAACTCACAGCAAGTACAGGTGTGTTGTTGGCAAATTCGGAGCAACTGATTCCCCCAAACTATATAATCCAAACAACAGACACCAAGCTAATAATGTCCTAGTGATTCCTCCAAACTACCCTCCAAATTATGCCAGGAAACGGGACCAGATTAGCAAAACTAATTGTGGTCTGTTGCTTGGAATAGTTTGGAGGAATCGGTTGCTCCAGAATTCCCAACAGTATACTACCCCCGTTAATTAAGTATCATTGGAGTTATTGGTAATTACGAGACACTGAGCCATATTCAAGAACATGGATGGTGTATACGATGGTGTGGTACCGGTATGATGACTCCATAGGAAAACAATAGAGCCGTCGTACTGGTACCACGCTATCGTATGCACAACAAATTTTCTTGAATATGGCCCACTGTAGCATCTTGTGGTAAATTTCTGTTTCATGGCAATCACGAGTTACTTTGGTAAATTTACAGAAGAGCTGGGTTCACTATATTGTATATTTCAGTATCATTACTCACTGTTTTGGACCATTCTAACACACTTTTCATCTATGGTGTTTCTCTCGGAGATATGCCTCGTTTTACAAACATAATTTGGAAATTAGTCTGACATTACCTGACCTGACCTAACCTAGTCGCGTCGACTCTACCTCTTATATACTGGCTGTGCGGATATGAAAGTACCACTCATTCCATGTCCCTTTGGTACATGTGATCCTGACAGAAATTCACATGTCCAGGATGTTACAAAACCCATCCCCATATCCCTTTAGTCCCTGGGTATGGACGGGAATACATGTCCATAATGCGGGAGTCCATCTCACAGGGCATCTCACTCAATAGGCTACACTTATTCAACTACCCTACTTTTTTTTTATTTGTTTGTTCAATAACTTGGACTCAAACCAATTGATGACTTGGTTGTTGCCGTTGATGCGTAGGGGAAATGGTGCCTCACCTTACTCACTTGTGATGTGAATACAGAATTTTATCTCCAGCCTTATGAGGACCTGGGATCAGTAGGTTGTAGCCTAATTGTTCTTTCATTCATTCTTTCGTTCATTCTAGAGCCAGGTGAAGGAAAGCATAGCAGGGCTGGTGAAAGCGACAGTGCTGGTGTCGGAGTTGAGCGTGTTCAGTAGTAATGAGAGCGTTGAGGAGCTGCCCACCTCCTCCCTCAAGTTCCTCCTCCTTCCTGTCCTTCTGGGCTCACTCACCCTCAAGCGCACCGACATCCAGCGTTCACAGGTATAGTACACTCCCCACATGTGTCTTACCGGTACGGTTGATGTTTGAACATAAAATTCATTTTCTGCTGAGTGAATTTCAGGGATCAGAAATTATGTGTAAGTACTCCCCATAAATCAGAATTATGGTACAGGATATATGTCATAAAACAGAAAATATTAATTTGAAATTATATTTTTAAAATAGATACCATAGGACAAAAAAAATATGTCACAATATTAAGGCTTTACAGCCTTAGTGGAAGAAACTCATTTGTGAGTCATATATTTTGGCTTTAGACAACATATACTGTATTGCAAGAAATGGGGCTGAATCTCAGAATTTGGATAAGTCATAACAACAAGAACCTTTATTGTTCCAGTATATGGAGTCTATACTGTATATACATAGACTATTTATATTTATTGGATAACTTATGTAGTTGTTATTGAAATTCCACAAACTGACTGACTGAACAGCCTTGAGTCCCTGAGGAAGGCCATGGCCTGGACTGGGCTATCCCTTTGAGCCCTCAAGGAATGTATTTTGTGTTGTTGGTGGATGTGGTTGTATGCAGTGTAGTCTTCTTTAATGTGTTTAATAGTGTGTGATGTTCTATTGTGTGTAGTGCAGTCTTCCATAATACGGTACGTTTAATAGTGTGTGATGTTGTGCTGTGTGCATTACTTCCATAATATGTCCTGTAGCTCCCAAAACTATCGTTAATGTGTGATACGAAGGATGGCGAAATGAACAAAACTTTGTCACCTCACGCAACACATGTAAAATAACATCATCCGGTGTGGTAGATTGTACAACACCTTATTTTAATGATACTTTTGGGAGGTACAGTACCATCAGATCTTTAATCTTTGTCAATGATGCTGGGACCAAGTTGATGGGTGTATAGTCTCTCAGATTCTGGGGTCTTTACCACCAGGCTCTTCGTCTGGCCCAAGTCTACTTCAGGGACTTTGTGAGACGGTGTCAAGAATACCAGATCACACAGGACCAGCTGCCTGTGGAGGAGGAGGAGGATGATGAAAAGGAAGAGGAGAGGAAGGCAGGCAGAAGGAAAGCCAAGCCCTCACCAATGAAGAAAGGAATGCCCACACCTGAGGTCAGTTATATTTTATATAGCTCTCACTTTAGACTTTTACACCACCTTCAACTGCTCAAATTTGTGTGAGCTGGCCATAGTGTTTATAGTCCGTGTAGGCAAGAAATAAGCAGCTTTTGTATTGGTAGCCTGATTATACTTTAATTTTATACTGTACCGGTATTATATATTTATCAAGTCAGGGATGAGGTTTATGCACAAGCCGAACAGGGAAGCACCCCAAAGGCAAATGTTAGAAGGTAGATATAAGAGGTGCTGGAGCCTCTGTTTTGTCTACAAGTTTACCACTTGCTGACCTTTCTCGTGCATCACATACATTGAGAATTTTCCAGTACTGTAATCTTAAATCATATGTTCTTCTATTCATATTCACATTCACAAGCACAGCAATGCATAAAACACACCACGTTTCTTTTTCTGGCGTGTGGAGGCTTGACTGCCTCCATAGCCAGCTACCTATTGTGTAGCAAAAACATGAATTGGGGCGGGGGACTAGCTGTTCCACTCCCTTAGAAAAATATTACTACAAGGCCAGAATGAAGTGATTGTGTAAGAAAGTGAAAGAGATTTGCCAGGAGGATTGTATGTTAGGGCTGGCAACCCTATTTTAATTTGACAGCTCATAGAATGGCTTCTTTCACCAAAGTTAACTGAAATTACTGTATTTTTGTGAGGGGTAGCTGAGAATTTTGTGGGCTAATTTGGGGAGTGAATGTGACCCATTTTACTGAATGTTTCTGTTCCTCCTCCTGCAATCTGATTTCATTTATCCACCTCTGGGTCTTGAACCCCCCACCCCTTGAAAAATGGATTATTGATAATGATGAATACCTGGGCCAGTAGGTTGTAGCCAAATAGTTGGTCCTCT
Source organism: Petrolisthes cinctipes (assembly GCA_033782935.1). NCBI lineage: Eukaryota > Metazoa > Arthropoda > Malacostraca > Decapoda > Porcellanidae > Petrolisthes > Petrolisthes cinctipes. Next base: position 161,612 of record JAWQEG010000209.1, on the reverse strand, counting down.
CTTTCTCACTTTTCCATCACTGACTATGTATTTGTAGTCATGTCTAAGAAATTGAGAAATGCAGGGATATGGCAATAATGTATAGATGTTGTCATGTTGAAGAACATTTTGAATCCACCTCTTTGAAAATGGTAGTTCTCCACACTCTTGTTGAGAGGTTATCATAGTTCTGTATAACCAGGTGTCAAGGGTTCATTTAGGATCTTCCCGATTCACCATAGGATGCGATAGAAAACACAGACTATAAAAGATATATACATTTATATAATAAAATATATACAGTACTATATTGAAAACACTTGAAAAGAATAATAACACCCTACTAGACATTCCTTATCCACATCTCAACCCAAAAACATATATAAAGATTTTATACACAAACAAATATTCCTTAAAGTCTTCGTAAATATAAAAACAAGTGTCGTAACGCCTCCGGGAACAGCAGTAAGGCGATCACATAAAGTTCCAACTGGCTATGTGGAAGATTGGGGAATGTCTTAAGTCACTGGGGTGAAATGGATTCCTCTCCGACCCGGCCCTTGGTAAGAGGAGGATCCTTAAACCAAAAAGAGAGAACATGACTAATTTTCCCTTTAACAATTTGCCTCAAACACAAAAATTATCCCTTATCTTTGAATTTAAATTTATAATTATTTACCAAACTTCCCTCTAGTAATCTAGTTCTTTATGAAAATTCTGATAACTAATATTAAACCTGGTTACAATATAATTATACAATAGAGAATGTGAGATAACTCTGAGGGGTGAGACGATGGAGGAAGTGAAGGAGTTTAAGTACCTGGGTACAGTTATGTGTAAACATGGAAGTATGGAAGGAGAAATTAGGGAGAGAGCAGTGAAGGGTAGACAGGTCATAGGATCACTGGGGAGGATTATGAAGGGTAGAAGTGTGAGTATGGAAGTGAAAAGGGGACTACAAAATAGTATAATCCTGCCAACACTGACGTATGCGTCGGAGACGTGGACATGGAGTAGGGCTCACCAGTCTAGAATAAGTGCTGTGGAAATGAGTTACTTGAGAGGAGCATGTTGACTTACAAGGTGGGATGGAAAAAGTAATGAGTGTGTGTATGAGAGATGCGGTATGAGTGAGAAGGCAATTGGCATTGAGTGTGGAGTGGTTGAGAGAGTGAAACGTGATACATTGAGGTGGTTTGGACATGTAGAGAGAATGCAAGGTGAGGAGTTTGTAAAGAAGGTGTATGGAAGTGAAGTTGTGGGACCTGGTGTGAGAGGCAGACCTCCGGTTAGATGGCAGAACAGAGTGGAAGAGTATGTAAGTGAGAGAAATGTGAGGGGTAGAGGAGGGCTTGAACAAGTAAGGAGGGAGTGTTGGAACAGGGAGAACTGGAGACACTTCTGCCGTGGCCACCCCCTTGGGGGGAGTTCCCGGAGGGAACAAGGCGTCAGAGCTATAGATAGATAGAAAGATAGATAGAGAATCACCTGCCCACCCATTAACTAACCTTTCGAAAGAAGTAAAACTAAACACAAAATCTATATATTGACAGAGCAGATCCTTACCGTAGTTCCCATTCTAATGTTGCTGGTGAGTAGAGTGAAGTGAGGAGCTCACCGGCTCTCTTTTTATATGCTTCCTGTGAAGCCTCAAATGTTTAATACAGATTTGGGGAACCAAGGAGGAAACTGAACCGTATTAGCTGAACCACACGAGATAGTTAACAGGTGGAAAATAACTTAATAGCTAGTTTACTAATGGTAATATACTTAGTATATAGTTATAGGAAACAATATGTCCCCACAGGAGGTATAGTTGCCTTTACACCAGGTTTATATTATAAACTCTGGCCTACACATGCAGTTCTTGTGGTGGCAATTAATATTTTTGAAGTATTTTATGCTTCTACTTGATTGAGTATATGAGGTGCAGTACAAAGGAGATCGGATTTATACCAAAAATGTTTGAACAACTGCTTGTTTACTTTTGTTCTGTGGTTCAAAATGTTTCATGCATAATGTACACAATACTTTTGTGATCTACAGTATAGTACAGGATCCCACAATTAACCCTTAATTCACGTGTATAGTAAAATTTCGACACTAGCAACAAGTCTGGAGCACCCCGGGTGTCAGTCTTGCTTGAGCTGTGAGGGTAGAAGGTAGAAGTGCTTGTTATGAATATTCTCCATATACTGTATACCGTACCATAGTATGTGGTATCCATTAAGTTAGTGTATACCTACAGTATATCATTTATGAGTACGGTCCTTCATGTTAGTATGCTCATATATGGGTGACAAAAGTGATAGCATACTAAAATTTTCAAAGTGTAGATATGTAAAAGTACATAAAGTTATGGGGGAAACTACCTATGGGCAGCACCCTTCTCCAGCCTTGACTTTTCAAACCTGTTAGACACAAATAGAGTCGAAAAAACATTAAAGACACAATCATATAAGTAATTAGGTTTAATTTAAGTCATATTCATACATTGTGATATTGGAGAGAATATATTGTCAAGAAAAAATGATGTGGAAAAATCACTTGTGAGTGAGGTATAGGTGGGAAAGTAGCAGTTTTTACACACACACTCCTCTCCACCACAGTGATTCTCCTTCCTCCTCTCACTCTCTACTGCTTCTACCAAGAGGAAGTACAGTTGGGAAAGTAGTGAAACCGAACACTACTTCTCATTACCACCACCTCCCTCCTTTCACTCTCCATTGTCTTTCACATAGCAGGGGGGGGGGAGAACTCACCATGAGTAGCGGATTTGGGGGACTTGCGACCTCAGGTTCACGTTTTATGAATATAATTCATGTTATAAATTTTAGCCATTAGCAAAACCATGGTGTCATGCAGTGGGTTAATCGCTTCCTAAGAATATGCATACTAGCAGTAAGGACTAAATATATACCACAAATTATTACAGATTAAAATCTACTTTTATATGTATGCATTATCACATGTGGGTAGCCTGTTCTGGCCCAGCATTGTAAATATTGAAAAGTGGATGCCATTGCAGTCATGTTATGGCATTCTATTTGTAGTACAAAAGGATTACTGAAGCAAATCTTAACCTAATGTATACTTGTACTAGGTGATACTTTCTGGTCGTTTGTAATCCTTCCAAGAGCTTGAAAATCCGCCAACAAATGAACAGTAACAATAATGATGATGTTTTGAGACCTGCAGGAGCTTCAGACCATGGCCAGACAGCGCGAGGAGAAAATCAAAAGGTTTCGTGAGAGAAAGGCCATTGGGGAGAGACTGGTGGAGCTGAAAAAAGCCTTGGATAACCCCAGTTATGATGAAGACACTCTTCGTACCTTCCACCTCACCACCATACAGAAGTTTGTCTGCCAGAGGTCAGTGGTGATGACATTCATAAATGAAGGGAGGTCCAGTCAGATTGAGATAAGTTTTCCAGTGTAAATGCATTCTGATGCCTACAACTTCTAGTATACATGGTGTAAATTATATGCAGCCACCAAGGTCAGCTTGTTTTTTGCAGACTGAATAGTTAAGGATCATATACCAGCCATCACTACTGCAAGCCATGAAGATACCAGTCTGCCATTGAAATGGATAAAGATTCAATACACTCTACTCATATTTATTCCAACTCGATCTCTCCTGTAGAAATTGTACCTAGGAGTGATTAGCCTTGGGTTAGGATATTTTTGTACATCAGTAATCTGACTAGACTCCAGGAATGTACTGAACCCATCCATGCTATGGTTATTGAATGATATCACACAGTGGCAGCTTAAAATTTACACCAGTTGTAATAACGGTTGAGTGCATCTCAGAATGCATTTAAAGTGGAAAACTTACTTTTAATGATACTGATCTTGCTCTCACTCCTTGTATTGGGATATTGCCTGTAGAGATGTGAGAGATGAAGTACTTAAAATGTTTTGAGGCTAATTTGGTCTCGATTCAGTTCCTATTACAGTAGAGCATCGATTTTCCGGGAGCCAATCAACCGGTATTGGCGCTTAACCGAACAATTTAAAGAAAATTTCTAAAATCAATCAACCAAGGAAAATCCAGGACCTAACTGGAATTTCATATTTACCGCGCAACCATCATGCCCAATTAATTTAATTCCCGCTCTGCTCAACCTCCACTCCACATGGAGGAGACATCATTCATGGGATTCCCAGATAGTGAATCAGCAACTTCTACACCAGGAAGTACTCCAGCAAAATCGGCTTCTCCATCAGTCTCCCCCATCCGGCCTTTTCGAATCGGGCGAACATAAAAAACATACTTAAATGGCTAATGTGCATCCCCAGCAGTGCTATCATGACTCACAAGCCAGTATGAGACTAACCTCAACCCTTGATTTCACAAATTCTCTCTCTAGTGACTAAAAATTATTCTAAACTTGAGCTAAAAGTATGGAAACTGTATGTTTTGAAAGGTTGTTCATTCTAAAATGGTAGGCCTGAAAGTGCGAGTGTAGTGAGTGAGGAGTGAGGGTAATGGTTGGCAAGTTCAGTTATCACCAATAATCCATGAGTTTCTACTCATACAAATACATTTCCTTAGTTTATTTTAATTATTCTTTGTCACTTTCTCTTACAATCACTTACACTTTTCACCATATCAAATGTCTGTACCGGGATATGTACTAAAAGTATGAAAAGTTCTTCACTATAAAGGGGTTAGTCTTATCGCGAGTGTAACAATCGAGCGTGAGGGTGATAATGGGGTGTTAAGTTCAGTTATCACCAAAACTCATAGAATTTTTATTCGTGCACACACATTTCTTAGTTTGTATTACTTGTTTTTGTTAATTTTCTCTTAAAATAATTGAAAATTTTTATGCTGTGGATTGCTACAGCTTTGTCAGCTTAGTTTGGGAACAGAGTTTATGTTCGACAACCGAGACATTTATTTTCTCAAAAAATATGTTCGAAAACCGAGGTACCACTGTACTGAACGTAACATTAGTTTAAGGATATAACAATTTTGCAGTGGTTAACATTTAAGTTTTACAGTTCATTCATATCAACAGAAGTTTATTTGCAGTAAGATACAGTACATAGGCTATACAGTAGAGGTCGAGTGGCTTATGGGTGTGTTGGGACGTGGAATATTGCATCCGACTGAAGCATTGACGAGTCAATGGTGCGTACGCATTACAATGGTGAATTATTGTACATTATAGGCTACATTGCATTAATCATTATGTATGTTGTATTTATTACCTTGTGTGCAAATCACGCTACATTCACTACTGCACATCTATACTTATGTATGGTGCACGACATTAGAAAACGGGTGCTATTTTCCCCGTGGATGCCGGATAATCGAGGCTCTACTGTAACTCTTCGACTGTCCCTCTGTCAGGATGATTCATTTGATCATGTATGTTATGGTTCGTTGGTTTGGGAGTTATACTTATTTGTAAGCTTATATTTCTGGTAATTGTATTTTATCCATTTTGCTTGTTTGTTATTGTTGTTGTTGATGTTCTCCCGGGGCAGAATGGCCTCCTGCCCCACAGACCCCCAGTACGCTGTCTGGTCGCAGTGAAAAAACAAATTAAAATAAAGGAGGGGCTGGCCCTATATGCCTGGGCTACCAAAGCAAATCCCAGGAAGATGGGACCAGAGCTTACTGGACCAGGGAGTCTGGGGGCCTCCGACCACCAGGGAGATTGGGGGGAAGGTTTTTGATCCCACAGCCAGTGCTGTGGGCCCGTCTATGTTACCACAAGAGCTACAAGTGGGGCCGCACCTTCCATGAGAACAGCCCTGAAGGGACCATAAATGGGAGGGAGTTTAGACTGCTGCATGCAAAGGGATAATTTGCTTGATTGTACGAATAGGTGTTAGTAATTAATTTATTGAATTGTCTCCTTCAGAATCCGGTGTTTTTCTTTAATATAATTGTGTGTTAACACTAATTATTCATTTTTAGTTTCGTGTTCATACCTGTGTGCATTATGTGTATTTTCCCTTAATTATAAAATCTGATTTATGTGTAAGTTATGAAGCTGATTTGCTCAGCAAAAGTTTCACCGGTTCCATATACAGTATCACTTTATCTGGCAACCAAGGTGATGAGGTGGATAGGATGCATGAGACATGGCAGAAGGCCAACAGTCCCTAAAACAGAGAAATTTCCCTGCACCTGGCAACACTGACCAGCTGTATAAGTCATCCTTCCACCACCTCACAAGCATCACGTAAAGCTACCACCAACTCTTTGTCTCCAGACGAAGTCGTGTCTGACTCCGAATACCACCATGATCACGGCAATACTACACTACAGTAATGTAATTGCAGTAGCCTACTTTACAGTATACTGTACATTTATTGTTTATATACTATGTATTGTATGTTAATACAGTTATGTTGATATGTTTGTTGACATATCAACCGACCGAGAGTGAAAGGGAGTTACAGAGGGAGGTGGATGAGTTTCAGTCCGTGTGTAAGCGAAGAAAACTGAAGGTAAAAATGTTGGTAAGAGTAAGGTGATGGTATTTGAGAGAGCCAAAACAGAAGTAATTGACTTTGCTACACCCTATAGAGTGGCTGTGCCAACTGGGATGGAATGTGAGATAACTTTAGGGAGTGAGAGGATGGAGGAGGTGAGGGAATTCAGGTATCTGGGAACAGTTTTGTGTACACATGTAAGTATGGAAGGAGAAATCAGGGAGAGAACAGTGAGGGGCAGGCAGGTCATAGGATCACAAGGGAGGATAATGAAGAGTAGAAGTGTGAGTATGGGAGTGAAAAAGGGGCTACGAAATAGTATAATCCTGCCAACACTGACATATGCATCAGAGACATGGACATGGAGTAGGGCTCACCAGTCTAGAATAGGTGCTGTGGAAATGAGTTATCTGAGAGGAGCATGTGGACTTAACAAGTGGGATGGAGAAAGTAATGAGAGTGTGTAAGAGAGATGTGGTATGGGTGAGAAGGCAATTGGTATTGAGTGTGAAGTGGTTGAGAGGGTGAAGCATAATACATTGAGGTGGTTTGGACATGTGAAGAGAATGCAAGGTGAGGAGTTTGTTAGGGTGTATGATAGTGAAGTTGTGGGACCTGGTGTGAGAGGCAGACCACCGGTTAGATGGCAGAACAGAGTGGAAGAGTACGTGAGAGAGAAAAGTGTGAGGGGGGGAGGGGGGGATGGAGCAAGTGAGGAGGGAGTGCGGGAATAGGGAAAACTGGAGACTCTTCTACCGTGGCCACCCCCTTGGCAGGAGTTCCCGGAGAGAACGAGGCATTGGAGCTATAGATAGATAGTTGGTTGACATCCATACTATTCTGTTCGAGTGCTGGACATACTGTAGTGTAGGCAGTGACACCCGAACATTTGTAAGAGTCCGGGGCAAGTAGTGATTCACGGACCGAGTAGCGTATAGGTCCGGCAGTGGTCAGTGACCCCAGACATTTACGTATCCCTGACATTTATGATTCCTGGACTGGTTCTCCGCCCAAATTGCCCAGGAAAAGGAGGGTCGAGTGTATCTAGTAAACTGAAAGCAGAATTTGGTTCATTTTTCCTTGACACCCTCCTTTCCTTCTTTTTCCTTTGTGGTTGCTCTCCTTCCTCTCTGTATCCTGTCTTCCTGTTGTTAATATCCTATCTCCAGTTTTATGAGAGCCTAGGCTCAGTAGGCTGTAGTTAAATCGTTCTTTCATGTATGTATTCTCTCTCTCTCACATATTTTATTCAATATACCATCTATTGGCTCATTGCAGTGTAGCAGCCATTTATACTGTGGACTGTGTTGAGTGAGTGTGAATGTTGTTGCAGCTTGGAGGAGGTGGAGAGTATAATGATGGAGGAGAAGATGTTGGCTGAGATGGAGAAAATGAGGGTGGATGGAAAGCTGCCAACGCCGCCTAGTGTGCCCCCAGCTGTTACACCACTCAGGTTAGGTTTAATTTACATTATTATTAATAAAAAAATTTATGGACAAAGCAGAAGCAGGGGCAGGATTGCCCACCTCAAGGCTACATAATGAGTGACACACACACAAAACTGTCACCCAGCCCCAGGGAAGAATTTGAGGGTTAATCTTGAATTTCTCAGTTGTAATATTGCCGTTGTCTGCAAATTTTACAATAAACATTAGGTAAGTTTGGTTGACATATGAAAACTTCCTCCTACATTGAGCTGAATTATTCATTTGACTAAATTTAGCAACCATATTTACTTGGTTGCATGCGACCGCGGACCTGCCAAATTCCACCCAAAGTTATTCATGACTGTGGACCTGCCAAATTCCACCCAAAATTATTCATGATCTCTGACCTGCCATATTCCATCCAAGATTTTTCATGACTGGACCTGCCAAATATAACTCAAAATTTTTCATGACCTCGGACCTGTAGGCTGTCAGTAGCCTGTGACTCTTGCAAGGCCCCAAGATTGTTTAATGTCACTCTAGATGAGAGAGTGGGGCTTCATGGTGTTAGTTGCTTCTCTTTCTGCTCACTAGATGAAGACACCTTATTTATACACGTCACTATCAGGAGAGTGCCACTATACCGTCACTCACACCATCTTGGAATATAGTGAGGCATATTCTATGCTGTGAGTTGATGATAGTGAGTGATTATTTAAGAAAATGTAGAATAAGTATGAATGAAACAAAAGAAGTGGTGCATGATAGGCAAAAGTGGAAGAGATTCACAAGGAGAAGTGTTTGTTAGGGCTGGCAACCTAGTTTTAACCTAGCAGTCCATGGAATAACTCTTTGTCACCAAATGATTGAAATGGCTTTCATGAAGGGGGAGCAGGGAATTTCATGGGATTGAATGGAGAAGTGAAGGTGAGTGTAATCCATTTCACTGTGTATTGCTGTCTCTCCTTCTGTATTCTGATCTCATTCTTTCCCCCACCTCTTGAGAAAAGGGAAATTGAGTATTGATGTTGATGACATTACTGCTTTGCTTGTTTCCATTGAGTTTCTATGTTATGTTGTCCATATTGTCTTCAGAGGTTTGGGCAGTGCTTAAAATATTTTGAGGTCCTTTAATTCAAAATTAGTCCCTCGTGGTTCTTCAACTGTCCCTCTTTTCATTCTTTTTCCTTTGTGTTTGCTGTCCCTCCTTTCATTCAGTTTCTGTTATGTGTTTCACCCTGCTCTCTAGCTCTGCCTCTCTTCCTGTTACAATATCATTATCTTAGTTCTAGCATTATGAGGCCCAGGAACCGGAAGAGAGTAGCCAAATCATTCTTTCATTTATTCCACTGTGTTAAGTTTCTCTGTTGCCTTACAGACCCATCCTGCTGACAAGAGACAAGATACAGAAGAATGCTTTTGGTCTTGGCTACCCTTCCCTGCCCTCCATGACTGTAGAGGAATTCTATGATCAGCGGGTCAGAGACGGATGGTGAGTCAATATGTATGTGTGTGTGCCTGCGTTTAATAATACTGTACTGTAATAATAATAATACAGTAATAATAAAGGGTTTATTGAGAGTTTATTGATAATACTGAGGATAGGGCTAACTCAGTAGCATTTGGTAACCAGACAAATGGGTTGGATCTGGTTTCTACACCAGAATTCATAGCATTGCTCTGGTATGTCGGGTGGTAGAAGATGTCGGTGACGGGGGTTTCTAAGCAGCTTGTTCCTAAACTGCTGCAAGGTGTTTTGGTGAGGTTGGACAAGAGTAGGGATTTTCAAGGTGCAGAGGGCAAGCTCATAGGATGTGTATGAGGCACCTAGAATGGTGTGACAGGCTTTCCTCTGTATTTTCTCCATTAGACACTGCTGAGTGGTGTTGAGTGTGTACTTGTGATGAGGAGCTGAAAATCTGGCATTGAAAGGGAGAGCTATTATGAGCATGGCTGTTTCACTTACGGTTTCTCCTTTTGTTTTTGTTTCCATTCCTCAGCCTAGAGCCTCCATTCCCCTGGAAAAAGGAAGTGAGGTGACATCTATGCTGTTAGTACTGCTGTGCAGGGCATAATTTCTTCAAAAATGATTAGCAAATTCATAATTTTGTATTCTCAGCAACAATGATATATCTCCCTGTCCAGGTTTCCAGATCCTGCTCGAAGCCGAAACTGCTTGCAGGACCGAGTGGCTCTAGACCCTGAGGGTGAGAAGGAGGCAGAGGAGGAGGAGGAGCGGGAGCAGGAGGAGGAGAGGGACGACCCAGAGAGACTGAAGAGAGACCGTGAAAGAGATGAATGGAGGGACAACCACAGGAGAGGCTGGGGCAACACTTACAACAGGAGTTGAAGAAAAGCCAAGTTCTGTGGTCACATTAATATTGGTAGCAAATGAGGTGAAGCCAAGCTGTGTAGTCACAATAATATTTATAATAATCGAGATGGGAGTTGAATGTGAGGTGGTAGAGAGGGTGCAAGATGTAAAATTTACATAGAAGGTGTATGGGAGTGAAGTTGAGGGACCTGGTGTGAGAGGCAGACATCCATTTAGATGAGCGAACAGGGTGGAGGAGTATGTGAGTGGAAGGGGAGTGTTTGACCGAGTGAGGAGGGAGTGTGGAACAGGGAGGACTGGAGGCTCTTTTGTTGTGGCCACACCCTTGGGGGGAGTTCACTAAGGGAACAAGGAACCAGAGCTATAGATAGAGATGAAATGAAGATAGACTGAGTGGCAGACAGTGTAGTTTAAGCAGTAAGGATAAGATTTGTGCAAAATGTTGAGGAGAAGCTAGTGGAAGGTGCAGACACATTGTTAATTATAATAGTTGAGATGAGGCCACTACATAGAGTAGAATTACCAGCAGCCAGCAGAGATATGGGCAAAACTCAAAGGGTTTTGTCCCCCCTTTTATTCTGAATCAGGCCCTTTTGGCCCTTAAGCTGTCCTTCCTTTTCTCCATTTTTCTATGTGTTTGCTGTCCACCATCTACAGTATATCCCCTTCTCTCTTTTTACTGCAATGTCATTATTCCTCGACCAGTATTATGTGGGCCTGGGCCCAGTAGTCTCAAGCCAAAACTATCTATGATTCATTCTTGAAATGTAGCCAAACTAAGTGGACGGAATTTTACTTTAGCAGGACAACATTATCGAGGGGGCTGATGTGTCTGTTGCCCCAGACTCACCAAATGAATTAGAGAATTTTTATTTTAATCCCTTAATGATAGAAATTGGTTGATATAATATTATCCAGTAATACATAAACAAGTTTTAAACAGTTTCAAAGGTTGCTGGATTTGCTTATATGAAGCTAATTTATTGTTTTCTGTCCAGACCAAATACTGTACAGTATATTTACCCTCTTGTCTATAACTTAGGATTGTTTAACTCAGAGTTTGATGTAACTTAGCAAGGCAAAGAAACATTCATAAAAAAATCGATAGTTGAAAAACAATGGAAAATAAAATAGGGAAAAAGGAATGCATTTCAGCATATTACTAAGTTGTACCTGTAATTCTCATTTAGCCTTGCCTTGGCATGTCCACATGCTCTCGGTCCTCAGTCTGATTTATATTAACAAGTGCCCGAGCCCACAAATCTTCTGCATCGTACCACAAGGCCCCTCTCTGCTTGGATGACAGTAAAACTTCAAAGGTCTCTATTTGGAGAAGATTCAAGTAATTATTTTTCACTCGCCCACAACAGAGTCCATTGTTTACAATAGGCACTTATTCAATTCAACTTTATTCATATGGACATTATCAGAATACAATATGTTTTATATACAGTACATGTATGATATTATATCACCATTCAGGTGTTTTGATTTTTGCAAAAATGAAAAGTAAAACAGCCTAATATCGACTGTCTAACCATGACTGTATTTGTTGACTCAGTGTGTACATTAAGTGTGTGTTCCCTTGTATTATCTGTAATACAGGGGAGGGTGTGAGGGTTGGGGACCCTGCTCTCTAATAATGACCACACTAAGGCTCAAATAGCCTCAGAGCTGGACCCCTTGCCTGTCAGGGGTCCTGTCTTGGTGCTAGAGCCTTACCACCCTTTGAAAAAAGGGAAATGGGGTATGGATGATGTGTCCAAGCACAGCCATTATTTTTGTTATGCTGCATTATACAGGGTTTATTGTATTGTAAGCTTAATTAAACTGGCTCTGGGAAGATAACAGACAGCATTATGGCTGCCACCATGCCAAGCCTTCAGACGTTTCTTTTTCCACTAAACCTAATTGGCATTTCCTCAAATGCCAGCAATAAAATGGAGGCACTGGGCATGAGAAATTGTTTCACTCATCATTAGCACGAGTTGATTATACAGATGCACAGAGTAGTATACTGTACCAGGAAGGAAGACCACGACTCGCATGTCTGACCAATTAGGAATCTAGGCCTAGATTTGTTACAGATGAGAGAATGGTGAATAGATATGTGCACTGCAGGAGGCAGGTGAGCAGCAAGCAGGAGAGTGGTGAACTGCTAGCAGGCAGGAGGGTGGTGAACTGCTAGTAGGCTGTAGAGGGCTGCAGGCGGGAACTGAAGAGAGGGGCAGGCTGGACTGGTGTGATGTGTCCAGTGGAGAAGCTGCCTGCTGAGTGACATTTTGAGTGTGTGTGTGTTTTTGGGTTTAACGCCTATTGACTTCGTAGTGGTCATTAAGGTGATAAAATCATTGAGTGATAAATATAGTGTGTGTATAATGAGAAGTGTACGTGTTTATGTGGAGAAATGTGTGCTGTGTGTCGTCTGTGAGTGGCATGTCGTCTCTTGTGGTGTCTGTGAGACTACTACTTCTTTGTCTTTGTGGTGGAGGTTGGTTGGCAGGAGGTCGGTGGTGATGACCATTTGGAGAGTGGACAAGCAGACGGTGTTACTCTACTTGTGCACACCTTCCGAACCTGGAAGATGTCGGGGTCCCTGTAGCGAGAGATGTATTGGGAGAAGAGGTCGAGGTGAGGGGAGGCGGTCATCCACCACTCTGCGGTGACAACAGGTGGTGACAGCGGTGACTGGCTATTCATCCTTCTCTTCCTCTTCCTGGCTGTCTGCCACTCCCCTCCGTCTTCCAGGTCCATGTTGTTGTCGGTGGCAATTGAGGTGGAGCAAGAGCTGGTGTCTGAGTCCTCCTCCGTCTCGGGGTCCTGCTGGGAAGGTTCAGGTGGTGGTGCCTTTCCGCTGTTATCCCGGTTGAGTGGGCGAGGCAGTATCAACCAGCGACGGGGGTGGGCCGGAGGGGATGGTGGTGACGCGTCCGTTTTGCACCTCCCCCGTCGTGCAAGCTTGCTGCCTCGTTTCTTGGTGGTGGTGGGTGGTTGCAGATCAGGAGAAATGGCTATTGGTGGTAAGCCAGTTCTCCTGAAGATGTCCAGGAGGAGGTCAGAGAGACGACCTAGCCCTTCCGCAGCCAAGGCAACAGCAGTCTTGGTGCAGACGGTGACGATGTCTGCCTGCTGCTGCTGTCGCTGCGGTGGTTGGGTGTCAGCCGTCTTCCCACGGGCATGGAGTGAGCCTAGGACCTGCCCACCATCAGGTCTGGCTACATTGGTAGCCTCCACGCCCTTCCTCCCTTCCTCCACAATGAAAGACACCACCTCTCCATTCCCCAGTGAGATGGTGGCAGCAGAGAGAAGGATGCCCTTCCTGTGGACAAAGTAATCCTCTTTGTTGCTCGTAACGAAGCCATAACCACTTCACCCTGCCAATAAGACGTCAGCAGGGGAAGTGGTGTTGGTTGGTAGAGGTGTTGACTGGGCCATGGCTGGTGAGTGTGGCTGGCATACGACAGTGATGCGCATGTTGTATGCGACATGGAATGCTCGCTATCCACAACATAGGTATGCACCACAAAGATTTAATATTTCGGAGTGCTAAAGAAATCAGACATGAAAAGTTAGTAGTTTCCAATAATTAAATTAAATGTCAATTTAACAATAAAACTCTTGAAAGTAAAAGTATATTGATTAATTAAAACCTATAGGTAGTGGTGTCGAAACGAAATGGTAGTAATTTTAGTAAACAAATGAAATTTCTACCTGTGCAGTGTTGCCAAGTATGGGATTTTTTTTTCTAAACATTGAGAATTGGAGATATCTGGGGAAATTTTATACAGATTGTTCAAGAGTAAATGGGAAAATTTCTACCAGATGAGAATTAAGATGGTAAATATGCAACTATCTTCAAGAGTAAACAGGGAATTATTGAGGTAAAAATAGAAATTTTGTTGTTGAAGATGAGGTAAAAAGGAAAATGCTGATGTTGAGGTACAAAGGGAAATTCTGATATTGAAGTTGGGGAAATTTCTTTAATCTGACTTGGCATCACTGTAATCATAGTCAACAACAACTACCTATGACGGCACGTGGAGGAAGGGAAACGTTTCTATTGATTTCACTCTAATTCACTGATAATGGCACAAAAGGAAAAAATAGTGATTTTTGACTCTAAGGTGAGTAAATACTTATGTACTATAGTGTTGTTGTTTGAAGCTTAAATAATACAATACAGTCACAATCAAATATCCAGTAACATTTTCGGGTAAATATTGAAAGAATTGCCGTTATTGTGTACGGTTTTTCGGTATTATTACAGAATAACTGGGTTTTTGGCTAGGATCGCGCAGTGTTACCACATCCGGCTAGGTCCTGGGAATTTGCCCCAGTCACTTTACGATAGTTTACACCGGTTATATCCCGGTAGTTTGCCCAGGTTAGATCCCGGTAGTCTGCTGTTGTCTAGGTTAGGTTAGGTTAGGTCAGGTCAGGTGAGGTCAGACTAATTTCCAAATTATGTTAGTAAAACGGGGCATATCTCGAAAACCTCTCCGAAAGAAACACCATAGAATAAAAGTGTTTTAGAATGGTCCAAAATAGTGGGTAATGATACTAAAATACACAATATAGTGAACCCAGTTCTTCTGTAAATTTACCGGTTGTTCTATCTTCATATCTTGGAATTGGGGCATTTGCGGAGGAAAATGTCATAGAAGAAAATTGTATTAGGATTGTCTAAATAAGTGAGTAATGAAGGTAGGAAAACCGTACGCAATAACGGTAATTCTTTCAATAATTACTAAAATGGGGCATTTGCGGAGGAAATGCCATAGAAGAAAATAGTCTTAGAATTGTCTAAATAAGTGGGTAATGAAGGTAGAAAAACCGTACGCAATAACGGTACTTCTTTCAATATTTACCCATTTTCCTTCCATTGTAGTAGTAAAATAATATCTTGGTAATTATAAAGAACAACAATCGTTACAATAAAATATCCAGTAACATTTTCCGATAAATTTTCCGAGTGATACATGTGCGAAATTTTCAGACAAAACATAGTTCTTCCTATAGTTATTCATGTTTTTCATTCGATTTTAACATCCATTTATTGTGCAAATATCTTGTTTTGGCCATACCCCGTCACCCAGCTTTTGGCAAAAGTTAGCTCGGATTTTCCAATTTTTGGCCAGCGCAAATATTATTAGTTTGTTACAGAATTAGTCAGACCTGACCTGACCTAACCTAATATGGACCATGGTAGACTACTGGGACCTAACCTTAAGGTAGACTACTGGCACCTAACTAGGGTAGACTACTTGGTCCTAATAAAGGTAGATAACCGGCACCTACCCAAGGTAGACTATCGGGACCTAACCAATGCAGACTACCGTGACCTAACTACAGCAGACTAATGGGATCCAACCTTGGCAAAGAACCATGAACAAACAGGACCCTAGATTTTGTATTAACTGTAAATGATAAGATCTTCTCCAACAATACAATCTTATAACACAAACCTTAATGAGAGGATCCAGGTTGGGTTGTTGGTGGTTAAACCATTCCTCTGCGACCTCAGAACAAAAACTGCCAGTCAATTTAAACTGTCTGGTTATGTAATACCATTTATAAATCAAGCACAGCAAATTCGCTAAGTTTTCCAAATTACAGATTGGGGAAGAACACTGTACCATCTCAAAATGAAGCCACATTATCCCAATAGCACTCCTTGACAGTTGACAACATCACTATGGGCATGGAAACAACCAGTAGCCTACAGAGGGACTCAATTGTGGGATCACTAGAACTGAACTGAGCAGTGGGCAGGCCACAGGAATGGTAATGTCTATTATTTCTGTCGTGGTAGAAAGAAAACCTTATTTGATTGACTGATGTGAAAATGTTGTCAGAATGTGATTGGTGTACAGGCATGAGATGTCAAATTGACATCATAATTACATGAGGGAATTCCCACCAGAGGTCATAACCTCACGATTCCCAGAAATAATATGAAAATGATGGCAAGCGAATTGACAGCAATAACAATGATGGTGTAACAATATTGATCGTCGTCAGTATGGGGGGGGGGCATTTTTTCCATTTGCAAGAGTTGCAAAAGGTAAGACCTTTATCAAACTTGAGGATGTTCGATCATAAGAACTTATATCAGTGAAAATTAGACAATTCGCACATGTGTAACTCAGAAATAATTCCGTTTGATTTCCCTCCTGTGTTTGCCCATGTTATGTCCTGATAGTTTGACCCAATTAGATCCTGATAGTCTGCCCCAGTCCAGATTAGGTTAGGTTAGGTAAGGTCAGATTGACTCTAGAATATGTGAATATTAACTATTTAATGCATTATTTACTTGATTTACCCATCAATCCAGCCGCTTGGGTGGGGGGAGGGGAGAAACAAACATGGCCAAAATGCACTGTAGCCTATAGGCTATATTACAACATATGAAAACAGGGAAGGTAATGATGAATTATCTAAAAAATAGTTGGGAAAAACTTGTGTTTTCCTTTTCTGTGGCTCTTCTTCAGCTTCCAGATAATCAGATTTCCTGTCTATAACTTTTTCTCCTCCTGTTATAATATCAGAATAGTACGTCCAGCCATAGGGGTACCTGGGCCTATTCATCTGTAGGCTACCTATATTGTTTTTCATTCATTCATTCAAGGAAATCTAAAATTCATCATATTGATAAATTTTCCCCTTGATCTCCTGACACCACCTATTTCTGTCTGTCTGTGCAGGAAAAAGAGGTTGGTCTTAGTCATGAGGAGATCTGGGATGACACACTGCTCATCCAGCAGTGGGATTCCTCCATGGCCAAGGTAAGACACCGCCTGGATCAGCGGCGTGCAACCACCACCGAGAGTGAGCAATCCGACCAAGACAGGACCACCACATCTAGAGGAGTAGGGCCTGGCCATGCTGGTTCTGGGAACACAGAGTGGCGAGGCAGTGTGGAATCAGTTGGCAAAAGGATATCCAACAGTAAGAAGAAAAAGAAAAAAAATTATAAGAAGGTGTGTGTGTCTTTTAAAAGTCTACTGGTATCTAACTATCAATTGTTCTGACACTATACCCCCTCTAGAAACTCCCCCCAAGGGTGTGGCCACAACAGAAGAATCTTCAGTTCTCCCTGTTCCACCACTCCCTCCTTTCTCTGCGCCTAATATCAATCTATCAATCAATCTTCTCTCTCGGTCAGGCCATTCCCTTCCACTCACATATTCCTCCACCCTGTTCATCTATCTGATTAGTGGTCTGCCTCTCACACCAGGTCCCTCAACTTCACTCCTGTACACCTTTGTGAACTTCCAGTCCGGCACTCTCTCTACATGTTCAAACCTCCTCAGTGTACAGGATTCTCCTGACATTTGCTGAATCCACACTCGTGGAATTAGTTATTCACAGATTTTTCTTGGAAGAATTAGTGTTCACACATATGCACCCCAGAACTTCTAGTACAGTACAGTTAAACATGGAATAATAATAATGGTAATAAAAATAATTATAATAATATTAGTAATAAAATTAATTATAATATCTTTCACTTTACATCTTTTCTCACTTCTGTATAGGACTGATGTGTCAATATGGTTTTGGCAAATGGTTGCATAGCAGAATGCCTTTCTTGACACCAGTCCTTCCTCTTTTAGGGAAAGCAATCACTACAGCAAGATCTTCACTACATATTGATGAATGGGTAAAAATCAGATGCCTGATTGGGCAAGACCTTCATTTCCTACACATTTAAACTACCTGTATTGCTCACAGGAGCATAGGCATGGGTGTGAGGGGACTGCCCATCCACTCTAGTCCCACCTAGAAAACAAACCCCAGGACCTCTTGGTTGGAAGGTAAGCACGCTGACCACTGTGCCACTTTCATGAGAGACAGGGGAGAATTGGTGTGATGTCATGAAAAGTGCCAAACCATCGGGCATTCTGAACTCTTGGATACTAAATTAAAATACTTTTTCTATACTACTATTATATTTTTCATTATTGTTATGATTAGATGTGGCACAGTGGTCACCTTCCAACCAAGAGGTCCTGGGGTTTATTTTCCAGGTGGGAATAAACATTTTCTGTTTAGGTTTTGGCCAGTTATGCTGGTCGAATGCCCTTCCTGATGCGCCCTCCCCATTTATCCAGGCTTGGGATCGGCACTGGTTGGGCACGTTGCCCCAGTGGCTGAGTTTGAGGCATGTAATAATAATTTAATCACCATCATCATCATAATAGTAATGGTAATAATAATAATAAAATATTAATAAAAAAAATTCAGCAGGTAGACTGGCAGGTGGGTGACTTCTGCCGTACGCGATACACAGAGGACGGACTGTGGTATGAGGCATGCATCACCAGTCTCCCACCCGGCTTCAGTCCTCCACGCTGCTGGGTCCGTTTCCTCGGCTACAACAACAAACAAGAGATGGCCTTGGAGGGGCTCAGGAAGTCTGATGGGGAAGAGGCCAGAAGGAGACAGATACAGGAAGCTGAGGAGGTGGCCAGTGAGGTAAAACTAGGAGAGCAGGATAGTACTGGTAGATACGAAAGAAGAAGGATGGTATATATATATATATATATATGTAAGGTATCATTTCATAGAAAAGGCAGTAACCAGGGCTAAATTTCCCACTTACGGCTGTGCCTGGAAAAATGAAGAACAGGTCACTTGTCCATATCCAAATAATGTTTATACACAAGCCGATTAAAGGTAGGAAGGTCGTAAGATGGGGGAATACAGAGGATGGTAGGTCATTCCATAATTTAGAGGTTGAGATACAGAATGAATATTTATGGCCTGTTAGTCTAGGATTGGATAGGCTGACATGGGAGGACACTGCTCCTATAGTAATACAGGGCTGAGGTAGTGGAGGTGAAACACAGATATCCAGTTCTGAGCCAAGATGGTCAAGTGGGGAGGGAGTGGGGGAGAAACAGACACAGGAAACTTGTGAGGTGAGACACAAGAGTATGGTATAGTTATTAACAGTACAGCTGCCTGTAAGCCTTCCTTCCATGTACTGTTATTCATCTTTCTTAAATAAGAGGGCACAGACCCAGTTGGTTTTTTCAAGTAATTCTTTCATGTATTCTAAGTACAATAACACCATCAGATTAATTTTCTTATCAAAAAGTTAAACACTACATACTGTGTTTCAGTTCACTGAATTAATGCCAGACTATTTACAGTTTCATGAGAAAACTTCAAAGGGTTGATGAATGAATAATAGAATTATTTTTGCTACAGCCTCTTGGGCCAGGCCCACATAAGACTGGATATAGGATAGTAACACTGCATCAGAAAGAGAGAGCGAAATAGAAATGAGGGACAGAAATCACAAAGGAAGCTAAAGGAAAGAAGAGACAGTTGTAGAGACAAAAGGGTCTGATTTGAGACTGAAAGGCTGTCCAAACATTGTATGTATCACCCACATCTCTGTAAGTAATATCTCCCTATGAAGCCTCGATGGACCAACTCACTATCTAAATAATGGCCCTTTTTTAACCTTTGGACAACGGTGAGTTGTTCTGTGATATATTCAGTAGTCTAATACTCTGATGTTTGACCAGGTATAGTATCCAGTATATATGGTGGTGTTTATGAGCAAATGAGAATAATTTTAACCTCTGCATGTTAGGGGATACTGTCTGAACAGTATATCGAAGGGCTTCTGATTCCTTCAGACCATGCCATGAATAAACGACCTCAATGTTAGTACGTAATAGGGGATATATTTCAGGACATATTTAGAGGAATCAGTAGTCCACCACTTTACTATCAAGAGAGTAACAACTTAATGCCTGGTTATACATCATGTTAACCCATAAAGACTGCAAAGCCAAAGTTCTGGCCATTTGTTATTACCATCAACTACACTACATGGCAAAACACCCACAATGCCAAGGAACATCAAAACAACACCCAGTACACGATACCATACACAAATACTATCATCTCTCACACCCTGCCCACCCCAAACCAGTCTCCTGAAACATATTCATACTCAAATCACTCATCAGTCCATCCAAACACTCAAATACAGCACCCAGAAGCATGCAAGACCTGGACCTGACATCCACCCATCTGAATCCTCCCTTCCCCGTGAGGACAGAGTCCACCTGGCCACCACCCAGCTGATGATGGTGGTGTTTCTTCATTTTTCCTTCCTTTCCTCCACTATGATAGAGTACTGGCACAAATTTTGGTATTTTCGCCTTGTACTGTTTTTTTTTTTTTTTTTTTTTTGCCAGGCGCCTTTAATCCCCGAAGGGGTGGCCACAATGAATCGCCTCCATGAAATCTGAGGCAAGTCACTGTTTACTGCTGCAGTCTTATTCTTTATGGGGAAGGGTCGCTAGCCCAACCGCCCAACCTTCACCAAATGTGAAGGACCCCTTACCCCCAGGGGGGTTTTCACATAACGGGATAGCGAGGCCACAACTCCTCGACTTACGTCCCGTACCTATTCTCTGCTAGGTGAACAGGGGTTACACATTTAAGGAAACAATCCCGAATTATCTCCACCCGACCTGGATTCGTACCCGGGTCCTCTAGGATGTGAGCCGAGCGCGCTAACCACTACACCATCGGGCCGTTTCATCATATTCATCATATTCGGTTTAACGTCCGTCTTACATGCTGGCATGCGTTGGACGGTTTTTAGAAATAGCCTTCCAAGCTAACCTATCTCTGGCCAGCTCTTTACTAACTCCTCTTTCTCTCAAATCTAACCGTATCACTTCCCCCCCATGTTTTCTTTGGCCTTCCTCTACCTACTGAACCTGCTACATCAATTGCTCTACATCTACTAACCCAAGCATTCTCGTCCATTCTCTCAATGTGACCAAACCACCGTAGTCTCCTATTCTGAACACATCTCCCAATACTGTCCAGATTTAATCTTCCCCTGAGTTCTTCTGATCTAAGTCTGTTTTTAAGGCTTACATTACACATCCATCGTATCATTCTCATATCATTTCTCTCCATGCAACACATATCCTCGACCCTTACGGGCCAAGTCTCACTTCCATACATTATCACACTGTGCACACATGCCTGATAGACTCTGCCCTTGGTTAACAGTGGTAACGCTCTGCTGGTTAGTAATGGCAGAAGTTCCCTAAACTTACTCCATCCCCTTCTAACTCTTGCCATCACACCAGCACCAGCTCCTCCTTGTGCTCCAATGGTATCTCCAAGGTAGCAAAACTTTTCAATAACTTCAATTGCCTCGCCATCCAAATATACTTTCTCAATGTCTGAGTCGTCAGCCACCGCCATTTTCTTACACCTCTTGCACATGAACCGCTTGTCATCTTTCAGTCTACCAGTAATTCCACTGCATTTCTTGTGTACCCAATGCTTACAAGTACCACAAAATATTGAGTTGCTCCCTACTCCCTTTCCACAAACTGAGCAGGGGAACTTTCTCTTTTCTGGGGGCTTACCGACATTGCAACCACTGATCATCACTTTCGTCTTAGTAACATTCACTCTCAGACCTTTACTTTCCAGAGCTTTCCTCCAAGTCTTTAACTTCACAAGCAGACCTTCCATTGTTTCACAAGTAAGCGCCAAGTCATCAGCATACTGTATAGCATCTCTTCTGGGCAACCTGTTCGAAACTCTCTGGACAATGCTTCCAAGATACAAATAAAAAGCAACGGACTCAGTACAGATCCCTGATGTACTCCCACTTTCACTTCAAAGCTATCACTGTATGTGCTGTTAATCCTCACACGACTCTGAGCATTCCTGTACATTGCTTGAACAACCTTCACCAACCACTCGCTAGCCCCTAATTTACGCAATGCCCACCAGACAACATCTCTTGGAACTCTGTCAAAGGCTTTCTCCAGATCAACAAAAGCAAAATACAGGTTCTTCTTCTTACCAAGGAACTTCTCTTGCATTTGTCTCAAAATAAAAATAGCATCAGTGGTTCCACGTCCAGGCATAAAACCAAACTGCATTTCATCAATATTTATCTGACTTCTAATTTGCTTTTCAACTATTCTCTCAACCACTTTCAGAACCTTTTCCATCAACTTCGAGCCTCTGTAATTACCTCTATCCAGAGCTTCTCCTTTTCCCTTGTAGCAGTTTACAATTGTACTAAGTTCCCAGTCTTCAGGGATAACACCTTCTCTCACAATCTGATTTGTCAAGTTTGTGATCATCTCAATGCCTGTTTCACCTGAAGCTTTCAGCATTTCTGCGACAACACCAGAGGGCCCTGCCGCCTTACCCTTTTTCACCATTTCTTTCTCAATTCTTATGGCTGGTCCAGCTACTGCTTCTGTGACTTCAAGATTTTCTCTGTCCCGTGGGAATTCTGTATTCAATAATCTTTCATAATAGCATTTCCAAGCATCCTTCTTGTCTTGCTCATTAATTGCTAACACCCCATCATCATTTCTTATGCACTTCTCTCCAACAATATCCTGATTTGTCTTTGCCATCTGTTTAGCTATCCTGAACACTTCATTCTTCTCATCATCTCTTCGTAGTATATCTGCAAACCTAGCTTTCTCAGCCTCTGTCTTTGCTTTGTAGATTGCTCTCCTTGCTGTCCTCTTAGCCACAAGATACATCTCCTTATTCACTAACCCTCTTTTCCAGTCACTCCATAACTTCCGCTTCTCTTTGATACTATTCTCAACTGCTTCATTCCACCACCATGTCCGTGTACTTCATTTTATTGTTACAAAAACTTGTACTATACTTATTTATGTATATTCTTCAACAGTGATCTTTGTGACAACTGGCGGTAGCACACCCTCACCTGGTTGAAGCTCAACAGCTGCTTTTCAATATTTCAACATTTGGATAAAACACATGAAAATAAAGTTGCTGCATAGATTGAATGACACTATAATAATATCATGCAAAGAGATAATCAACAAAGAATAATAAAAATTAGGGTATTCGGCCAGAATACTGTATAAGAAATCATACTCAAACGGGTGACCTCTTGATCTGAAGAAGCAGTAGCAAGACATTGCTGGTAAACCACAAGGAAATAAGTTTTCATGTTTGTTCCTGTTCTTGAATAATATTTAAAAAGTTTTGATGACCCTCCAGTCCCAAGTCAGTCTCTACCAAATCTTCAACTGTCTCCTATTCTTCTTCCTTTTTGCTTGTTGTCCCTCTCTATCTCCTCTGTTCCTGTTGCAATGTCAGATTCTTACCTCTAGCCTTATTTGGGCATTGGCTAAATAGTCTGTATCCAAATCTTTTTCCTTTTTTTCAATATTTGTGATTAAATTGTAAATGTAGCATGAGGAAATAAGTGGTCTAATACTTTTTCCTCTTCTGTGATCAGAGTGAGGTTGGAAGTTCAGTGGCTGAGAGTGACCGCCAGTCGGACACAGACGGCGAACGTACATCCAAGAGACATAGGCCACCCAGCCACCACAACAACCTGCCCTCTGTAAGTATCCTGCTGCTGCTGTTCCACCACTTCCACTTGGCAGTGCAGTGCTTAGGGCTGTGGTCATAGAAAATCATTGGGCTGCATGGTGCTCAGAGTTGTCTTTGTAGGTCAATGATTAGTGGAGGTAGTGCTGATATTGTTCTGGTTGCTTTAGAGAAAACTCATAGAAAATGTAGATGTAACTACTTCTCTGTGTTTTAGTGACTCAGCATACCAACCTGTCCACTAATCATTGATACCACCAGGCCACTGGACTATTCATTTAGACTACAGCCCTTACACATGAAGTATATATCATTAGTTTATTTGCACACACACACCTTTTGCTTGACTTTTAATAATCATTCTCTGACCTTTCTTCATAGCAACTTCTGAAAAAGAAATTAGGAGACATGGACAAATAAAAAATAAACTATAAGAAAAGCTTAAATTAAAAATAATGTGGTTGAGACAATCTATTTTGTGTATGTGTGTTTGACCTGCCAAGCCACTCATCCTTGACCTACTGTATGTGCAAAGACAGGGAAAGTGAGTCACTGGAGCACAGGAACCAAAGTTTGGCCAAGTCAGTATAGTTGAAGTTAGCAGGCAATGTCAGGACAGCTGAACCTGATTGGGTTTCATTATTGGGTGACCCTGGATAATTACAGTTATCTATTCTATATGTATTCAATAGTAAAAATACTGTACAATATTGACTTTAATGGTAGTATTTTTTGACATTTGTGAACAAGTATATTTTACTCCATGAGAAATAGTTAATTTCATTAATTGACATTCTGTGAGGTGTCTTGGACTGAATCTCACACAATATTATAACTATATAAAGAAAAGAACTATTGTACTATCAAAGACAAAAGACGTGTCGCTGTCTTTTCCGATGATTTAATATAACTCATGAAATATAATGAAAGCCCCATCACAATAACGTCCATGCCCAGTATGGTTAGCTCTTTACCATATGTTTCCACCAAATTTAACTACACTAATTTTGTCTTTGATAGTACATGATTAATAAATTTAATGCATTTTTCTGTCCACCAGATGCCACCACCTCCCTTCCCTGGAGCCAGTCCATTCACTGCTCCCGTAAGTGTTTTTATTATTGTTCTTGTTATTACAGGTACTTGTATTCACATTGTTACAGTCAAACTTTTCAAGTGTCCGAAGTTAGGCAGAAATATTCTAACTTCGGACAGCTCTTCCCAACTTCAGACAGGATTGTATTTTCCCTTTAAACATGAGAATGGTTGACAGCATCGATCTCTGGACACGCTGGCTGAATTTCGGACACCTGAGGAGTTTTTAAAAATGAAAAAAAAAATTACTGCATTCATGGCACGAGTTATACATATATCCAAAAATAGCTTCTTTTTTAAGCACATAAATTGAAATCACAATAAGTTGCATCATATCACATTGTAGTGAGGTATTCTTGGCATAGATCTAACTAAGAACTATTCAAAAACTTTTCTAGCCAAAAAAAAAAAAAAAAAAAAAACGCATTACTTATACACAAAACCGGAAGAGGAAGTGACCTCTTCTTCCAAAAAAAAACTTCACCTAAATATCAATTTGCTACCTCACTGACTCAACAAATGCATACTGAAATAACATAATAACATAATTCCAGGTACTAATGACACACACACCCATTTTCGGTATTCCTTGACTTGATTACCTGTTTAAAATACTATAACTAAGTAACTATTATAACTTTTTCCTTCAAAATAAAACTCATTACTGGTTAAGGCACCATACTGTAGCACCTTACAGGCAATAACTTTGGTACTGGTAATATTGACAATCTTGCAGAACTATTATCACGTATTATTTGGGTACCGGTATCATTACTTACCAAAGGTTTACATCTACATAAAAAATCATCCTTTGCTGGCGGTCAAGTATTGGTTCTGGTAAAACCTTCACTATGTCCTCTTTGTCTATATCACTGCTGTCATCAATCATTGGGTATACAAATGTGTGAGGCGTACCCTGAATGTGCTATATAGTTTTCTGCTGCTTTGCGCACACTCCAGATGAAAGTTAAAATGAAACTTAAAACCTGCCTGTAAAGTAATTTCAGCCACAAATTGTTCAATACCAGTTATGTATATTATTGCCATTTGGATACGTGAAAGTTGACTTTAAATACTTTCAACCCACTCACTCAGGCCCTTACAGAACAAGATCTAATGGGTCTGAGTTACAGAAGTTGTATGAAATATGTTAGCATACTATGGAAGGCGTACTGTGCTGGTCTTTACTCATTGAAAATTTAGTGGGAATAAGGCAGAAATTTTCAATAACATGTAGTAAGGGTAGAGTACAGTATATTGAACTGTATAAAAATTACAGGGTGATTTACCAGTGCTGCCACCACCACCAGCGCTGACCCAAGACCCCAACAGTGATCCCCAGACCTCCCAGGCTCTCCACACCATGCTCATGAGTTGGTACATGACTGGTTACCACACAGGCTACTACCAGGGGCTTGCACACGCTGCCAGGAAGTGAAACAACTCGGAAAGTATGCAAGTTTAATTTCCTATTTTACAGTCTTTGCTCTCATACAGTAGACCCTCTCTAAACTGGATTTTTATTACACTGGAATTTGGTGAAACTGGCTTTAATGAGCAAAGTTGGGCTGTACCCCCTTTAATAGGTGCCACCCCAATTAGCCTGGTTTACTGTTGGCTTACAGTATCAAGATTTCACACAAGCATATCCCTTGAGGAAGTGAGGTAACTGAAAAATGTTATACTGTAATTTATTACTGAGATTTGTAAAAATGCTATGACTTAAAGAGAAGACTATTTTTATAATCTCGGTTTTAAGTAATAAGGCTTTATTCAAACACATCAGTCAGTGAAAAAGTTACTCAGACCCCTGTTGAAAACTTGATTGGATTTCTTTCATAACTTGTCCACAGATGGATTAACCATCCTAGATGGCTTCCCAGCCAAGAAGTCCCCGAAGAAGCAAACTTTTTTTTATAGAAAACTTCTAAAAAAAAAAAAAAAAAAAAAAGTTTCTCTTTAAAGATGTATTAAAAAATAAAAGAATGATGATTGAAATTTTCTATTTTTTTTCTTTTGAGGTCTGACGGACCCATGGTTACCAAAATATTATATTTAAAAAGGGTAACCTATCTAGGGTGAATGTATAGCTTCCCTCAGCTGGTGGGCAAGGGTGAAAACGTGGTGAGTAAAGGACCAGCACGAGGCTCGGCTCTGGTGCTTCCACACAGCCTGGTAGACGTCATCACTGTTAGGCAAGTCACTGGGACTCCGGGGGATCATCTGCACCTGCACCTGTACCAACACACAAATATTCATTTTATAGATTTAGTTACTGTACTTTTCATTAGGTCAAATCCTCTTTATACATAAATTATTTCCTTCATTATGCAGTACCCCTAGGACTGAGGGTGCTGGCCAACATGACACTCCTAGTTACATGTCACTGCCACTAGTATAGTGGCTGGCAATATTACCTTGGATGATTAAAACAAGACATGCCAAGTGATTACAGTGACTTTTGTGGCAATGGACAGGACTTCCGTCTAAAAGCTTCAATCTTAAGATTATGATTGAGAAATTAAGTACTGTATTTGGGATTTGTACTGCATCTGTAATAATCAGAGCTGGGCACCACAAACACAAATTCGCAAACTGCTTGACATCTGTGGTACTGCAAATGCAAATCCTCAAATGTAAACCATTTTCCAATTTTAGCTATAAATAGTGTCCACACCATTAACTCCAGGATTGATTTGTCAAACCCCGCACTCCTTCCACATGCCCCTCAGAATCCCACCTGTCTACTCCTACACCTAAACTGCAATGCATATAAACTTAACACTCGAGCATGGCCTGGTTTTGTTTAAACTGCATGCTTGGCTGTGACAG
The DNA here is from genome assembly GCA_033782935.1 of Petrolisthes cinctipes. Taxonomy (NCBI): domain Eukaryota; kingdom Metazoa; phylum Arthropoda; class Malacostraca; order Decapoda; family Porcellanidae; genus Petrolisthes; species Petrolisthes cinctipes. The sequence continues at coordinate 134,097 of JAWQEG010000209.1, read as the reverse complement.
GACAAACCTTACTTTTGGCGTGCTTGTTTGAATTGGGGAAATTGACTAAGGCGGGCAACCAGACTGTCTAGACCAGTGGTTCTTAAACTGGGGGGCGCCAGAAGCTTCCAGGGGGGGCGCGAGCAGGGTTTTGGTAAATAATATGTGATGTTAATTATTGCAAAATTGCCAAAAATGTTACCACTGTATCCACAAGTTTTTCTTTCTCTCTCTCTCTCATAATTTTAAATTCATAGTATACTGTTTGGTAAACATTTTAAGGGATAGGGGGGCGCGGGATCTTCTACATAATGCAGAGGGGGGCGTGAGGCAAAGAAGTTTAAGAACCACTGGTCTAGACAGTGGGACCTACTTGGTCCCGAAGGTGCCGAAAGACAGCACTTCTACTGTATAGAGGTATTTATGGTACACATAGAGGGCCTACGTTATCATACTTGTCTCAGCAGAGGATGATTGCCTCAATTCACCTGACGTCTGCTGTGGTGACTGAAGATGATGACGGTGGCAGCCTGAACCTGGAGGAGCCTCTCTAGGTTTTGCTGCAACAGTTGCGTAGCCATCAAAAGGTCCACTGCTCTCTCTGTCCTCACACCACCATACCCTCCACTGATATCACCCTCCTCCTCCTCCACATCGCTACCCTCCTGCACACTACATATGTATACATCTGACAACAGGAATTAGGGCAATAACACAAACTGTTATATAGTAAACCCCTTAACATAACCCAAATAAATTTATGTATCCACCATTTCATTTCACACAAATTCCCCCATTGAAAAAATGTTTTCCCAACCTTCCGTTTTTCCTTACCATACAGGCCAAGTGATTTACTGGGTCTGTGTTAAATGCTAAGTGTTAAAAATGTAAGTATAATATTGACAGCCTGGTGTATACTGTAAGCAAAATGAAGGGTGAAATAGAGGTGAGGTTGGGGAGGGAAATGAGGGGTGAGGTAAAATTGGAAAGTAAAAAAAATCAATTTGGCTACAGCTTAGTGAGCCTGGGCCCAAATAAGACTGGGAGGAACATAAAAGTTGTAAAGATGGGATAGGATTACAGAGGGGTAGAAGAATAAGGAAAGGGAGGGTAAAGACGACTTTGATAGGGCACTGAAAGGTGAATTTATGGAACAAAGCATAGCAAAGTAAGGTAAAGAAAGGGTTGGGCAGAGAAGAGGAGTCAAGGCAAGGTGGGATAGAAGAATACAGGCTAGGGAAGGATAAGGTAACACAACAGACCAGGATAATGCAGGCCAGGATATGTCATGTGATAAAAATAGGGTTAGACAGTACAGAATAGGTCAGCATGGCAAGGCAAGGCAGGGCAGGACAGAGGAAAGGCAAGACAAGGCAAGGCAGGCAGGACTGAACATGAGAGGACAGGGCAGGGCAGAGTTTGTCAGGGCAGGTCACAGGTCAGGGCAGAGTTTGGTAGGGTATGACAGGTCAAGGCAGGGGAAGACAGGACAAGTAAAATAAACCTAAATCAGCCCAAAAGGATACGTCCTGGCAGGACAGGTTCTGGGGCGACAAAGGCGCAACAAAACCTTGTCCGGAGGAAGATGGCCTCTCTGGGGACACTCACAACCATGTCGCCCACATCCACTGTCATTTCACCGCTACCCTCCACCACCTCAACCAACCTGAAAATGAATGAATGACCGATAATTCGCTGTAGGCCAGCCTAATTGTATCTAACTCGTTGGGATTAATAGATTGGAGAGCTATGCATGTGGTGGACATGTATGTATTTCACAATATTTCACGGGCATTACAGTAGCATTACCATGGCCAGTAAGCAAAACTTTTGTTCCTATATAACAAAGTTCAAGGAAGGCAGTTAAACACACATTGAGCTGGCTGGGTTTTTGAGACCAGGAGGAAGCCCATTAGGACCATATGTCTTCCTACTGTCAAGGCCAGCAAAAGGCAAAAAAATACGTTCTTTGAAGAGATTCTAAGGCAGGCATAAGTAAGTTAGAGGGGGGCGGAGATGGAGGAATAGTGCCGGAAACATCCAGTGTGGAGCCGATGGCAAAAGTTTAAGACAAAAGTTCAACTTTTTCAGGTAAAGTTAGGCTGAGATTGTTCAGTTTAAATTGCCAGGAGATGCCATATTGTGATCATGTCCCAAGAGAACCCAGCTGGTTCATGAATGATGTAGGAAGAATGAGGGGGTTGACAGTGTTTTTGCAGCTTTCCTTTCAACGTGGCTTCAATATCCCTATCGCAGTTGATATTTTCCAGTTATGTTAAAGCACTGACTGTGCCTAGGGAAGAATGCACGGTTTTGATTACTTTCTTTTTTAATTGACCCAATGTGAGGTCATCTTTGATTACTGTTGCTACAAGAGCATCTGCTTTGCTGAGGTGTGGTAGCTGCTACAATTTTCTTTATCTGTATCATAGGCCAAGTCAAGAATTGGCTTCATAATGAAATAGGATATGATGTCGTAGAGTTCAAGCCCATACTTGGGGAAGGGGATGTGTGCTTTGTTCATCATTTTTTTTTTTTTGTTACATAATTTCTGTGAGTATAAATGTCCAGAATCACCACTAGCCACCAGTGTTATGTTGTGAATTCTAGGGTTGTGACAGCAGTGGATGCTACACAAATCAACATTTCTTTATAGCAATGGATGCTGGAGATTTTTACTGATAGGGAAGAGAGTAACATAATAACCACACAGGTTTCAAGGCAACAAAAGTGTTTGCATCCTGCATTCTAGCTTAAAAACTGCCTTAGTTTGGGGCTCTGGAACCAAACAGAAGTTTTCTCATTACAGGAACCTGAGACCTACTTGCAGGTAAAGTTTTTTTACATCCCTCCTTTCCTTCCTTTGTGCCTGCTGTCCCTCCTCCCTTTTTCTTTCTCTCTTCCTATTGCAATGTCAATATCCTGCCTCCAGCCTTATAAGGGACCAGGCCAAGTAGGCTGTAGCCAAACTGTACTGACCGTGGTAGGCTGGGCTCCTGTGGTGTCAGTCTATTCAGGTTTTCATTCACCACATTCTTCAGTTCCTCCGCTTCCTCCTCCATCTCCTTCACATCCCTCCACTGACGCTCCCCGTCCTCGTCGTGCCCCTGCAACCCAACTTCTCTCTCCTCCACCAGTTTGTGGTGAGGAGTGAAGGGCAGCACGTGCAGGTGAAGATGCTGGAAATAAATTTATGATTGAAAGAACAATTTGCTACAGCCTGCTGGACCCTGGCCTTCACAGGGCTGAAGGTAGGATATTGACATTGCAATAGGAAAAGAAAAGGAGGTAGAGAGAAGGGACAGCAAGTACAAAGGAAAATGAATGAAAGGAGGGACAGTTGAAGAGCCAAAAGGAACTAACAAGGGACCAAAGGGGGGTCAAAAGACTTTAAGTATTTGTCACATCTCTGCAGACAATACCCACCTACAAAATGCCAGGCTGAAACAATTGACTACAATATCTCTAATTTAATGTTTTCCTTGAAAAAAATACAGTAGTATAGAAATACAACAGATAGGGTTCATATACCATCCAATAAACGAGACAGAAAGGACTAACTGACTGATTGTTAGTAGTAGGTGTTAACTGCCCTACCCAGTAAGGTATAGTAGCTCCAAAAACTATTCTTAATGTGTGGTGTGAACGATGGCATAATGAACAGTGTGAAACATGCTGTTTGACCACATATTGTTCGTTCTTTACTACTCTCGCGCTTAGGATTTCAGTATTTCTTGCCCTGTCAATTCTTCGGATTCTATAAACAATTCATAGCATATTCATCTCTATTGCTCTTACTTTCATGTCCAATTATGTTCGAGATGCCAAGACACATTGCGTTTGAAGGAGCATAAGTCGTAGTAAGAGGGTGAGATGGATGGAGGTAGAGTGTTCCAGAGTTGACCAGTTGTGTAAATGAAAGACTAAAAGTACCGGTCAACTCTTGCATTAGGGTCATTTGGTGCCCGAGGAAGAAAGTGATTGAGAGGTAGGCCAGTAAGTACAAAAAGTATCAGATGAAAAATAAGGGACAGTTGAAGAAGTTAAAGTCCCTTTTTGTTTCCTTTTACGACAAGCAGGGATATTGGGGAGGTATTCGTAGCCCTCTGGAGTTGGACAGAACAGGGGTGAGATTGAGTAGCTTGGTGAGTGTTGCATGCTCTCCTGAAGGAAGCATACATTGAGGGAGTTCAGAAGAGCAATGTCCAGTGCAATAGCGATAGAAGAGAGTAAAGCAAAGAAAGATTGTAGTGAATCAATAAGATTGGGAGAGTTGATGAGACAAAATTCCTTGGATTCCACCTTGTCCAGAAGTGTTGTAAAAGTTGAACCACCCCAAACATGAGAGCTATACTCCATACACGGGTGGATGAGACCCCTGTACAAGGACAGCAAATGTGTGGGGATGAAGTAATCAGAAGTATTCACAGAATCTGCGAAACACAACCAACTTCTTTGAAGCAGTTTTAGCTAATATGATATAAGGATCTCTCCAAGAGAGATTGTGAGAGAAAGACACTCCAAGAATATCAAGGGAAGGAGAAAAATCAAGCTGTATGTCATTGAAGATGGGGGATAGTCATTTGGAAGATTAGTGGGAGTCAAAAGATGAATGACGGCATTGGAAACCACAAGGTTGTCTCTGCCCCAGTTAGAAGATGTTGTTTTTGAAGTTCCTCAAGTTGTCTGACTGAGCAGCCCTGCCAGTTGGAAGTTAGGTGTGCTACTGCATCATCACGTGATGTGGAGAGGACAGCTTTTCTTTGTCATTATTATTGTTTGTAAAGATGTACTGTACAGTACAATGGAGATGGGTGATGCCGTTACCTACGGAACAATTGTTTTTGTTGTGTGTCAGCAATGACAATGATGTGGAGGCATGAGGGGGGAATGAGGGATCTGGGACTAGTTCCCATTTCATAATTTTAAGAGACCATCTAGATTTATTCATTAACCCTTAAACCTCGGGTGACGACATAAGTCGATAGCGCAGTTTTTAAATTTGCATGCCCCCTGACATACTTGATTAGGCTCACAACAGAGGGTTTGTGTGCTTAGATGCTCCCACAAGTCACACCAGTCTTGTTTTACCAGTGTAAGAATAGTTGTCAGCATGTGAGGATGTATTTTCAGCACTCTGCTTTTGCGATAATTACCATATATGTACGTAAAAATGACAGTGATGTTATATTTCACATTGTTATATTGAAAAATGTGATTCTGACACGTTTTATGACAAAATCAAAGTGTGAAAATGTACTTAGAATTGTCAGGAGTGTAAAAGTGTGTTTTGAGTTGTGATCATTCTGAGCTGACTATCCATCCTACAGATATCCATATAGTCTTCACAAGTACAACAGGAGACAGCTAAAGGTTCGTACTTCAATATCATGTATCATTTATTCATGTAGCATAATGGTTTTCCAAGCTATTGGCCGTCAAAATTGTTGTTTATGTTTTGAGCGCGAGGCAAGAAAAAGCCTCACGATAAGAGGGGTAATTTTAAGTTTTAAGTGATTCAGTATTAGACAAAGTGGCTGTATACATGCACATAGAGTTTATCTTATTATCAATCATTTCCTTATATTTGGCCAAAATTACTGTGTATAAAGACTTTTTCCCACTGTCTGCATGGGTAACTTATTTTTTTTTTTTTTTTTTTTTTTTTTTCATCTTTGACACACTGCTGTACTGTAACTAATGGACATAGGAGACTAGGATTTGTGAATTCTGGTGTGTAAAATAACACTCTTCAAATGTGTAAGACCAAATCTGGCCTTGGAGAAACTAAAATTAATCAGGGAGGATTTGCAGTCTATAGGGGTTAAAGGGAACAGCAAAAATTCACCGATTTTTTACATTCGCTTGTGTCTGTCACCTAACCCCCACCTATGTTGAGGGACAACTGTACTTTCAGGACTATAAAACTGCAAATTTTTGTAAAATATGCCACAAATGCAAATCCACTAACAAAATCATACTTTGGAAAATGCAGAAGTTGTGGTTTGTGTATGTGAATGAGGAAGTGTCATTAGCATAAAGATTCATTGCAGTTCTTTAGTACCTATTCCTACTTCGACTTTACAAATTGTACTAAGGAGTGGATATCCCAGTGCCTCCCACTTATAATCTACAGTATCGTAAAACTCCCTAACTTCGGACTGTGCCCTAACTTCGGAAATTTCCCGAAAAAATTTAATAATTCAACTGTACTGGAAGAGAGTGCTATATTTGCAAAAAATAACGATGGTGTTAGTTAAGGGAATGTTCAAAGACTATTACAATAGCTTGAATATGTGTGGGTGAAAATACTGTATTTGATAAATGCAACGAAAAAAAGTCTGCATTTTTTAACCCTGCAAAACTTTGTTCATACAGAACAAAAAGTTTCAATTGTAAGAACGTGAATGGTACGATTATACGTGGACACTCTGTAAGTACTAGGCAATAAACAAATTTAAAATATATGCATGCATAACCATGTTATGATTTTTTTTTCTTTACTTGACTGCAAGCAAAGGATGATTTTTTATGTAGATGTAAACCTAAGGCCTAAGTAATGATACCGGTACCCAAATAATATGTGATATAGTTCTGTAAGATTGTCAGTACTACCAGTACCAAAGTTATTGCCTGTAAGGTGTTACAGTATGGTGCCTTAACCAGTAATGAGTTTTATTTTGAAGAAAAAAGTTATATTAGTTATTTAGTTATAGTATTTTATACAGGTAATCAAGTCAAGGAATACCGGAAGTGGGTGTGTGCGTCATTAGTACCTGGAATTATGTTATTATGTATTATGTACCTTATGTAGGTCCTATTATGTTATTTCAGTATGCATTTGTTGAGTCAGTGAAGTAGCAACTTGATATTTAGGTGTGAAGTTTTTTTTTGGAAGAAGAGGTCACTTCCTCTTCTGGTTTTGTGTATACACAATGCGTTTTTTTTTTTTTGGCTAGAAAAGTTTTTGAATAGTTCTTAGTTAAATCTATGCCAAGAAAACCTCACTACAATGTGATATGATGTAACTTATTGTGATTTCAATTTATGTGCTTAAAAATGAAGCTATTTTTGGATACAGTATATTTCTTTATATATGTATACCTCAAGCCAGGAATGCGGCAAATTTTTTTTTACATTTTTTAAAAACTCCTCAGGTGTCCGAAGTTCAGCCAGCATGTCCAGGGATCGATGCTATTAACCATTCTTATGTTTAAAGGGAAAATACAATCCTGTCCGAAGTTGGGAAATTTCTGCCTAACTTCGGACACTTGAAAATTGAAAAAAAAAAAAAAAAAAAAAAGAGCACGATTATTGGTATAGTGGAACCAGCACAGCTGGATTGCTATAGAACACACCCTTTCCTTGCCTAGGCCGTCCTAGGCCTATCTCCGCCCTACTCTACCTGGCTACCACATGACACTAACAGGAATAAAATTGCACCATTATTAACAGAGTTATTCACTAAAACATGTAAAAAATGTCCGAAGTTAGGGTGTTTTAAGGTACTTACAACCATCCCCCCTGCCAAACTAGAGTTCAGTATGACAGAGGCTTATTCGAATGGAGCAAGGCATCCAGTTTATGTGAAATTCATTTTAATAATGTCAGGTTTATTGTAGGTTTGATGGACATTCATTATTTTGGTAACAGTATTGGACAAAGACTGGATTGTTGGAATGATAATTATAGGAGAGGGGGTAATAGGGAGGGTTCGTTATTGTCATCTTACACAATAGGAAACACCTCATTATTTTGAAAAGTGGTGTAACAACATATGCAGACACCCATCTCTCTATCTACTAAAGGCTATGTCCACATAACTATGCAGAAACTTGTTTTTAGTAGTTATTAAAGAAAAAAATTATTCCTACCTGTATAGTCTGCCCAGCAGCAGGACCGTCCTGTATAGCAATTTGTACTGTGGGTGTCTGGCAGTGTGTGGTGATGAGGTTGACTGTAGCCTGGGTGAGCTGGGCCAAGTCACTCAGCTCAGGTGATGTCAGATCAACCAGCCGTGCTGCATCTCTCTTAGGACACAATAATACATCTAATACACAGCTAAGGACTTCGTTTGGGTTTTTCAACACATCAAACATATTGCAATTCTGCTCATTCTGTAAAGTTGAATGGCATTCTTAGAGAGTCAAAACTTGCATAGAAATATACATACAATACTATATACAGTACAGTGGGATCTCACAACTAACGCTGCCACTGTGCATGATATCATTCAATTACCGTAGCATGGATGGGTTCAGTACATTTCTGGAGTCTAGTCAGACTACTGATATACAAAAATATTCTAACTCAAGGCTAATCACTCCTAAGTACAATTTCTACAGGAAGGATCGAGTCGGAATAAATACGAGTAGAGTGTACTGAATTTTTATCCATCTCGATAGCAGGCTGGCTTCTTCATGGCTTGTGGTAGTGATTACTGGTATTTGATCCTTGACCATTCACACTTTGTAAAATTCAACCTGATCTGGGTGGCAGCATATATTTTACACTATGTAAACTAGATGTTGTGTGCATCACAGAAAGCATTTACAGTGGGAAAAACTTATCTCTGAGTAATATCTGACTGGAAGAATGATGTTAGTGGGTACAGTACCTCAGAGGTCAATGCATCAATATATCTAGGTACAGCATAGCTCTGACGACCTCACTTCCTCCGGGAACTTCCCCCAAGGGGGTGGCCACAGCAATAGAGTCTCTAGTTCTCACTGTTTCAACACTCCCTCCTTGCTTGATGAAGTCCTCCCCTTCCATTCATATTTCTCTCCCTCATGTACTCCTCCACTCTATTCACCCAACTGACTGGTGGTCTGCCTATCATTCCAGGTCCCTCCACCTCACTCTCATACACCTTTGGAGCTACTGTACATTCAAATCTAACTTTCAACACACATGGTTAATGATGCCTTTTCCCTCCATGCTGAATTGGTTAGATTCAAACTATTGTGTGGTAAAACTAACCTTAGGGGTCCTGGAGTGGCGGCGTCTACGCCGTGGGACCACCCCCCAAGGCTCCCGAGGAAGGAAGCTATGGGGGCCAAACCGTCACAACATCCCCTCGCCCCCCACCAGGGGGCGCGAGTCCCTGGGAAGGCTTCGGTCACCAGGGCAATACCACACCCTCACACAACACACACAACTACACATTTTTTCATCACCGAGGAATGATTCTCCGGCTGTCATTTCTAGGCTTCTAGCCGGAGACATTGAAAGCAATCCTGGACCCATAAACAAATACACATGTCCGACATGCTCTAAACCCATCACATCAAGTAGGCAGACAAAGGGTTCAGTTCAATGCAACTCTTGTAAGAACTGGACCCACTTATCATGTACAACATTAGCATCCATGAAACACTACACAAACACATGGACTTGTTCCACATGTCCCTCACCTCTTCCATCACTCCCACCTCCACCACCCTCTCCATCACTCCCACCTCCACCACCCTCTCCATCACTCCCACCTCCATCACCCTTACCAACACCCACACCTCCATCACCCTTACCAACATTCCCAACTCCATCACCCTTACTTCCAACACCAACAACACCTCCACCTCCACCTCCTTCCCCCCCACACTCTCCTCTCCCCCGTGCAGCAGCACCGAACACACACCGCACACACAACATTAACATACTTCAACTAAACATAGATGGCATAAACACCAAAAAACAAGAACTCACACACTTCATCATACAACATAATATACACATTGCCATCTTACAAGAAACAAAACTACGCAACACAAACAAAACACCTACATTCACCAATTTCACCACCATCAGACAGGACCGGGCCAACGGCAATGGCGGTGGACTCATCACCCTAGTCCATAAATCCCTTAATTATATAGTAACCAGTGCGGAACTCAAATCCCTCCTCCCCCACCACGACACCACCACAGAAATTCAAAGCATCAAAGTCCGCACTGGGAAATCATCCAATATTACAATAGTTAATTTATACATCCCCCCCCAAACCAGCCCAACAGTTCCCCAAAACTTCTCCCCCCAGCTCCATCTGATCACCAACCAACCTGACCTCATCCTGGGTGGTGATTTCAATGCCAAGACGTCGGCCTGGTATGTCAACAACCCCGACACAGACAGAGGGCTTGAAATCCTTGCACAAACTGACAGCCTCATTTCATTAAACAACCCACATCAACACACTCATATCCCTCACCAAGCCCTCTTCCAACCATCCTCTCCTGACATATCCTTTTGCTCTCCCAACCTCGCCCCCAGAACATCATGGAGAGTGGTCAGAACCCTCGGCTCTGACCACCTTCCAATCATAATCACCACTAAAACAAGAATCACCCCAGTTGGCCACAGACACACATACACAAATGACAAAAGTGCCAACTGGGAAGCCTTCACTATGGAAACAGAACAACACTTTGAAACACTGAACAGTACACCCATCACAAACATCAACACAGCTGTTCAAAAATTCAATACAATTATACAAAACGCAGACAAACAGCACATCCCTAGAGGTAACATAAGAAAACACAACCCCAACTTTACAACAGAAATTCAAGACCTCATCAAACAACGTGACACACTTAAACACACATCCCCAACTCCTCTTACACAACACACAATAAACCAAATACAAGCACTAAATACACAAATAAACAACAAAATTAAAGAACAAAAAACACTTAACTGGCAAAGTTTTGTCAACACACTCAACCACACAACCAACACCAGCAAACTCTACAAAACACTAAACAGCATCACACTGTCCAACAGCAACACTACACAATCACATGCAGCCATCACAACACAGACACTACACCCTCTAACAAACAACAAGCAAACACACTCATCCAACATTTTTCACACGTCAGCCACCTTCACCCTCATCCTGAAGACAGACGAGTCATTAGACGCAAGAGACGTTTCCCCACTGACCCAGATTATACACCATTCACAAATCATCAGACAAATCACATCATTCACAACATAAAACACTCACCTGCCTGTGGTCCAGACAACATCAGCAACATACACCTTAAACACCTTGGACCACAAGGCATACAAGCACTCACTAACATAGCAAACTACAGCTACTCACACAACACATTACCCAACATCTGGAAACATGGAAACATCATCACCATCCCCAAACCAAATAAAGACCCCACACTACCCTCATCACACCGTCCCATCACCCTCCTTTGTACCCCCTCCAAAATCACTGAGCGCCTCATCATTAAACTAATCACACCACACATCCCCCTTGCATCTTCACAACATGGCTTCAGACCGCTACACTCAACAAACACCCTTCTTACAGACCTCACACAAAGAATTTTTGATGGCATCAACTCAGATAGAACCCCACATAGAACACTCTTAGTTACATTGGACATTAGTAAAGCATTTGATGCCATCCCCCGCCACAACCTCACAAACAAAATATACAACACAAAAATGCATAATAACACCAAAAGATGGCTGGCCAGCTTCTTGGGAGGAAGAGTAGCCCATGTTACATTTGCTGGTCAGTCATCTAACATTAAAAATTTCACCAATGGTGTCCCCCAAGGATCTGTACTCTCACCCACCCTTTTCAACCTATATATGCACGACATACCAACACCCCAGGCACCACAAATACAAGTAGCCTCCTACGCAGACGACATAACACTCACATGTACACACAGAAATGCAGACACAGCCACTCTCATCCTCCAACCCTACCTCAACACACTTAATGCCTGGTTCACCACAAACATACTTAAAATAGCACCCACCAAGTCAACTGTCACCCTTCTCACCAACTGGAACGCAGAACACCGCTACACACCACACCTCACCATAAACAACACACCTATACCACACACACACACACCCAAAATACTTGGCATAACATACAATACATCCATGACATTCAAACAACATATTACGACCATAAAAAACAAATGCATGGAAAGACTTAAAGCCCTCAGATCACTTGCCAGCACAACATTCGGACACAACAAGGAAACCACAACCACAGTATACAAACAATATATTCGATCAGTGATGGATTATGCAAGCCCTGCCTGGGCTTCAAACCTCACTGAGACTCATCACAACACCCTTCAAACCATACAGAACAGAGCCCTAAAGACAATAACAGGCTGCACAGCTACCACACCCACAGACCACCTACACTATGAAACCAAAGTCCTCAAAATCAAGGATCACCTTGACATGAGAGGCACACAAACACTTGCTGCAGCCTCCACAAACCCACACCATCCACTACACTACATGGCACAACACCCACACATGCCAAGGAACATCAAAACAACACCCAGTACACGATACCATACACAAATACTATCATCTCTTACACCCTGCCCACCCCAAACCAATCTCCAAAAACACATCCATACTCAAATCACTCATCAGTCCATCCAAACACTCAAAAACAACACTCAGCTGCATGCACGACCTCCTGACATCCACCCATCCAAATCCTCCCTTCCCCGTGAGGACAGAGTCCACTTGGCCAGGCTGCGGTGTGGCCATCACCCGGCCCTTCTGACATATCAGAAGAGGCTGGATGGAGCCATTACGGATGCCTGTCCGGGATGCAACACAGCACCCCATTCTATTAAACACATTATTGAAGACTGCAACGCACACAACCACACTCGCCAACAACACAACATACACTCTCTGAGGGCACTGTGGGAAAGCCCGGTTCAGGCCATGACCTTCCTCAGGACCTCGGGGCTGCTCGGCCAGACAGCTTGAGGAACTTCAACAACAACAACTAACCTTAGGTAAACTCTCAGACAGACTTAAGTCATGACCATTACCACCAGGTGTCATGTCATTTACAAGGCTTGTTTGTGTTATTTTATTATTAAGAAAAAAAAAATGCTTTCAGATGAGCTTATGTTACTCATTTATGTATGGATAATGAAAACTATACATATAGAGCACCACAGGCCAAGCAATTATACTAACCTCTGGTGGCAGTGGACAACAGCTTACTCCAGGAGTGTACAGTAACAACCTGGATGTGTCCACAGCATTCTGCATATGTGCGAGACCCACTACAAGCTTAAAAGGCCAATATAACACAGGTGACAAAGTGTATTTACAGCACAATGTATGCATTAACTTTATCTCAGGGACTCGCGCCCCCTTGATGGGGGTGGGCGGATTTTGTGGCAGTTTGGCCCCCATGACCTCTTTCCTTGGCAGCCCTGGGGGGTGGTCCCACGACATAGATACCGCCACCCCAGAACACATGCCATGGAACATCAAAACAACACCCAGTACACGATACCTTACACAAATACTATAATTTCTTACACCCTGCCCACCCCAAACCAGTCTCCAGAAACATATCCATACTCAAATCACTCACCAATCCATCCTAACACTCAAGAACAACACTCAGCTGCATGAACCATCCATCCATCTGAATCCTCCCTTCCCTGTGAGGACAGAGTCCACCTGGCCAGGCTGTGATGTTGCCACCACCCGGCCCTTCTGACATATCAGAAGCTGGATGGAGCCATTGTGGATGCTTGTCCAGGAGGCAACACAGCACCCCATTCTATTAAACACACTATGGAAGACTGCAATGCACACAACCACACTCACCAACACTTACTGAAGGCACTGTGGGAAAGCTCAGTTCAGGCCATGGCCTGCCTCTGGGGCTTGGGGCTGCTCAGCCAGACAGCTTGAGAAACTTCAACAACAACACCTACTAACTTTATCTCATACCATTATCACCATTATCAACCCCATAATTGTTATGGTAAACCTCTCATTATCAGAGTTTTATGAGTTAGAATTACACAAAAGTAAATAAAGGAAAGGCAAAAAATATCTATTCAAATAATACTCTAAAAATCTGATAAAATAACAAAGACAATAATCAGAATACTTTTCCTTAAATCACAATATTCAGAATTAAGGGTTATACATGTGGGTAGATCTCATCAAGTCCACTAGAAAGTGACCAGATCCTACAACAATCATTATTCTAGCCCTGTGGGGGATGGCAAATATTCTCAGAGAATAAAGTCAGCCCCCCTGGGCAGTGCTAGTGTAGTAATGAGGCAGAATCTAGGGAATCGGGTAAGTCAGGTATGTGGATAAGTTATAAGATCTAGAGCCCCTATTATTTTGACTTATGGAGGACTTAGTGTATTTTGACAGCCACCACAATAGCTGTTACCACCACCATCAATCAATGGGCAATAAAGGATACGTCCCGGTGTGAAGGGCCTCTTGTTGACAAAGGCGATGGATTGGTGTGATTGGAGAAAGACACAGGACCCAGGCACCTCCACTGACCCAAACTTGTGATTCAGGTACCGGCTGGACCCCACCTTCAGATGCACTAACCTGTCATGGGTTGCCATCACATGTTTAATAGTTTGTTTGCAGCCAATGATGTTCATATCCAATATCTGTGAGTACTGTACAATATAGAGCATTAGAAAGGATTATAACACACTGAATGCACAAAAACAATCACAAAAAGAAAAGAAAATGGAAATTAACACCATACATCTTTAAAAAATCACTATATATGCATTAAGACACAACTGTATTGTCACAGGTAAAAGTCTTCTTGCCTGTTCCATCTGATGGTGACCTACTGTAGGAGTTATTGTGAATAGACAATGAATGAAAGAACAATGTGGCTACAGCTGCTGAGCCAAGGCCGTCATAGGGATGGAGGGAGGATAGTGACACTGCAACAGGAAGAGAGAGGAGTGACAGCAAGCATAAAGGATAAAGAAGGAAAGGAGTGAAAATTGAAGCACCAAAAGGGACTGAGTTGGGTAGGAAGGGGTACCAAAACCTTTTAAGCATCACCCACATCTCTGCAGATAACATCCCCCCCCCCCCCAAGAGATGTGAATAGACAAAATGCTATCATAAGTTTTTTTTATCTAGTGTTCACAGCCACATGAAAAGGTGACTGCAATAAACCATCACTTTACACTTGGATTGCAGGGAAAAAAATCTACTATAATAACTATATGCACAAATGTCCAGCTGCTTATACATTACTTCTCTCACCATAACCCTTTAAATTCACCCTTATAAAATGATCAATGACTGCTGCTTTGAATTAATAACACCCCTAATTATCAAGGGTCATACACAGAGAAATGCCACCCAACATTTATGCACAACAGGGCCATGTAGGTTAAAGGCAGATCAAATAATGACATACAGTAGGACTTCAGTATACTGTATTGAAATATAATATAAGTCAGGACAATTACAGTGATATAGTACCATGTGTGTACTGTTCTGTGGTATATAGCTATGATGGTGTGTCCAATGAAGAAGTGGTAAAAAATGTGCACTGAAAGAGTTTGAATACAGTTCTGAGAGTAATAAGGAGACTGAGGTGGTTTGGGAGAGGTGGGGAGACATTGGGGAGAGCTGTTGTGGTGGAATTATCAGGTCGACATCCAGTGGGAAAGCCAAGAAAGACATGAAGGCAGTGTTTTGAAGAGGATCTGGCAGCATTGGCCATTGAAGAGGCTGAGGCAATGAAATGAGATACACTAATACTGTTCCCCACTTTATGTCAATTCAACCTAAGCCAAATCCAACTTTATGCCACTTTTCTAGAGTAAATTTTAGTTAAGCATATAAACACACACATTTACACTTTTCCTCTCTCTCTATGTACCCAAGATGGATAGAGTCTGGTATATAAGACATGCGGTAAAGGTCGTGTCGTCGGTGTGACATGACAGGCATCTCTCTCCTGATGGTGTGTAAGTACCCCAGATCTATCCTTGCCACTGCCACACCCACACCCTCACTGGTCTGACACACCACTGCACCCCAGGGGTCCACTATCTGCAACAGGCAGAATGGAAGTGGGTGAGAGATGAAGAATGAATGAATGAATAAATTATTTTGTTACAGCCTACTGGACTCAGCTGTCACAAGGCTGGACATATGATATTAACATCGCAACAGGAAGAGAAAAGGAGATGAAGAGGAGAAACAGCAAACACAAAGGAAAAAGAAGGAGCGGAAAGACAGTTGCAGAGTTGAATGGGACTGGCTCAGGACTGAAGGGAAGACTGAGAGTAGGAACTAAGGAACCAGTGTTACTCTTTCAGAGTATTGAGGGTTACAGATCCCTCAAAACTGCCCCCGTAGGGGGGTATTGCCTGCATTAGTGATGTGGACAATATTTTAAGGGTTTTGGCGCCCCTTCGGCCCCAGCCACTGGTTTTTAGTTCTTCAACTGTCCCTCTTTTCTTTCTTTTTCCTTCCTGCTTGCTGTCTCACCTCTCTATCACCTTTTTCTGGTGCAATATGGCCTCGCTGTTGTGGCATCTAATATCAATCAATCAATCAACCCTCAAAACTGCCCCATGAAATATGTTAGTTCAGTATATTCCAGGCCATTCCTTTCCTTTCTCCTTACATTGAGATTGGAAGTAAGTACTGTATGGGATTTGAATATATGGCTATGAGAGCATAGGGAGCAAGAGTAAGGAGCATATCCCTAGGTGCATGACATACCCTTTTAATATACCACATCAAGTGCTTGTGTAATTATTGAAATTGACAGTTACATATCTCAAATGTTATTGTGTCAAATATTTGACAAAAAAGAAATTGTTTTTATTTTAGTTGCTAAGCACAAAAGTTACACGCATCTCAAGCTTATTACATGTACAGTACAGCATTTAGAAGAATGCTGTAGCATGCCTGATATTGTGAGGAGAGCAATTATTGTCAATGCTTATTCGACCTTAAAGTTTCACAAACTTTGTAATCAAAGCACTTCTTTGGTAGTGGATGTGCTGATAACTTAACAGGTGCTGTACTGTCAAATGATGATTTTGAATGGTCATAAGGTATCAGTCTAAATTTGTGTTGTTAAGCTGGGACGGCCTTGATACCCAAACTGTAGGAGAAAGAAATTTAAGAGATAACCAAGGTCTCAGAGAGAAATATGAATCCAGGTAATCCCTTGAGTTTCATGACAGTTTGACAGCAATACAGTACCTCCCAGAGCAAGGCTATCCACCCTTCTACCTACTCAGAGTACAATTACAAAGTTCCTGTTGCTTTTTGTGTCTAACTGTGTATAGTGAGGAAATATTTACTTTTTCAATACATGATGAATCATCAAGTTCTCCATGAGACAAGAAATGCAACAGGCTTTTGATTGTGACTGTAAACATGGGCATACCCTGGGGGAGCCACTGGGCCCAGGCCCAGGCTTCCCCTTAGCTCTCTGGATCTTTAAAAAATTTGTATATATTTATTTTGATAACAGCAAAACATGAAAATTGCAATGCATGAGCTAATGGGTCCCTGACTGTAAACCTGCCTGTGGCCTACCCATAATATATGTACTGGATTACCTGACCTGATCTCACCTACTGTATAGCCCAGCTCTCACCTACATGCTGCACTGATGCTAAGGAGTATTCATGGACATGAATCATGGTAAAGAAATACGTTCAGTCGATGACGTAATTGACAAATTTATGAAGATGCGTACTCGTCGTCACTGCGAATAGATAAGACACTGCATTTAAAGTGAGTGGTTTGTTCTTTGATACTTTGTTAAAACAATAAATATAACAAACAAGTTTGTTGAAATAACTGATGGCCTACCAAAGAAATCTATTATTTTATCTGTATATAAAACATTGAACTATGAAACTTTATGTAAACTCCAGGAAACTGACAAATGGGACCCCGCTTTAAAAAATTCCTGGGTGCACCCCTAACTGTAAGATACCATTGTGGTGACAATAATAAAAATATTGTGCTGCATACAGTACTGTACATCAATGCTGCTGTTGTACATTACTTACCATAGCGTGACCAAAGGATGCACGTTTCTTGTTGTGTTGCCCGGTCTGTGCTGCCGCCACCACATAGCACTGCGTCTCTGTTGCATAGATAATACCAACGCTGAGAGAATTACAATATGAGGAGGTATTGCCCAGGTGACCTAAGCCGTTCCCAGGGACTCTCACCCCCTTGGTGGGGGCGGGGGGATTTTGTGACGGTTTGCCCCCTATAGCTTCCTTCCTTGGGTGTGGAAATAAATTTTAATGAATGTCCACACTGAGGATTAAACCAGGATACTTGCAATGTGAAATCCAGGCACTAGCTACACTCTATTGTGTGCTTTACTTTGTACAGTATGTATTCCAGGGAAAGGGTAGCATTATATGTTAGCCATCAAATAAATCCACCCACCAAGAAGGGTGAGAGGTAAAAATTCCTGTTGTGGTAGCAGTAGCAACCCCAGGGCTACCTATGCCATCAGTTGATAGTGAGGTTCTCTCCACTCTGTTATAGTGGTGGTGTTGGTACAATGGCTAGCGTCTGGCTCTTGCATTGCAAGTATCCTGCTTCAATCCCCAGTGTGGACATTCATAGAAACACTGTAATGTAGTACAGTACTACTTCCTTAAACAATTACAGATATCTGTACTGTACTGCATTTCCAGTGTCAAAGGATGTGCACCAAAACATGGAAAGGAATATTTGAGAAAATAAAACTAGGGTGACTGATAGAGTGAATCTGTTTATATTGGTGACAGCTGACTGACGGTAAGTGCATTCGTTATTACCATATTCTTTTAAAAATAGTTAATCACTTGTAAACTGCAGAAGAGGGTATAGAAACACCCATCTGTAATGTGAAGCAATCAGTGAATATCCAGCTCTTGCAAAACTGAACAAAAAGTATATCAACTTGTTGGAACTTAAGTCCAACATCTGAGTGTAAAACTATTTTCACCAAAAATTTTATAGTTGGGTTGTGGTTATGGTCAGAATTTATGGGAATATTATATTACTGGTACATTGGAGCTCCTTTATTTCTCCAAAGTTTGCCAAGAAACAGAACCAGATTAACAAAAATAACGGTGGCCTGTTGCCGAGAATAGTTAGGAGGAATCAGTTGCTCCAGATTTACCAACACTGTATTTCCCCTTTAAAGTCTGGCAAGTGTTGGCATGTCCTCCAGGTGCTAAGTCTGTGGCAGTTGACGTAAACAACAGTGAAATGGGAAGGAAGGATAACTATAAGCTGCATCATTCATATACTGTACAACAAAGTTTTTTCACCAAGCTTAGAGCAATGGTATATCCTCTGATGAGGTGTGTAATGCAAATAAATGTAATTATGAGATGAAGAGGCTGTAATTGTGCAATTTTACCTGCCAGAGAATTTCAGAACCCACCCAACTTGGCGTGAAAATTGCAGACAGACATAGCATTTCTGTGTGTATGAGTGAGGTATAGAAAGTTGGAGGGTTGGTCAATTTGTCACCCACACTCTATCAATAACCATTCTACCATACACTTTGTTTAATATGCTTAACAGACTTACTTTTTAGAAGCCAGCTAAAAGAGATCTATGAAATAGTGATGGTACTATTTCTAATCATGTTTTTGGCAGGGATGGGCTATATTCCGTGTTTCCAGTAACAGTACCCCTATGGTGACTCTTTGTCTTCCCTGATCTATCCACCAATAATACCCTTCTCCTCCCACCAGTTAGTCATGTATCAGTCTTCCTCCTCCCTCTTTCTTTCCACCAGCCACGTAAGAGTGAAAATTCACCCCCTGCTGTTCTCCGAGACCAGATGCGGAGTCACTGAGCAGACTGCATACTATAATATACCTCTCTTACTATCTCTTTTCTTTTTTCTCTTACTCAAATGTCATTCTCCATCACTTTTTTATTACAGAATTATGTGTTATACTTCTTTTATTAATTTATGCAGCAATATCTAATTAAATTTATGTACAGTACTATATTTTGGAACTTTTTTACAATTATTATGTACAAATCAGGGATAACTATTACTGTATATTCCTTTCACTGTTTAAGCTCTACTCTCGAGTAAATATCTAACACAGGAAACTCGTATTGTACATGCATATATTTGTGTGTCAATTCCATCTCTTTATACCTATAACAAAATTGCCTTGGTGCAAACTGAAAAACTCAACCTTGAATTGCAACTGGGAGGCAAGGTATTTGGGGAAAAGCAGGACTTTGGGGAATAAAACTAATTGGCTTGGAAGCAGTGGGGCTGACAAAAAGACAGAAGGCAGAGTTAAGATGCTGCAATTTTCATTGGGAGTGACAAAGATTGACTGGATATGGAACAAATTTATTAGAGGAACAGCTCCAGTAGGACAAAGTGAGGGAGGGAAGATCGGGATGATGGGGACATGTACAGTACAGAGAGATGAGCAGTATGTTGACAAGAGGATGATAAGAGTGGAACCACCAGGCACTAGAAGAGGAAGGGAGGATATGCAGATGGTTGGTGTGATGGAGGAGGATATAGGGGACATGAATGATCCGTTGTGTTGACCCATAAAGGGAGCAGCCCAATGAAGATGAAGAAAATGAAAACTGGACAGGTGTTGCTTCTTCAGAGCAATGTACTGTACTATGGGACCTAGAGATTCAATTCCAACAGAGACAACATTCATGTTACACTGTCTATGGTTTATGTTTGTATCTAGGCCTTATATTACTATTGACACTTTTTATTAACATATGCATAATGATTTGTTTCTGGTGATGTGTTAATCACTCCTCTATTTACATTATATTGCCAGCCTTATATATACATCACTCATGTTCGTCATCACAATAGGAATGTCAGTTCATTCAGAGCAGATATGTGCTCCACATATGCAACAGGACAAAGCACAGAGGGTAGAAGAAGTCCTTGAGGCAACTGCACACTGGCAGAAGCAGACACATGCCAAGAATGATCCAGGCAAAAAGCGACTGCTGGGTACACCGCCAAGAATGATCCAGGCAAAAAGCGACTGCTGGGTACACCGCCAAGAATGATCCAGGCAAAAAGTGACTGCTGGGTACACCACCAACAACAGAGCTGTCACTTCATCAAGCACTTTTTGAAGCTTGGATTTTAATAGCCTCATGAATTGAAGCACAAGACACAAAATCTTTTACCTTCTGTGAAGCTTATGTGATTCACAAGGCTGGAAACAGAAGATGAAAAGATAAAAAAAATTGCACAAACTAAAGAGGAAAGAGGAATATAACAAAACATCAAAACAATTTAATTTAATTATTTTTGAAAATCACTTAATTCGATGATTTTCAATAATCACTAAATTTGCTGATTCTTGAAAATCACTTAATTTGATAAAAAAGAACCAAAGTGGCATCAATATCCTTTAAGCATTGCCCACATCTCTGCAGGATGATGATGACGATAAGAGTGATGTTAATAATGACCTGAATAACAATAACAATAAATCTCTGAAGAAACAAACGTCCCTGACTAACCAATAGCACGGGCCCTGAGTAGAGCTTCCCAGTGAGCAAGGCCGGTGGGGACGGTGAAGGCTGAGGGGAAGGTCAGCACCTCAGCACCCATCTCTCGCTGCAATAATCCAAACTCAGCAAACCTCAGGTCATAACACTAGACAGGAACTTGGGTTAAGGAATTACATCACATTACACAAACACTGTACTGTATCTGTTTTTCCACTCTCCCTCCCCTCTTTATTTCTCTCTCTGTGGTTCCAAGTCAGTCCCTTTCAGCTTCATTCTTTTTCCTTTGTGCTTGCTGTCCTTACTCTTTTTCTACTTTTGTTGTGATCAATGTCAGTTTCCCACCTCCAGGCTTATGACGACCCAGGCCCAGTAGCCTGTAGCCAAATAATTATTTTATTTATTCATCCCCTCTCTTTCTCTTCCCCACCCTGCCATACACTTCCTCACTCCCCACTGGCAACCCTTTGCAACTAAGCACTGGTTTTGCTTCACTCCAAAACCATGTGTTGCCGCTGCTGCTGCCTTCACCACCACCACCACCACCCTCATTTCCTATTCCCCCCCCCTCTATCATTTTATTTTTTATTATATATCATAGTCTGAAGAGGCTATCTAGTTTTATTAATTACAGTATCTATAGCTTTTAAAGTGATTAAGTACTAAAAAAGCAGCAGTAACCATGCACATGCCTTTTTTTATAATCTATATAAGGAAATGAGGGGACAGCATATATCTGCAAATTGTTAACATTCACGGGTATCTCTGTCTCCTAACCCTCAAGTAAGTTGACAGACAACTGTACAGTAATGCATCTGGATGTAAAGTCATGGAAAACATCTACCTATTAATAGCTCTTATACCTCACTCTTGCTGGGAACTTCCTCCCAAAGGAGTGGTCATTGCAGAAGAGTCTCCAGTTCTCCTTGTTCCAGCACTCCCTCCCCAATCATTCTAGCTCTCCCCTTCCACTCATGCTCCTCTCCCTCCTGTACTACTTCACCCTGTTCACCCATCTGACTGGTGGTCTGCCTCTCACATCAGGTTCTTCAATTTCACTCCCATACTCCTCCTTTGTAAACTCTCCATATGTCCAAACCACCTCAATGTTAACCCTCTCAGCCCTCCCACACTCAATATCAATTCCCTTTACCCCAAACCACATTTCTTATACACATTCTTATTACTTTCCCCACTCATGCCACATGCTCCTCTCAAATACTGGTAGATTATTTTCCCTACACTTATTCTAGACTCTGTCACCTTATTCAATGTCCAATACTCCAATGTATATGTCAATGTCAGAAGGTTTACCAGCATGTATTGCCTACACTTTTGATAACATGACATATAAAGGATACAATGCCAAGGGCAAGGTTCCCAGCTGGTGTGGATGTGGGAGGGTGTATGGCCGAGCCAGGAGCCACATAGGTGTCCTCGCGGAGGTGTAGGTTGCGGTCAGGGATGTGAACAGAGAAGAGATGCGTTTTGGCGTAACATGCTGCTTCCACACCTTGGGGGTCCAGCAGCAGATGTGTGTTGCTCACCTTGTCCTCTCCACTTTCCTGTCAATAATTGCAGAGAATTAAGGAAAGAAAAATGTGGCTGCAGCCTTCTGGGCCCACGTCCTTATAATGCCGGAAGTAGGACACTGAACCTAGCCACGGGAAGAGAGAAGGTGAGAGAGAGGAAGGACAGCAATCACAAAAAGAAAAGAAGGATAATGGGACAGTTGAAAAGCCAAAAGGGACTGGTTTAGGAATGAAAGAGCATCAAATCCATTTAATTATAGCCCACATCTCTGCAGGCAACAACAACAACCCCCCCCCCCCCTGAGACACAGCTATCATTTCACATTGGGGTTATGAGGGAGAAATGTATTGGGTGTCATGAATTGAGAGGAAAGTCCAAGGTTATAGGCATAGAACCTTCAACTGCATCCAGTAGTACTTCAGAACAAAATGTCTCCTATATACATAAGGTTTCTGTACCTTTAAAACTTTTTGTATATCAATTTTTCTATTGCAGCATTTGTTCCAATAAGAAATTTAAGAAAATGAGGAAATGCATTCCAGTAGCCCCCAAGAACAGTCAACTAACTACAGTACTATCATGGTTGAAAGCTCATTAATCTACTGTAATTGGTGAAACAATTTAGACCAAACCCCTTTTGTAACCCTCTTTTCACTAATTACATAAGTTCTTGGCATAAATTTAAGTCGTATAATCATACATAGTGATATAAAATATATGTGGCAGAAGATATAATAAGGATAAACTTCCCGTGAGTAATGAACGAGGTGGTATCTGAGGTGGAGAGGCCATTGTGCCATAACTCCTCCCTCCTGACTGCCATCACCATCATTACCACCACTATCACCCTCCCTCCTATCACTCTCCATTACCTCTACCGATTTTTTCATCTGCATTTTTTTTTTCCCCTATAAATCCAGAAAAGTCAACAAGAATGTCACCAAGAAGATTCTCTATGTTTTCATCATCATCACTTAATGTTTCTTGTCCTTCATTTCAATTGAGATATCTTGTGATGCCTGTTCGCCTTCTATCTTACACCTAAATGAGAATTTAGGTCACTTAATGTGGCAATAGGCAAAGTGTATTAAGTAACTACGTATGTATTGGGAGGATTGAGGTAAGAGACTATGGAGAGCTGGGAGTAGCGCTGTTGGCCGTTGCGCACCAAATTTAAATAATTTTTTCATAATGCTTTTCATTCCACCATAACATATACCGGGAATGCCTTTTGTACACTACAGTGAAATTTGTCCTATATATTTCACTTTCATAACATCAAAATTTAATGAACAGTACATGTATTGGGTTTTCGTATATCAGGGATTCCCTGTATATTAATCAAGTTAGGACAATCAGTATAAAATCATCCCTCAAACATTGGAGCCGTTAATGATGTGGGGGAGGTTTATTTACATTTGGCCGAATATCTGCACTCTACATACACAGTAGACAAGACTAGTGCTGCCCACTCTTTAGGGATTAAGGAGAGTGAGTGAAGAAGTATGGGCGTGTCTAACCTTGATGTGAATGCCACCCAGTGAGAGCCAGACACCGTGCATCCGTGCCAGCTCCTGGTACCTGCCCACCAGAGAACCAGACAGGGACTCTGCCTCACTTACAGACTCTTCCTTCGACTCAGCAATATAGTCACATCCCTCAGGCAGGAACACCATCTGACAACACAAAACTGCATAAACAGTTGTCCATCCATAAAACTTTACTACAGTGTATACAAGATCACCAAATTACTTTTGAGCACAGTATGATCAAAGGGTCACAAAGGCTTGAAAAAATGTGTGTAGATTTTCAATGAAGGACTGAGTGTTGAATAAAATATTGAATAGCAATACTGTACTGTATAAGTTTGTACTATATCAAGGGCCTTCTGCATGTATTGGAATGAAAGATTCATGTGTAGTGAATTCTTTATACATTACATTAATAAATGTATGTCCTGCGTCACAGCCATGCCAGACAGAACAAGGTCAGGACAATCGAACTACCCTGCATGGACTCGAACAAGGCTGGCACTCTCTAGCTACTTCACAAAACCTCAAACTAGACCGGTTCGCTGACCAATCATGAACCAGCTGGTGTTCTTCTGCTGACCAATCATAGGAACAGCTGAGGGGTATAAATTCTTCTACCTGACTGACAGAGTGCCAGTGAAGATGCATACATTTCATTTGTCACTATATACCAGCTCTACTCTACCTTGCTCGACTCTGTTCTAATATTGTATGATCATTTGTTCAGTGTGATCTCAGATTCAACATATTGAAGTTCCATATGATAAATCATACAAAATAATCCTATTTGGGTAAACTTGTAGATTTTGGATTAAATTTGGATTAAAGATAATTTTATTGGTGATGGAAGAATTATAAAAATTAAATTAATTTGTTTAATTATTGTTTTTCATAACAATATTAATCTTGGTGTTGTTGACATATTTTGAGTGGGGGTTTAGGTGAAATCCTGTTAATCTCTGAAAAGCATTTTAATAGCTTATTAGCTCAGGCGTGGCTGAGTGGATAGAGTGACGGACTGCGAATGGCAAGGGCCCTGGTTCGAGTCCACGAGAAAACGTCTGGGATTTTTTCGAGGTGATCTGATGGGTCCAGCTGTTCGTCAACTATACCCTAGCTACGCCGACACGTCAAGAAAATACCCCCTACATCGTCGTCGACTCACAGCATAGAAGATGCGAGACCATATTCCAAGATGCTGTGAGTGACGGTGTAGCTGCTCTCCCCTGATAGTGACGTGTATAAATAAGGTGTTGTCATCTAGTGGGACAGAAGAGAAGCTACGGTACCAACATCACCACGAAGCTCCACTGTCTCATCTAGTGCAACACCCAATAATCTCGGGGCCTCGCAAGAGTTACGGGCTACTGACAGCCTACAGTCCCGAGATTGAGGTATAGAAAAAAAAAAAAAAAAAAAAAAAAAAAAAAAAAAAAAAAAAAAAAACAACTAAGGAATACAGAAACATTATTATTATTAGATAGAGGAGGAGTAGGCCTTTGTCTCTCATAAATCAGTGATCGCCTGAAGGTGGCGGGGGAAAGGAGGGTGTAGTGAAATGTAAACTTGTCCGTTCACCATTCCAACCTGTTCATACTACAATGGGTTTTAGAAAGCTCCTAAATGAGTCCCAGATTGTAGCTATTTGTGCACTTGCTAAAGAAAATAAATTCAACCAAGAAATTACAAAGAACACTGGTATAGCACTGAGGACTGTCTAGTTGTTGTTGTTGATGTTCTCCTGGGGCAGAATGGCCTCCTGCCCCACAGACCCCTAGTACACTCTGGTCGCAGTGAAAAAACAAATTAAAATAAAGGAGGGGCTGGCCCTATATGCCTGGGCTACCGAAGCACATCCCAGGGAAATGGGACCAGAGCTTACTGGACCAGGGAGTCTGGAGGCCTCCAACCGCCAGGGATATTGGGGGGAAGGTCTTTGATACCACAGCCAGTGCTGTGGGCCCAAGTCCACATTACCACAAGAGCTACAAGTGGGGCCACACCTTCCACGAGACCAGCCCTGAAGGGACCATAAGGGGGAGGGAGTTTACACTGCTGCATGCAAAGGGAAATGCACCCCCTGTGTGCTGGCGGTTCACACAGCAGTGAAAAAAAAAGGCCTCCGGTTGCAGTACACCTCACGTGGATTTTTAATCCATGCGGGCAGATCTCGTCAAATCCACTAGAAAGTGACCAGATCCTACAACAATCTTTATTCTAGCCCTGTGGAGAATGACTAATATTCACAGAGAATAAAGTCAGCCCCCCTGGGCAGTGGACTGTCTAGTGCTGGACGACAACATACTGGGATGGAGGGAGTGATGTCGTACCACCACCACACAAGCCTTGAGGTCTCACCTCAAGGCCTGGCCAGAGCAAAATTCAAGCAGAGCTTGAATTTGCTCCGGTCGAGCCGGAAGAAAAATAGCCCCACACACGCTATAATCTGGCCAAGCCCCGCCCACTTTTCAGCCCGGCCTTGAGACGGACTGAGTGTAGGTGGCCCCCTTAAGAATCCTGCTTTACTGGCTGGTGTGAGTGAGAGAACGGTGTGGCAATATCTGAAATGTAACCTTGGGTATCGTTGTTGTTGTTTCGTGCCCAAGTTGTGGCTTACTCGTGCCCATCAATCTAAGAGGCTTGCTTTTGTTGCACAGTATAGTGATTGGGACTTAAATCAGTGGAGGAAGGTGTTTTGGTCTGACGAGGCAATATTTCAAGTTACTGATAATCAGAGAAACTGAGTACAACGCAGATGCGGAAGTGATTCTCTCGACCCAAGGTAAACAACACACACCGTTAAGCACCCTGACTCATTAGTGGTGTGTGGTCATCTATTTCTCCTATTACGGTCAAGGCAAGTTAATATTTTTCCTCATTCGCATGAACAAGGGAAATTATTTTGAGCTCATTTTAGACTACTTGGATGGGTGCATGCAAAAGTGTACTGTAGTGAGAATGTTTATATGCACGATAGTGCACCATGTCATACAGTGAAATTAATTACTGATTGGTTTAATTCTTTTTAATGCAACTCTTCTGAAACCTTGGCCAAGTAATTTACCAGACTTGAACCCAATTGAAAATTTGTGGGGCTAAATTAACCCTTTTACCATTTAGATGGGGCGTTATCTATCACGGCAGCTCACTCTCCAGCACTCGCAGTCACTATGTAAACAACACATTTGATGGCTAATAGCTTGTAAACCACTCATGCTACATAAATAAATTATACAGGATATTGAAGTAAAAACCTTTAGCTATCTCCTGATGTACTTGTGAAGACTAAAATGACATCTGTAGGATAGGTAGCCACCTCACAATGACATCAACTCAAAATTCACTTTTACACTCTATTTACATAACTAAATAAATTTTCACACTCTCATTTCATTATAAAACATGTCAAAATCACACTTTTCAACACAACAAAATGAAATATAATGTCACTGTCGCTTTTATGTACCGTACATACAGTGTTGGACAGCTCGGAAGGTGCAGGACACCCACCCTCTCACCCCATGGCCCCCCAGCAGTCGCTGATTTAAAAGTCTGTGACATCCGTTGGCTGGCTTGAGGGTATTTGTTGAGTTGCCAGACATCAATATTTAACAAAACTACCTAATATTATTTTCAAATATAGGAGGGATCTTCATAAATCAGTGGTAGCCTAACGTTCGTGGGGGTAGAGAGAGTGGTGGGATTTGTGAACACTTCTTCCACTTATCCGTCCTGGTTTTACCTGCTATGCCGCCTAGAAAGCTTCTTAGTCAGCCCCAAATAGCAGCTATTTGTGCTCTTGTGAAAGAAAATAAAACTAACAAAGAAATAGCAAAGAACACGGGGATATCACTTCGGTTAGTGCAGCGTTGGACAAAAACATACTGTGAGGGAGGGACGGATGCTGCACCACCACCATATAAGCAAGCAGGGCACAAAAGCTCTGTTAGCCAGAGGACTCCGAACCTTATGCGGAGGCAAAATGAGGCTCAACCTCGCAAAACCAGCAGAGAAGCTAAGGCTTTGCTGGCTGGTGTGACTGATAGAAGTGTAAGGCGGTATCTTAAATGCGATCTTGGATACCATTGCTGTCATGCAGTGCCCAAGCCATGGCTAACTCGTGCCCACCTTGAAAAGAGGCTTTCTTTTGTTGCCAGACACAGAGAGTGGGACTTGAACAAGTGGCGGAAAATTTTGTGGTCTGACGAGGTACATTTCAGGTTACAGATAACCAGAGAAACAAAATTTATCGTAGGCGCAGAAGTGACGCCCTTGAACCATGGTACACCACCCACACCGTTAAACACCCAGACTCAGTAACAATGTGGGGTTCCTTCTCATACTATGATCATGGAAAGTTAGTTTTTTTACCAAAGAACATTTGCATGAACAAGGAAAATTATTGAGCTAATTTTAGATGAGCTGGATGAGTGCATGCAAAGTGATTTGCAGATGTGTTCATCCAAGATGGTGCGCCTTGTCATACAGCTAAATTAATCATTAACTGGTTCAGTTTTTGCAATATAACACTTCTTACACCTTGGCCTAGAAATTTACCCGACTTAAATCCCATTGAAAACTTGTGGGTGTATATTAAGCATTACCTCCGAGACCGAGATACGTCGTCAATTGCACGTCTCCAACCCAGCATTCAAGACATTTGGGACAATATCAACCCAGAATATCTTCAACACATGGCAGATTCACTCTCTAACAGACTTGAACAGGTAAAAAAAAATTGAAGGTGCCCCATCAACTACTAATTTTAGCAAGAATCTCCATTAACACATATTTTATACACCTTTAATCTGTCCAGCCCAAGTTGTTTGTTGCAAGCAGCACGCCATCCCGCGCCTTTCGAACTGTCCAGCACTGTATATTACAGGAAAAGAGTAGTGATGAAAATATGTCCTTCTACCCTCACTGTTCATGAAAGACTGACTGGTGGTGGGTGAGATGGCTGTGGCCAAGTCCCTGGCTGCCACCCACAGTGTTGTCAATCAAAAACTAGATTATTAGGGACTGCACAAATTTTAAAACTGTGCTGTCGAATGAATGCTACACCCGCAGTGCTCCAGACTTCTTGTTAGTGTCGAAAATTTACTACACCAGTGAATTAAAGGTTAAGCGCAGGTGACAATGACTGTCAACACCAACAAGTGTGGGTGACTGCGGTTGTGATGACGCACTTTTAAAATATGCGCGCCCCCTGATATACTTGATTAGGTCTCACAACAGAGGGAGTATGTGCTTGGGAGCTCCACAAGTAACACCAACCTTCTCCAGCTAGTGTAGCAATATCTCTCAGCATGTGAAGATGCATTTTCAGTGCTCCCCTTTTGTGCTAATTACCATATATATACGTAAAAATGACAGTGACATTATATTTCTTATTGTTGTATTGAAAAATGTAATTCCAATACGTTTTATGAAAAATCAAAGCGTAAAAATACACTTACAATGGTCAGGAGAGTGTAAAAGTGTGCTTTGAGTTGTGGTTATTTTGAGCTGGCTACCCATCCTACAGATGTCCATTTAGTCTTCACAAGTACATCAGGACACAGCTAAACTTCAATATCATTGAAGTTTGAACTTCAATATCATGTATAATTTATTCATGTAGGTTTAGTGGTTTACACGCTATTAGCCGCCAAATGTTTGTTTACATTTGCAAAAATATGCCCTCAGTACAGAGGTGGCAGGTGTGAGCAGGATGTTAGAGGGTTAAGCGTCACCTCCAAGATTGAGACACTTCCTCTATTCCATGTCTACAAGCCACCATTCAAGATATCTGGGACAATATCAGCCCAGAATATATTCAACACCTTTCAGATTCATTCCCAAAGAGACATAAAGAGGCATATTTTTTATGCAGTTAATCTGCCTCTCCCCAAGCTCAGCGAATTGTTTGTTGTGGTATCGCGACTTCCACCATGACCAACACTGTAGGGGTAGTTCCAAAACTTTTTTCGGCAACTGTACCTGTCATGTGTGTGTGTGTGTGTGTGTGTGCATGAGAGAGAGAGAGAGAGAAAGAGAGAGAGACCTTTGCTCCAAAATGTGCAGCCTCTGACACCAGTTTGGCACAAGTCTCAAAGTTTTTTTCCTTGTCTCCTGTTGATGTCATCTGCGTCACTGCCACCAGACTGCCACTATCACTGCCATTCCTGTAGAAGAGGCTATCATTAGTAACCCTTTAGCCATTAATGAGATATATCCTTTAGCCTGTGAATGGTTGGCCAAGTTATACCAAACTTGACCTCCCCAGGTCAGACAAAACATATTATCTTTTCCCCTAAAATGGTCTCTTGTGGTATAAAAAATAAGAATGTTCCATGTTTTCATGTTAATTTCAATGGTATTATGCATGTAAGTACTACATACTCTAATAACAAGGAGTCACAACCTATGACAGTGATATAGCTATGCAGTGAGTATTCCTCCATTAACCCTAAAAAGATGGATGACATAAATTTACATAGGCAGCGAGAACAAACAAAGAGACAAGTGCATGGAGTAATATTACACATACTTGAAATTTCAATTCTCTTGTATGCTCTCAAACTCCAATTTTTGCTCCTACTTGTGTATTGTTCTGCCTGCTACCCTTTCCTATCCAGTACTCAGTCTTGCCACAACTGTGTGTCACTTCCCCCCCCATACTACCCCTGTCTAAGGGTTACTGGACGTATATCCTTTGATATTATGACCCCTGTACAAATTCAAAACAAATTATGTAACAGTTTTTGTAGCCACAAGGCTTTGCAAATTTATAAATCACTAAAGGTTTAATTCTGTGAGTTCCTGATGCATTGCAAGAGAGAAGAAAACCGATTTTATCCGTTGTCATCTTGCCTCCCATTGCTTGTTTTGTTTTTCTTTGAGATGAATACTGACTCGCAAATAGGAAAAATCATCTGGAAAGATTGAGAAAAGTGCAAAAGCTTTAATTCATTCCTTAAGGGATAAGTTAAGGTCTACTCTATTTCTCCCAGAAATACAATGATAAAGTAAATAGAGTAAGGTAAACTAAGGAAGGCAGACTAGCTATATACACAATAAAGTACAGTACAGTAAATGGTGTGACTGACTGAGCCATGTTGTGGTGTGATGAAGTAGCTGTTCTCCTGCACCTCGCCGCCAGCACTCTCCACACCAGACGTCCACACAACACTTGTTTCATCAACCACGTTAGCGCTCACACACTGTAATATTTAAGATACCTCTGACCTTAACACAGAAAAGTATAGACATAAGTAAATTATTACTCTAAAGCAATAGTTTATATTTTAATGTAACACCACCTTTTTTTTTTTTTAATTATCATGCCTCCCTTCAACTGTATTTTCTTATACAACTTTCATGGGTATTTATCTAGACTATTTGCCCCGGTCAGGTCTTGGTACTTTACCACGTTTAGGTCCCGATAGTTTGCTCAGGTTAGGACCCGGTAGTTTGCTCAGGTTAGGTCCCGGTAGTCTGCTGTGGTCTAGGTTAGGTTAGGTAAGGTCAGGCTAATTTCAAAATGCCCTATTTGAATATCTTGGAAATGGGGCATTTCGGAAGATAATGCCATAGAAGAATAGTGTCTTAAAATGGTAATTACCCTTGGTAAATTTACAGAAGTACTGAGTTCACTATACAGTATTGTATATTTTAGTATCATTACCCACTATTTTGGACCATTCTAAGACACTTTTCAAGGTAAATATTGAAAGAATTACCGTTATTGCGTACGGTTTTTAAACCTTTATTACCCACTTATTTAGACCATTTTCTTCTATGGCATTTCCTCCGCAGACTACCGGGACCTAACCTGGGCAAACTACTGGAAAATAACCATGATAAAGTATCGTACAGGAAATGACCGGGGCAAAATACTGGGACCTAGCCGGATCAGGCTTTTGTAATACAAAACGGTAATTCTTTCAATAAATACCCTTTTCATCTATGGTGTTTCTCTCGGAGTTGCTCAGTTTTCGAGATATGCCCCGTTTTACAAACATAATTTGGAAATTAGTCTGACCTAACCTGACCTAGACCACAGCAGACTACTGGGACCTAACCTGGGCAAACTACCGGGATATAACCGGTGTAAACTATCATAAATTGACCTGGGTAAATTCCTGGGACCTAGCCCGATGTGGTAACACTTCGCGACCCTAGCCAAGAACACAGGATATTTATTGAAAGAATTACCATTTTGTAGCAGTGTTGCCAGATCTGGCTAGGTCCCAGTATTTTGCCCCGGTCATTTCCTGTACTTTACCACGGTTATACTGGGACCTAGCCGGATCTGGCAACACTGCTACAAAATGGTAATTCATTCAATAAATACCAGAAAATGGGTATTTCTTGAAAGAATTGCCTGTATTTATTGAAAGAATTACTGATTTGCAGCAGTGTTGCCAGATCCGGCTGGGTCCCAGTATTTTGCCCCAGTCATATATTGTACTTTATCACGATTATTTCCCGGTAGTTTGTCCAGGTTAGGTCCCGGTAGTCTGATGCGGTCTAGGTTAGGTTAGATTAGGTAAGGTCAGGCTAATTTCAAAATGCCCCATATCTTGGAAATGGGGCATTTGCGGAGGAAATGCCATAGAAGAAAATAGTCTTAGAATGGTCTAAATAAGTGGGTAATGAAGGTAGGAAAACCGTATGCATTAACGGTAATTCTTTCAATAATTACCGAACACAGTACTTCTGTAATAATACCGGTTAATATTGCGATTATCTGTGCCGGCGAGCTACAGGTTAGGTTAGGTTAGGTTAGGTTAGGTTGTTAGGTTGGGTTGGGTTGGGTTGGGTTGGGTTACCTTTATCAATACTCAGTGGAATTATCTTGTGGAAATGTATTCTTTGTTAGATATTTCAGTTTTAAGATACGACTTATTTCTGTAGCTGAGGGATGAACTGAGGTCAGTCGGACAGTGTTACCAGATCTCCTTGGCGAAATAACGAAAGGGCCTCTATGCAGTTGTGTATATTACGCCTGACTCAACCAATTGGGATACTTTTAGCTACTATCCACAGAATCTAATTTATTTCTAAAGGTCCTGAAGGATACTAGGTTAGGTCCCGAAGGACATTAGGTTAGGTCCCGAAGGACATTAGGTTAGGTCCCGAAGGACATTTGGTTAGGTCCCGAAGGACATTAGGTTAGGTCCCGAAGGACATTAGGTTAGGTCCCGAAGGTAGCCACAGTCTAGGTTAGGTTAGGTCAGGTCAGGTTATTTCGTCTGATGATCAAAAAATTAATTATCCTAATTTAATATTATTGAATTTTCCACCCAATTGGGCTACTTGCTGTACATTCTTCATACGATTTCCCAAGTATGGACAAAATTAGCCTACAACTTGGAAGTATCCCTGTATCTGGCAACACTGCATGGAGAGGCGGGAAATCGGGAACCCGCTAGGAAAGCCGCCCTCCCGTTTCAAAGTAAATACATACAAATAATATTCATTCTTTTTACATATTTCCACATATATATTTCGGTAAATATTGAATGAATTACCGTTATTGGGTACGGTTTTTCTACCTTCATTACCCACTTATTTAGACCATTCTAAGACTATTTTCTTCTATGGCATTTCCTCTGCAAATGCCCCATTTCCAAAATAGGGCATATTCAAATGGGGCATTTTGAAATTAGCCTGACCTTA
The DNA here is from genome assembly GCA_033782935.1 of Petrolisthes cinctipes. Taxonomy (NCBI): domain Eukaryota; kingdom Metazoa; phylum Arthropoda; class Malacostraca; order Decapoda; family Porcellanidae; genus Petrolisthes; species Petrolisthes cinctipes. The sequence goes on along the minus strand of JAWQEG010000209.1, from coordinate 100,051 downwards.
CCTGACCTGACCTAACCTAACCTAGACCGCATCAGACTACCGGGACCTAACCTGGGCAAACTACCGGGAAATAATCGTGATAAAGTACAATAAATGACAGGGGTAAAATACTGGGACCCACCCGGATCTGGCAACACTGCTGCAAAACGGTAATTCTTTCAATAAATACCTATATTTCTACAAAATAAAAAGGGAAAAGAAACGGGCGATTTCGGTTCCCAGAAAGTGTGAAAATCGAGGACGCAGATAATCGCAATATTTACCATAATACCTTACCCTTTTATATAATGTACAGTCCTTTACCTTTATAGTAAACTTGGTATTTATTGAAAGAATTACCGTTTTGCAGCAGTGTTGCCAGATCCGGCTGGGTCCCAGTATTTTGCCCCAGTCATTTATTGTACTTTATCACGATTTTTTCCCGGTAGTTTACCCAGGTTAGGTTCCGGTAGTCTGCCCAGGTTAGGTCCCGGTAGTCTGATGCGGTCTAGGTTAGGTTAGGTCAGGTCAGGTAAGGTCAGGCTAATTTCAAAATGCCCCATTTGAATATGCCCTATCTTGGAAATGGGGCATCTGCGAAGGAAATGCCATAGAAGAAAATAGTCTTAGAATGGTCTAAATAAGTGGGTAATGAAGGTAGAAAAACCGTACGGTATTTATTGAAAGAATTACCGTTTTGCAGCAGTGTTGCCAGATCCGGCTGAGTCCCAGTATTTTGCCCAAGTCATTTATTGTACTTTATCACGATTATTTCCGGGTAGTTTGCCCAGGTTAGGTTCCGGTAGTCTGCCCAGGTTAGGTCCCGGTAGTCTGATGCGGTCTAGGTTAGGTTAGGTCAGGTCAGGTAAGGTCAGGCTAATTTCAAAGTGCCCCATTTGAATATGCCCTATTTTGGAAATGGGGCATTTGCAGAGGAAATGCCATAGAAGAAAATAGTCTTAGAATGGTCTAAATAAGTAGGTAACGAAGGTAGAAAAACCTTACGCAATAACGGTAATTCATTCAATATTTACCGTAAACTTGTACAGTATTTTGCAAGATATTGAAAATGATCATGTAACTTAGCTTTTTACATAGGTAGTATTATTACCGGATCTGGCAACACTGCTACAAAACGGTAATTCTTTCAATAAATACCCCGAAAACTTTTATTACAATACTCACCGGTAGCACAGAGTTATAATTATGCTGTAGGTCAAAGTTATGAGTGTTAATCCACCCAGATATTCTCCTCAGGAATTGTTCCTTGTATTATTCCAAGATGTACCGGTACTGAGCTTTTAGGGAGACGAGGCGGAGTAGTTGTACTATGACCACATTTTAGTTAAACATTTCAAAGTAATATCTGTTACTATTTACTTGTTTGTAAAATATTCTATGCCCCGCTCCACCAGCATTGATGGGCCTATAGTATTGTTTGTTATATTTTCAACGGCACAAAACATTTGTTGGCTGTACTTTACCAAGGCTATAAATGGCTATAACCAAGCACAAATAAGACTATATAAGAGCACGTCACAAAAAATAAATAAATTGTTACATACATAAACCTCTCAGGGAAGTGCCGATGCAAAGGCTAATTATTACTAATTCTTCCCCCCTTATTACACGGTTTACACCTTACCTTACCTTACCTGGAGAAGGAAGGATGACTCGCTTCACCAATCACCATGACTCACCATCGAAAAGATATACAGCACAGAGGCTGGTATCTCTCTCTCTCTCTTTCTCGAGATAACAGGAGGTCTTGAATGGGTACGGGGGGACGGACCAACTATACACTCAAATACAACAGCGGGTCATTCCTCATCCATTTATCCTTTAAATTGATTAACGGTAGAACAAGCCACTGCCACTTCTGGAAGCCTGTTCCAATCCTTCACCACTCTCTGGCTAAAGGTCTTCTATCTTACAAAGCTCCTACAGTACTTTTTCCTAATCCCAATAAGAGTGACCTCTTGTTCTCTGACTTCCTCACTCCACTCAAAAGAAATTTTCCACGGCTGACTTATCCACCTTCTTCGTTATTCTAAATACTTGCAGAAGACTGGCCCTTTTCCTCCTAAATTCCAAAGATGGGAGCCTAAGTTTCCTTAACCTATCTGGATACTCCTTCCCTCTCAAACCCTTCACCATTCTCGTAGCTCTCCTCTGAACTTTCCCAATCTTCTGAACTCCACTCTTGTATATTGGTTGGGCTACCAGCATACAATATTCCAATTTTGGCCTTACAATTGACTTGTATAGCATCATGAAAGAGTCCGGCTCCAGATGCCTAAAATGTCTGCCAATCATCCCTAATTTTGAATTAGCTCCAGCAGCGACCAGCTAGTATTCACATTGAAAGTCAGCATCTGATCGAATGTCACCCCTAGATCCTTTTCATCCACTACCTCTGTAATCTTGCCATTGCCAATCCAATAGTCATATCCAGGATTTCCCCTTCCAAAGTGCATAACTTTACATTTACTTTCATTAAAAGGTAACTGCCACTTCCTCGCCCACTTGTCTAGCTGATTGATGTCCTTCTGGAGCATGTGACAGTCTTGCTCATTCTTCTCTACTCTGTAAACCTTGGTGTCATCAGCAAACCATGCAATGGGTGACTCCACCACCTGTGGTAGGTCATTAATGAAAACAACAAATAATGTTGGCCCCAAAACAGACCCTTGTGTTATTCCTGATGTTACCTCTCTCCATTCTGACTTAGCATTGCCAACTCTTACTCGCTGTCTTCTTCCCTGTAGAAAGTTCTTCACCCATTCATACACTCCCTGATACACCATAGCTTTCCAACTTTTTCATCAGTCATTGGTGTGGTACAGAGTCAAATGCCTTCCGATAATCCATGTACAGTCGGCAAAAAAAGTTTCGTTACCACCCCTACATTAATTTTAACATCGGTAAGCGCGGCAGGATTGGTACTCCGCTAGACTGGGCAGCCGTGCCTCGTGTCATCTGAGACATCCGGGACGGCTATCGTCTTTGCCCCTCTGATAATATGCGGGCTGCGGCAGTGACAGCTTTTTTATATCAAAAGTTTAGCTGATTTTAAACTAAATTTTGAGTGTTCAAGAGCTATTACTATTTAACTATTCATTATTAAACATAAGGAAATACGATAGAGTATTTTAGAACAAGAATAACCGTGAAATACCCAGAAAAAGTAGCACTGGTTGAAAGAACGTCATTCCTACTTCCCTGCCCATTAGACACTCACGAGCACAGAGGGTGACGGAGGTATATAAGACACTCGCGTCACACCTGACTCGCCAGTCAGGCGTACCAACATTACATCACACTGTTTAAAGGATGGTAACGAAACTTTTTTTGCCGACTGTACATACAATCAAAAGTCTTTTTCTCCTCCATCCACTGCGTCCATTCTTCCACTACTGTTAGGAGTTGTGTTTGACAAGATCTTCCTCTCACAAATCCACGCTGTTTTTCAGTGATGACTCTATTTCTATTCAATTGCTCCATAATTGCTTCCAGAACAACCTTCTCTAAGATCTTCCCACAGATGCTGGTCCAACTGACAGGACGGTAATTTCCAGGATCATCTCTTTTACCTTTCTTATAAATTGGTACTACCTCAGCATCCTTCCAAGCACTGGGTACAATACCACTCCGTAAAGATTGGTTAAAAATAATTGGTAGGGGTTCCACCAGTTCTTCAGCTAACTTCACAACCACTTTTGAGTGCACGCCATCTGGTCCTGCTGATTTTCCAGGCTTCTGTTCCCGTAGCTTTATCCGAACCATATTTTCTGTTATTCTAATATCCACCAGCTCAGACAGAATAGAATGTTCGGTTGGTTCAGGAACAATGTTTACATTCTCTCTTGTAAACACACTAGCGAAGAACTCATTCATGATGTAAGAAGGGGTTGTGTTACTATTGGGTGTGAACAGACTCGATTGTACACGGTAACAATTTATTAATACAGATAGAAGTATGTGTTCCACTAGTGATTCCAGGACACCGTAGCAAGGTCGGCTAAGGTCAATGATGTAGAGAACAAGCACCTTGTAGAAGATGAGTTTTGCCTGCCGTGGCCAAGTGGGGAGAGAGAGAGAGCTGCTGCAGGAGGTAGCGTGGAGAGCGTGGCGTGGTAGGGCAGCAGGGCAGAAGGTGTGTCTAGGTCGAGTGCTGGTAGGAGAGTGGATGAGGAGCGACTCATCGGCGCCTCTAAACCCGACCAGGTTGGCTGCGCGCGCCGGTGGCAGGTGAGACGGAAGCGCAAGGTGCTTGGTGTCTGCTACAGTGGGATATTGGGTTTAATGGATAGGATGAAGGTTTGGATAAGGAGAAAGATGCTTGGTGATCTTAGCTTTAAAAGTATCAAGAGTGGGACTATTAACTAAATGAGGTGGAATATGGTTCCACTCTCGGATGCTACGAGGAAATGCCTGGTATGTGTGGTATTTTGGATTGTGGCTGCCTCTTGTACATCGTATATTTGTAGGGTGTAAGTATGTGTTTTTGTCTATGTATACTTCGTTGTTTGTTATCTTGTATAGCATCTGTTGTCTGTGTATTATTTGTCTTCTTGATGCAAGTGTTTCCAGTTTAATGTCTTTTTTAGCAAAATGACTGGAGTGTGTCTGCTGTAGTCTCGTCTGATCCATCTTGCTACTTTATTTTGTATGGCTTCTAATTTATTTATGATGTTGTACGTGTGTGGATCCCAGTGTTGCAGTATTCAATATGTGGCTGAACAATTCTAAAATTTTAATGTCTGCTTTGCATCTGTTAACTAACTATTAACCCTGTCTTATGAATGATGTTGAAGTTCTGGTCACCAGTGAAGAGACATCAAGGGGTCTCCTTGCCTTTCAACCTCAGTTTTATCAATATGGAAAAATAAAATAATAATAAGAGGAAAGGAAAACACGACATTTGTGGTGTTTATGAGAAGCCCTGCAGCACTTTATTCACCAAATGGACTACCATAAGTTTCATTCCCAGTGTCAACAATACAGTACTCAGAACAAGCAACCAGTGATGCCAGTCAACTCCAAGGTGGTATGTTCAAAAGTTAATAACATAGAGTGGCAAAGATAAGAGAATGAACAACATTAGACTAATACAGAAACTCAATGACAAACATTATAGCCACATCCATAAGGTTCTCTGTCTTTTGCCTCAATTATAAAATATCTTCCCTAAGAATAGTTTCACATTCATATGACTAAACCATCTTCTAGTTTCCTGGCATCCCTCCAAGCAACTGAACACACCATCTACATTTGACTCCATATTTTCCTCCCACACCTTTACCTTATATATTGTTCAGATTATCAGAAATTTTGCTTCGAGAGTTGATATTTCAGAATACAAAATTTTATACTGAATGTAACCTGGGTAGTGTAAATATGCTTAATATGGAACATTCAAGCAAAGCTTAAGCTGTGGTAAGGAAAAATCCACATATCTTCAAAACAGGTGTATTGTTGTAGAGGTAGAACAATTTGTCACGATTTGGACCTTCTCATGTACTGTACTGTAATTATGATATTGTACCGGTCCTGATGAGGCTCCAAGTCAGGTTGAAATGTTCTACTCAACTTCTTCCCTAGAACAATACACTTATTTTGAAAATATGTGGGCTTTTTCTTATAATTTTATATTCACAAGATTGTGAATTTCAAATCCAAAATGTGAGTTGCATTATGTGCTTTATGGTGGTAATGTATTCAGTAGGAAAAAGCTCTCACCACACCCACTGACAATTAGAACAATGCCCAACTACAGGTGTGGCACCAAAAATTGGCCCTTGGTATATTTTGAATAAGAATACAATACTGTATAATTATCATCATTGTACAGGGTAAATACACCTGACTTATCATAAGCTTATTATGTTTAAAGTAGGCTTATAGCTATTTAATACAATAACAGACTATAATATCCTTTTGAATATGGCCCGGGAATCAAATGAACTCCCTTTAGTCATGATTGTACCATTTATAATTTCAATGAACTTATTACATGTAAACTAAAGGAAAAAAAGGCTGGACACACAGAAAGGCACCACCATTAGAGTATAATGTTGGTTTTGGGAGATAATCATGAGGCTAAAATGTTAGTAAGCCAATACATGTATTAATATATATTAGTGTACTACCTATATCAACTTTCTGAAAAACCTTTGCAATTATTTAGTTCCTAGTATTGGTACTACAGTATAAAGTTATTGTATAAATTTTGTATATTATGCAAAAATTTTAAATACTGTACCTGTTACAGTATATTATCCCAGAATTTCATAGAAGTTGATTATCTTTTGTAATGGCAAAATATTAATCAAGCATTTGCTTTTTTCTATAAATGTTGCAAAATAACTATGTAATACCTTATTAAATACAATGTTTCATGTGATTTTACAGCAGGATTATGCACACACACACATACATACACAAGAGAGGCAGGATTGACTTTTCCCACCTTACCCGATTGTTTTTGTGGGACTGAAAGATCAGTGAGTCCCAATACAGTCAAGCCAACAATATATGATCATAAAAGAATACATAAATAGAAAAAAGACTAGAATTAGAGATGATAAACAGCTGAAGGCTGATGGGTATCTATGAATTTGTATATCCCAGCAATGAGCTTCAAGTCAGGAATTTGCTTGTCTCAGCATCTAGCTCAACTGTGAGTACCATCACCAAACAATGTTTTCTATCTCTAATTGAAAAACTGGACACCAAGTGATGAAGAAAAAGAGGAAGAGTACCTTCAATGGGTTCAAGAAGAAGTCTTAGTGCGACAGCAAAAAATTAGAAATATGACAAATGAAAATTAATTGAGTTTGGAAGAGAGAGGGGTAAAGTTAACAACTCCCTTAAACCCAATCTATCTTTCTATCTATCTATAGCTCTGATGCTGTGCTCGCTCAGTGAACTCTACCCAAGGGTGTGGCTATGACAGAAGTCTCCAGTTCTCCCTGTTCCAGCACTCCCTCCTCATACAGTCAAACCCTCCTTTTCCACTCACATACTACTCCATTCCGTTCACCCATTTAACAGGTGGTCTGCCTCTCACACCAGATCCCTCAACTTCACTCTCATGCACCTTCTTTGTAAATTCTCCATCTTTCATTCTTTCCATGTTCACAGTTCTACTCTGCCTACCTTACACTGTTCTCTCTCTGATCTCCCCTTCCATGATTCCATACATGGCATTTTTCCCAAATATTTAAACTTCTTTTAAACTCATCATCTCATTTTTCAAAGTTATCTGATACCCAGTCCTAATTGGCACTTTCACCCTATAAAGTGTTGAACAGTCAATCACTTCAGCCACACACACTCAAAAACCATCAACTTATTTTTACACACATTCACCTATACTGTAGTTTTCTTCTTCTACATACACCTTAAAATTCGTCCACTACCCTCTAGAGCTCTTTTCTACTCTCAGTTAGCAACAGTGCCATCCACTAACAAACTTGTTACCAAAGATCATTACTGTATACTCCACTCAGTGTCAGCCTTGCACCCAGGCCACATACTCTTGCCTTCATCTCCCTCATACAGCCATCCATATAAATAATGAACAGCCAAGGTGACAAGATGCTTCCTAATATCAATATTTCATTTACATCACTCTCTACATGCCCACATGTTTTTGCCCCTCTATAGAATGCTACAACCTTTTCAAATAAGTGCCCATCAACACCATAGATCAGGGATGCACAACCGGCGGCCCGAGGGCCACATGTGGCCCTCAAGCAACCCTCTGGCGGCCCTTAGTAGGTAATAAATGGTAAAAAATAACAACAACAAAGTTTCAACCGAACATAAAGAAGCTTGTCTATGAATCACAGTTTCAAAAATTGCATTAAGAAGACTGTGTCATGTATGCCAGGTAAGGATTAATCATAGTTTTGTAACATAATGGATTAAATCATTAAGTACTATATTTTTACCATTAAGCACCTAAAATTTCTATATTTTTGCTTAAGGAAAAACAGTACAGTACACACTTTCTAATAGAGCTACAAAATACTGATATAAGATTCCCTGTTGAGGTTGTGTGTGCAAGAACTATCCACAATTATTCATAAGAATATGGATATTACAGGTGGGACATGACTCATTTCTGAAAAAATACAATAAAGTCATTATACATACATACATGCAGTAGAAGACAAGAGAGGTGTCCATGTTCAGTTAAATTATTACAGTACAGTACTGTACTGTACCTTTAAGAAAACAAACCACACTGAAACCCACCACACACAACAACATACTGTACTGCTGCCATATATTTCATTGCTTTTTTGTAGTGACCCAAATTTGCATACAAAACTGTATAGGTTTTCCTCCATACAGAGTTCCAGACATTCACCAACCACCTCACACACGCCAAGACTTAAAGGCTCATGGTTGTGTTGCTAAAATAAGAGAATATAAGGGAATCACCTGTGAGAGCACCAGAAAATGTTTTAAGATGATTGACTACTTTTATGATTTGAGACTGAAAATTTCTTTGGAGGCACACTACTTGATCCAGCAAGTACCGCTTCATATTCTCACCTGAAAATTTTGAGACCAGGGAAGTTACCTATTGGAATATATCAGTTGTTTGGCAAAATGTTTGTAGCTGTGTAATCCTGGTGATTTGCCAGTGTAGATTCATTCTGGCCACATGCGGCATACCTAGCAGGAACCGGATCTATCGATTCTTGATGACTTATCTTTAGAATCGGTTCTCACCTCCGAACTAGTTCCAAGGAAACGGTTCCACACAACAGTTGTTGTGTGCCTGTGTGCCTTATATTTACTGCACTTGCTATTCATCCCAGTCAGCAAATTAAGGCTTTAAAACAGCATTAGACAGCAATTATATAACATTGTTAGTTAATATTAGGTACCAGTTCTAGAACCGGTTCCAGCAGTTCCTTTCGTATTGAGAACCGGAACAGTCGGTTCCAGTATAATAATATCAATTCAAGGCCCCATAGATTGCTAAGGTTAGGTCCCAGTAGTTTGCCGTGGTCCTGATTAGGTTAGGTTAGGTGAGGTGAGGTCTACCTAATTCTATTTAATGCGGTAGTGTTTTTCAGACGAATCTAGTTCAAACATGGCGAAAATAGTGCATTTGTCGCGGCTTTAGCCGCTTATATTGTATTCATTGGTTGTGGAACCAGCACAGCTGGATTGCTATGGAACCTACCATATTCTAGCTAGAGGCCTATAGGGCCTAATAGTGTGGCTAGAAGGGGTAAAATCTCGAGTCGAAAACAAATTATGGACAAACGCTTGACTATTACTTTTTTTTCCTTCCATACTATAGATCATTAAGCATTGTTGCACATGATACAGTACATGAAGCACCTTGGGTCACAGCAAGAAGTTCACTATAAAAACAATTATTAGTGTCAGTCATGTGTTTTTGCTTTAATGTTTTTAGTCTGCACCAAACCTGTGTAACAATACTTTTATGACCTACAGTACCTCAGCAAATTATCCCAGCTGGGTTTCACACTTGATGTTAGTTCAATGCAATAACACAAAAAACTATTACCAAGCTATATAGAGCATTTGGTCCAGTACTAATACTGTGACTTAATGGCACTACCTACTAACCCAGTCTACCATTAACAGCATCAGGCAACTTATCCTTACTTATGTTTACAAAAATTACTAGGTATATTACAGATCCAATAAAATTTACTCTACTTCCAGGTTGTACATAGGATCAATGGTCACCTGGAGTGTAAGAAATTGGGTCAAAATAATTACCTATACTGCATGTCATTGGCTCAAATAACTAAGAATACGGCCACTAGTCTACATTATGCTCCAACACATGGTTTAGTAACACATACCAATATATACACTCGAGGTCTAAAGTTGTGTTCATTACCACCAGAGGTCACTATAATCACATGGCTTGTTTATGGACATTTTGTTTATTTTTCTCAAAACACTAGCAACTCTCTTGAAAACTCTAGACGGGTTTATTTTCCACAGTCATGTATGGATGATGAAAACTATATGCATAATGCACCACAGGCCAAACAATTACATTAACCTGTGGTGGCAAAGGGACATAACTTTAGTACTGTAGGGTCAAATACTGTATACCAAATGGTTCACCCTTGATACTGTACAATACTCTCACTTTTACCTGGCAGTATTAGACATGGTGAAGGAAGTATAATCACCAATAGAATTCCAATTCAAGAACATAAAGGATTACGGTACTAAATTACAACAAGAAAACATTTGAAAAAAATAATGGAAATGTTAATAATCAGAAAAGTCACCACGAGACATTACGTGATAGGTACTGTGATTCATACATCCAATGTCTTATAGCACATTTATTAATCTCAATCTGTTTCATAAAGCCTTCATCCATTAATCAAGAGGAAATTATTTTTGGCAAATTGGAGGGCTACTCATTTATCAAAACTATGCCAGGAAACAGACTAACTCTTCTTTATACAGTAATAGGGAATCTGTTTAATGGCACAGTTTGTAGGGAACAGTAGCCCTCCAGTTTACTATCAAGACAGTTTCCCCTTAAGTTCCATCAGGTAACAAATATGAGCCTGTGGGCCAGAGTGAACCAGGTGGAATGTTTGCCAGCCAGTTGTATAATAATGCCAGCAAAGAATTATGCTTCAGAAGCAGGCAATTAACATAACTAACACACTGTTCCTATGGCTTGCTTGTCTGGTGATGAGAGTAGTGGGTTTTCCAGTGCTGCTAAGGTCACCCTACATTGGATCTCTCTCTCTCTCTCTCTCTCTCTCTCTCTCTCTCTCTTCTTTCCAAAACTAATATGGTTTATATGCCTTACCCACCTTCTACCTCACAACTTGTTATCGTAGTTAGAAGAGGAGTGGTACATACATAACTGGTCAATCCTGAAACACTCTACTATCATCCATCTTTCCCCTTTCTACATTGTTTGCTCCTTCTAATGCAAATGTAGTGTGTATCGTATGGAATTTGACATGGCTTTTTTACCTCTCACTTATTTTATTGTTTCACAGTTGAGAACATGAAGTAGGCTACTAGCCTTTAGTCCTCACCTTCCTCTATACATAGATAATAAAATAAAATTAAGCTACAGGGTCAGGGCTTTTGGGCCAAGTTAGTGCAGAGAGAACTTCCTTTATTACAGTATGGATAAAATGGACGTTAAGAAGCTCCCCATCCACGACCATGTTAATTAAGACTGTGATAAAAAATACCCTATTATTAAAGGTATAAAAATACTGATTGACTGACTGTGAGGGAAGGGCAGCCATCAAGTGTGAAGGAGGCTTTAATTGACTGGCACATTGGCTCTACACTCACTGTCTGGCTTGCTTGTGTATACTTTTCTCTTACTTATGTACATCTCTTGCTTGCTTGTGAACACCTTTCTCTTGCTTGTGTACATCTCTCTCTTGTTTGTATGCATCTCTTGCTTGCTTGTGTACATCTCTCTCTTGTCTGTGTGCATCTCTTGCTTGCTTGTGTACATCTCTCTCGTGTCTGTGTGCATCTCTTGCTTGCTTGTGTACACCTTTCTCTTGCTTGTGTACATCTCTCTCTTGTCTGTGTACATCTCTTTCTTGTCTGTGTACTTCTCTTGCTTGTTTGTGTACATCTCTTGCTTGCTTGAGTATATCTCCTGTTTGCTGCCAGTAGTACAGTACTTTTATTACCATTACATGAGTACTGTACAGTCATCACCAAAAGTCCTGTTCAGATACAGTACAGTATGCAAGAAGACTGATGGTGCTGAAGATAGCATGGTACCAGTACGAAGGCCCTGTATTGTGTCAAGGGAGTCTTTGTATCAGTACCATGCCATTGTTATCACCATGAATGTTCTTGCAAATGGCTCATAGTGTTGTGAAGGAAACATGAAATTTTCCCAACATCTTTCAAACAGCATAACTGGCATCAAGTGACAGGGAGTGATGAATAAACTTATGGTGATGACTATACATCACAATACAAACACTCTCAAACATGATGGCCAACAGTCTGAACTGTCTTGTTGTGTTTGTTTGGTGCTGGGTGTACAGTGCTACAATCAGAAACACTTCATTGGCATTACATAAGTACATTATTTTTAGTATGGTAATTACAAACTTCCCCATCTTTGCATTTTAGTTTGGGATAGTACATAGTTCATAAGTAATACAAATACTGTTATTTAATTCATTAACACAGAGTAACCTCTTATTGTAAATTTGTGGAGATTAATTATACAAAACAAAGGGGAGACTTAAATACAATCTTAACAGCTTTCTTATATGGCATGTTTCTTATTATGTCTAGCAGCAACTTTTAACGTGTTACAAACAGCTATTCACTCATTAAAGCAATAAAATCATAGGCATACATGAGAACAGATATTTTTCTAAGTCACTCCAGTATGTAGTAATTTGTGTCCACATATGTGTACCATGTGTACTACTGTATATACATACATACCAGTATATACTAGGTATATATATAGTCTACATACATATAATTATATACAGTCTTCCCTGCTAGTACTTGCCTATATGAGTAATATAACCGCTCGCTTATTAAAAACTTTGGGAACTAAAAATACATAATGTTATGGGGGAAACTACTTATGGGTGGCACTCCTCTCTGACCTAGTCTTTTCAGATTGGTTAAACACAAATCATATACAGTATTCATACATAGTGATATAAAATAAAGAAGAAATTAGGTGGATAAACAAATCACATGTGACTGTATGAGTAATGAATGAGATGTGTGGCTGAGACAAAGGGATGATACTCCATTGTCATGTAGTAGATAAATAGCATGCTATAAATACATGTACTAGCAGGAAGGACTGTGTAACATGTATATACTGTATGCATATGTGTGTGTATGCTAAGATCAGTAAAGGTGGAAGCCTCCTGTTCAGTATAGCTTCTTTTAACATTTGGGATAGCAAACCCGAAGTTGGTTTTGACCTTGTGTTCATCTCTCTGAAGGGTCACTTTTGGGTTAAACTCCTCCAATCTCTGACCATTGGGATGGGAGGCAAGAAAGACAACACTGTGTTTATCCAACATACTGGTGAGTATTCCAATGTTAAAAAATATGTAGGTACATCTGTGTAACCTGGTGGTAATAGAATAGAACTGTGTTTGGCAGGTTGAGAGGCTTCCAGCTATGTTGATCTATTGCTTGGTAACCCTTGGAATGCCAGTAGTTTTATCTCAAGATAAATATAATTAATGTAACTTAATAACAATACAGGTTAAAAGGCAACACTTCTAAGGGAATAGTATGGGAATCATCTATTGTGGATGAATTGCAAGGCTTCAATTTCTCCCTCCTGTGTCATTAAACACATTACCACCTTAGTCTATAAATGGATTTATTATGTACTACAGATTATTGGAATTAGTAGCCCTCCAAATCACTAACAACAAACGACCTTCTTAACTGTTATAATTTTTTCTGCACATTATCTTGAGCTATCCATTGGCATAATACCAGTCGGCTCATACATGACACTCTGCTTCCACTATACAGTACAGGTGATTGTTACTTTGTTGTCAAAATTGCCAGTTGTCGTTGCTAATGTTTTGTCTCCATAGTACAGTATGTATAATTATTAAATATATGAAGCAGCCATTACTGTACTGTATTTGCCTCAGAAGTTTCACAACTATACATTATAAGCAAGCTAGGCAATCCACACAACATAGGGAATATCACCAGGCCAGCAGAGCATTACTTATGGGCCATCCTGTATAACTGTCCACAACTGGTCAGAATACAATACAGATTAATGACACTGGCACTCAAAGGGTTAATATAATTCCTGTTGAGTAAATACAGTTGCCTTGAGGAGTCTTGCTACCCCCTGCCATCCCACGGCTATACATGTGGAGATGTGTATACTGCTACATGGATAAGGAACAACACCGTATGAGGAGGAGCCTTTACTGATGATAATTCGTTACAGCATCTTCAGGTAGCGAAACATCATCAATATAGGCTCTTCCTCATACGATATTATTCCTTAGCCATTTTGTCATGCCAATACATATTTTAATGCAGTACTACTTGTGTGGGCTGGAGGCAGAGTACTGGGTTGTTGCATATTCAGTACTGTATATTGATAAAATCTGTGGATCATTCAACTGCATGTTACTGATGAAATACTGAATTAACATGGTGCACTATTAATCAAAATCTCCGACCTTAACTAGTAGCGTAGAGTAGTGTAGCGTTACCACATGTGCAGAAGAGGGAAGGCAGGGGGTGATAAGGCTTCTGAAGTACAGTCAGGGGTAAAAGTCGTGTCACCTCACTTAGCGTTTCTTGAAGAATATAACATAAAGGATAATCATCAAACTAACACACTCACCGTACATCCAGGGGGAAATTAGTAAACTACTCTGGGTTTCATTTTACGAGCCTGTGAAGATTATGTTTCCATACTGTACTTCATGACTTGGCAGATGTGGCGACACGACTTTGCCGCCGACTGTATATAAAACAAGCAATAGGTTTCTTTATCTGCCATGTAAGAGTGAGGCCGAGTCATGGTTGAAGATGGGCTAGGTGAATGAACACTGGTCCATGGTTTGGTATATGTGATATTGGGCCACATGCAAAAAAATTTATTGTGTTGACAATGGTAACGGTACAATGACTCAATGGACACAACACAGAGCCATATTACCAGTACTGTGCCATCATCAATACCACGGATATTGTTGCATACAGCCCAATGCTTCAGGGCATCACTGGACACCAACTTCATGTCCATTACAGAGGCCCAGGCATACCCTAAACACTCCCAGATATACATCACAAACTTCACAACTGAAACCCAGCTACAGAGAGAGGGATGTGAGGGTAAATCCCAAATATTGCAGCTGTCATGATAAACTATAGGACTAAAGTCATGTCTGCTGCCACCTAAAGTCAGTGTAATCACATGGCATTGAGTGTTGTTTGTATATAGCAGTAGTTTTCAACAACAACACATGACTGTGGAGTATCAGCCCATTTAGGGTTTCCACGAGAGCCATGTTTTGTGTGAAAATTATACAAAAATTCCACCAACAACCCATACAAATAAAGTGACCTCTGGTGGTAATGGAGAAATCTTTAGTCCTAAAGTGTACCATTTCTACAAACAAGTCAAAATATGTTTATCTGCCAGGCCCTTCTCCAATCATGACTTCAGGGAGTCAAGGAAAAATGTTAGTAGCTAAATTTGTCTTCCTTTCCATGTGGTCCATAAACACTGACAACAACTTTCGAGTTTTATAAGTTATAATTATTTAGGGGTAATTGTGTTGGATATGAAATGGAGGGCACTGATCCCTTCAAAGTGTACCACAATAAGGATCACACTTGATTATTCTGAGGTAATCTGTATCTAGGCAGAGCTTGCATGAATCAATATGCAGTAAACCCTTGATAAAAAACAAAACAAAAAACTTGTATCCACCACTTCATTAAGAAAGATATTCATAACATAGTAGTTATTATCTTGCTGAGTCTATTAACTTAGGTTCTAATTCATATCATCACTATAGTACTATAATATACTGTACACTAATACTTGTATAAGGCTTCGCTTAAACAGTTCAAAACTTTCAGGATGCTAGTGTAGATGTTGTAATGATATAGTCTACTAAAAGCTCTTATTAAAAGTTAGCAATACAAAGTGGACAGCCACTAAAGACAAGCATACACTACGGGAATACTGTACCTTGAGTTATGAGACTAAACCTGTCAACTGGGAAAGCTTTGAGTGACACAACTTATGTCGAGCCTGTAGTGATAATGTTTCCCTACCACTCTTGACCACATCAAGCCATGGCCAAGCTATCAGTACAGACTCCTGCTTAAGTTGTGTTTACATGTTCAGTGTGATGCTGATGACTCATTGAATAATAATAATAATGGCATATTTCATGGGGCTGGGGTCCTCAGATTGATAGAATGCTTGCATTCTCTCCCAGCTTTGTGTCTCTGGTCTATTTTAATAATAATAATAATAACAAGGGGTGGTAGTGTGTACATCTTCAGTTCACAATACAGTACCAACAATTTACTGTACACTTTCCTTATGATCAACCTTCAGTTCTCTGCACCTATATAAAATCCTTTAAACCTTTTTTATCTCCTGTACTTCCCTTCTAATAATCCTTCCTTTCATTACACCTTGCAACCAAACCACACTACCACAATATAAACAATGAGTAACTAAGTCCCTTCAAGTCCAGTACAATTATTACCTGTCATACTAATACATTAATAGCGTTCCTCACCTCAAGGAAATCATTTAGCATGGACTGACATTCAACTTAATTTAGGGAAGATTTTGTATAGAAATAAATACCTGTCTCCTGATCCATTCAAACACTGCCATTAAATAAAGTTGTTTAAGAGAAATGGTTTGTTGTCTTGGCATCTAAGTTAGAAGGAATCAGTGTCCAATCATTTTGTCATCTGAGCCCTTTAGCATGGAAGTGAAGCTGGAGTACATCTGACCTGCAAAAGTTTCGAAACATTAGGGTAACTTGGGTAAACATGTGACAGCTTTCTTCCAAGAGTGAGTTCAACTTTCTTCCCCAACCAAGTTTAGCAGCAAGGTTTAATTACTGTAGAAGCAAGACCTCACTTATCAAAGCAAAATGGCCGTAAGAGTACTGTACATGAAATTAAGGGTTAATAAAGTAGCTGAGTCATGTACCCTTATGTAATCAAATCTTTTGTGGGCAACTGGACATCTCAGTTTATTTCTAATACTACCACTGGAATCATCACCTTCACTACTCAACCACCACCACCATTACTTTACTGTTAGTGTTAATGGGACAAGGCTTTTTTTTCAGTGAATTAGAGGCTACTGTTTCCTTCCAAGTGTGTACACAACAAACCACAGTACTTTTCCATTAATAATAAGTGGTCTATTGTGTGGTATAATTTGGAGTAATTAGTACAGTATTCTCCATAACACCAACAATCTCTTATTCCACTTACTGTGCAGCAAAGTACTTGGCACTACAAAGGAAGCAATCTTTATATATATATATGCTGTGATTATATATAAATATATAATATATATTATCTAAATATAAATTCTTATCAAACTGACTAGATTAGGACTAGACTTCACAGATCACACACTTTCACACTGGAAATGTTATGCTACATGTAAATATTTGGAACTAAAATATAGCTTGCATACACATTTTGATCTCTTACATTCATATCATAATTATAGTAATAAATATATATGTTTATATATTTTATAATCTCAATATCTTATCAGTAACATAGCTTGCACTAACTACATAAGAACTATATATTAATAACCTTGATAAAGCTCAGTAAGGAATGCACTTCACACCACCCAATACTGTACAACAAGGAGCAGAATCAAAGAAATTATAGGGCCCATTCTTTAGCTACACAACAGTAGAGTAAACCCTCACTTAACACGAACTGGGCTGAACTGGACTGGAGTTAAAATATGCATCTGCTTTGACCTAAAGAAGCATTAGTGAAACATTTGTCAACAAAAGCTCCTCCTCATACTGTGTTCTTTCTTATCGAAACTGGACCTTACGAACCGAGTCAGATTGTCCCCCAAATAACCGAATAAAGTCCGGATTGGAAGGGAAAATTCCGGGAGATGCAGGCATTTACCGGACTTTCTGCCTGCTAAACTAGATATTGAAGGTGCTGCCCCTAATTACTCTGACAGGAAATGGATTCATGGTGGTTGTTATGCCCAAATGATAGTTAGTGAACCATGTCAAAGTTTTGGTTGGTTTTGGAGTGTATGGGTTCTTGTGCGTCATAGCCTTGGTGTGTATGGATACTAGTGTGTGGTAGTTTTGGTGTGTATGGATACTAGTGTGTGATAGTAGTGGTGTGTATGGGTACTAGTGTGTGATTACTGTGGTGTGTATGGGTACTAGTGTGTGGTAGCTGTGGTGTGTATGGATACTAGTGTGTAGTAGCTGTGGAGAGTATGGATACTAGTGTGTTAGTTGTTTGAGTATTTGCACTAATGTGCAATAGCTTTGGTGAGTATGATCAATGATAAATACAGTACAGTACTCAATATTTCCAACTGTACTGTATTGCTTGTATTAACCACTGAGTATTATATAAACTGATTTTAAATATATATGTATGTATAATCCCCACATACTATCATCATCATCCTTACTACTGTGTCATTAATTAGTTATATAGATGGCAGGTATAGGTTGTCTGTTTTATATTTACCAAAAACAAAACAACAAAGAAATGTAGTATAAGTTTGCTCAATTAGAAATAAATTGGACAAATTGGGGGTCAGCACTTTATCCTTTTCAGCAGAATGTCTGTTAAGTCAGCACAAACAAGTACTTTTTCCTCCAAATCTGGACTTTTTCCGCTTAATACAGGACTAGTCCAACTTGGCCAGTTTAATCCGGTGTACTGTATTAAAGTCTGGCTTAGTGAGGGTTTATTTTACTGTATTATATTATATTTCAGCTAAGAACATGAACTTGACTGGTAAGGTTAAGTCAACTCTCTCTACGACCAAGAGTTGTGCATCTAACTAGAAATGTTATTGCCAAAAATCAACCCTTTTGGGGGTAAGATATTGTTGCCGAACTGGAGGCTACAGATGCCTCCAAACTTTACTGAGAAACAGATTACTGTAGATGAATACTGATGATTTGTCCCATGGCATTATACTGTATAGATAAATCACAGGCTTGAAATCTGTGGACATTATATCTCCTTTAACAATGTACTGTAATATGGTGTGCACTCTACAACTAAAGCCATGTCAATTGTCACCTGAAGTCAGTGTACTCATTAGGCCTGTTGTGAAGTATGCATTTAATTTCCATTATCCATATATGGCTGTGGTCCACAAGCTCATTTAGTGTTCCCAAGACAGCCATTTTATTTTATTTTTATACAAGTACTGTAAACAAAATCTCCACAAACAAGCTTTGTGATTACAGTGACCTCTAGTGGTAACAGATAACATTAGTCCTAGAGTGTACCTTTAGTTTTGTTTATTTGGGATGAATGTTATCCGTGAACAAGAAATGTATAAGCGAGTTAGAAATCAAGAGCCTGGTCATACACAATAATATATGAAATCACAATCATACAACTTTCCTCACCTTCCCAAACTGATTTATTGCACTGTACACTCAGCTCCAGGTTTCCTGTTCCAGCCTAGCATTGTCAGTCTCTCTTCTCTCATTCAAATCAGAATCCCAAAGGCTTCAACTTTTTGTATTTGAGGTAATATTGCCAGTACTGTACACCTTCCACTCAGCAGTAATGTTGTCCTGAATATAAGACCGAATCGTTCAAAATTATACAGTACAAATTATACATGATGGGAATGGAAGACTGACAAAGCTAAGTGGTAACAAGACACCTGGAGATGAAGGTACATAATATTTTTAAATTCATTATAACATCAAACCACTTCAATATACATCATGGAGGAATGAAACTCTGGACCATATTCAAGAACATTCATGGTGCATACAATAGCGTGGTACCAATACGACGACTCCATTGACAAACAACAGAAACATAGTACCGGTACCACACCATCGTCAACACCACAAATTACTTTGCATATGGCCCTTTGAACCACAAGTAGAAAAAAATTATGAATCCTACCAGCCACCAGCCATCTCTCAAATAGAAAAGTCAGACATTTTTACCACTGTATTTAAAGGACAGCAGGTCATCATTATACTGTAGGCTCCTAATTCCTCCAAACTCTCCCATAAAACCAGACTAGACTACCTCAGCTAAGATGGTCTGCTTTGTGGCACTGTTTGGAGGGACTGGTTGCCTATAATCACCTTAATTAATGGACTTTCCTCCCCAAACAAAGACCACACACACATACCCTTCAAACTATGCATGTTGAACATACTTTTTCTGCAAACATATGTGATTATGGTTTACATTGGGATATGTTTAAGGGGATAGTATACTTTTGGTACATTTGAGTGCTTTGATTCCTCCAAAGTATACCAGGAACAGGACCAGAATAACAAGAATAATGGTGTCCAGTTGCTGGGAATAGATTGGAGGAATCATTTGCTCCGGATTTACCAACACTCTATTATCCCTTTAAGAGGGCAATACACAGTCAGCAAAACAGAAGTAATTGAATCCTCCAAACTATTCTAAGAAATAAACTAACTTAGTTAATTAATTTGGTCTTTTTCTTAACATAGTTGGGAGGAATTGTCATTTCCAGTGTACCTAAAGTATCCTATCCCCATAATTCATTTGTAAAATCATACTTTGAAGGGATGCCAGAGGGAACGGATAAATAACTTGAGCCAATAATTATGTATACATGCCTTGGAAAGATATTGATGATCTGTGCCAGAATATATCTTGTCTAGATAAAGTACTGTACAGCTCCACTCAGAATTTGTTATACACTCGTTGTGGAAGGCATCAAATAAGAGAACTGTCATTT
This sequence comes from Petrolisthes cinctipes, assembly GCA_033782935.1. NCBI lineage: Eukaryota > Metazoa > Arthropoda > Malacostraca > Decapoda > Porcellanidae > Petrolisthes > Petrolisthes cinctipes. The sequence goes on along the minus strand of JAWQEG010000209.1, from coordinate 79,560 downwards.
TAAAATTAATCATGTGTGTAATAGGAAACTGTGAATGGAGCTGTATGTAAAGATAAAGTTGTATGTCAAATGATGAATGCAATACTGTACCAAACAACTCCCAGCTCACACACATAAAGTGATGTTGCCACTTGAGGATTTGAAATTTAACACACATACCTAGTGAAAGAAAGTGAAATCTGTCCGACATACTTGCTAGGAGAGAGGAGGTGAGACGTTGCACTTGGGTGTGTAAAAGCACTGATGACTCCCTAGCTACAGTCTACCCAAAAATAGCAATTGTTTCCATATATTGTATTCATATTCAATAAATCTATTTCTGGGTTTCCTTTACAAAGGCAGCTTTTGGCCTGAACAAAATTACAATGAACCTCTCAAATCTGAACTTCATTATCAGAAATGGTGCCTGGGACAAATTGGAACTATTCAGAACTGAGAACATGCACAATAATACAGTACAGTATATCTATTGACCTGTATGTAAATGGCATATAATCCCTGACCAGGCTGTCATGGACTATATGTTGCACTTATACCTATTTGCTATATATGGTATATGGTGTATCATCATTAGGCTGAGGTGCACTACTCTTCACACACTTTCCAAATCTAAACATTTTTCAGCCCCAGCCATTTCAGATTTAAGAGGTTCCACTGTACTATAAATCTACAGTAGTCTATGTGGTTAAAAAATAAAAACTGGCAGCTACGGAGGCAATGAAGCTGTTGTACCATAATATGGGAACATGAGCACACTGGTTATGTGTATACCAGAGCTGGCCACTCACCTTCTCTGCCTGGCTCTCAACTTTACAGTAACAAGGGCCGTATGCAAGAATATCCGTGGTATTGACAATTGCATGGTACCAGTATAGTGGCTCTGTAGTGTGTCTAGAAGTCATCATACCAGTACCAAGCTATCACCAACACTGTGAATGGTCTTGCATGTTTCAACTTATCATCATCAATATCAGAGTAATTGGTAGATCTATATAGCTGTTTTTAAAGGACTTAGATGCACATTGTCACTGAACTTGATACAGCTTATTTCTCCAAACAGTGTCACAAACAAACCACTTATAAGTACAATACACTGAAGTAATTCATTTTATGGCCCAGGTTGGAGATATCAGCAGCTTCCATTCTAACATTATCTTACCCTCTTAATCAAGTTGAATGGGATATTCTCTTGTAGTTAAACTCGTGGATGACTGAAACCTCCAAACTATTCTATATAACAGATCTACTTTTATGTGTACTGGGGCAGCCTGTTTCCGAGATAGTTTGGAGGATCCAGTAGCTCCCCATTTGACTGTAAGAGAGTACATATCACCTTAAACAGTATCTTGAATAGTGAAGCTCTCACCCTCAGTCATACATGCACTTAAACCTCTCAAATCCAAAGTTTTACAATTGAAAAACTCCTATTTTCCAAAAGCTTCCACAACTTAACAATACTGTAAGAATATATAAAAATGTCCAAAACTGTACCTGTTACTGGACGATATGGGAATGCGCTGTGATATTTACTTATTGGTATATTATGTCCAGCAATGAAACCTACATTATCTGAGCTTTTCTTATGTTTGAGAGGTTCAATTGTACTATTTCAATATACAGGTTCAGTAAATACTCAGTAAACCAGACTATTTGGGGTAATATTTTGTCTAGTTTAGCAGAAAGTCCGGTAAAGCCAGCATCCGGGTCTTCTTCCTGTTATTAGGGGGTCACTCCAACTTGGCTTGTTGAGTCCGGTTTAGCCAAATTCTGGTTTAGTGAGGGTTTACTATACAGGAATATTTCAATTATCAATGTAAGCATTATATGAACTGCAAAATTATCTGTACTGTACTTCGAAAATAAACAGAGTGATGTATGATAGTATTCGTTATAAATTTTAATAGCTACGTAAAGTATGGAATACTGTGTGGTTGTGATAGTTTTATATGACCTTTTCCTTCTTTTTTGGCCATTTCCCTTAGTGACCACCACATTGGATTACACATCTCCATTTCCTCTTGCCCCCTGCATCCTCTTCTGTCACATTACTATACAGTATTCATAAAAATTTTAGGTAAGTATGTTTATATGGCAAGTGTGACATTTACACATATTTTGCCATCATCCATAGCGGGTGTGGCCTCAATTAGAACGGATAATTGAAATACTACTGCCTGCATTACTCATCCCTGCTCAGCAAAGACATGTACAGTACAGTATGGTGGAATCCTCCTCCTCTATACAATATTCTGACACAAAAATGTTAAAAATATTTGTTTGTATTATCATCATTATTCCAGCTAAGCTAAACACACTCTTGAAACTATACTTTATGTCTCAAGAGAAAACTATTGGCTTGTTGTTGAAATATTGCACAGCCATATCTGAACATCATTGAGGAATCATCTATTATGCTAAAATAGGTATTATTTTGGCGTGTATATATATATATTATTCTGCAATAATTTTTCATTTTATGGAACTTGTTTTATTATTCTACTTCACACATTCCCACAAGCCAAAGTAAACTCTTTCCTCTTCACAGTGACTTATATATTTCCACAGTCTGGTACCAGTTAGTATACAATAGTACACTCTAGGACTGGAAGTCATGTCCACTGCCACCAGAGGTCAGTGTAATAGTTTTCATTATCCATTCATGAATGTGGAGAATAGATCCATCTAGAGTTCCCATGACAATCATGTTTGTTTTGTGAAAAGTGAACAGAAACTTCACAAACAAGCCACATGAATACACTGATCTCTGGTGATAACATATACAGTATGATGACTAGTCCTTGAGTGTACAGGGTAATTTCTTGACTTACAATAGCTTGGTGTATATGCAGTGAAACTGCTAGACATTCTCTCCCACACAATTTCCTATTTTGATAGTCTATAGTCATTGGTTCTGTGAGTGACGGGAAACTTCCACAGAGAATATTGGCAAAGGTAATGGTGCTTGACTGATGTTTGCTACCAATGGTTCAGAAATATACATCATCCACAACAGAGACGTGGTAATATAATTTCAGGAAGTGGGCACCATTGTCTAGAATCACTATAGTACATAATTATTGTCTCTGTAATCTTAGCTTTATTCTTATGCATCACAGTGATACAGTAATACCTTTTATTCTCTATATACTACAGTGCTACTAAGAATTCATAAATAAGAATACTGTATGAACAAAATGGGCTTCACAGAACTGGCAGCAGCACCAAAGTCATGTATGGGAAGTAATTCAAATTCCACACAATTGTGGGTTGGCACTTTTATCTTTACAGATGGTCGCTAGTCCTCATTATTCGGGGTTCAGACAATACTCATTAGCAGATCACATACAGAATACAAATACTGGCTGTGGAAAATTACCATCAGAGAAAAAGGACTAGTCCTTTAGCAAGTGGAATGTGTTAGCTTTTAATACACACATTCTATTCATTCTCACCTTTCTTCTGTTCAACTCCCTATTGCAAGAGTTAACTAATACTCTCAAGCTTTCACAAACTGCATACAACTGGTCAACTATGGAACATTCAACTGTCATCCATCTTTACCCTTAACTACTATAGTACTTATGTTCCTTCAAATGCAATGTGTCCAGGCATCTCGAATGAAAATTGGACATGATTTTGGACCTCTCACTTTTTTTTCCTTCCACAGGGGAGGACATCTTGTGGGATTCTTACCTTTAATTCTCATCATCTAAAATATATATACAGTACAGTATATTAAAAAAAAAATGTCCAGGCATTCTGAAGAGCAACCAGATGATATGCCTAAAGATAGTGAAGAACTGTACTGCATATGTTTACTACTGTATCTGTGCTCTTGAAGGTTGCTTGGCCATGCTGAGATGATGGAAGTGTGTGAGGTTATGATGATAGTGTATGGTGCTGAGTGAGGGGATGGGGAGAGGAAGATGGGGACATTGAGGATGGGATGGAAGAAAAGAGGGAGAGGAACAGTAAGTACAGTTTGGCTACTGCTGACTTGGCCTGGGCCTCATTACAGTAGTCTGGAAACATGGAAGAATAGGCATAATGGTACATTTGTCAGCCGCTTAAATTGTATTTATTGGTTGTGGAACCAGCACAGCTGGATTGCTATAGAACCTACCCCTTGCTTAGCCTAGGCCATCCAGGCCTCCTAGAAGGGCTAGCAAGGGAGAGGGAGATTGAGGATGGGTAAGAAGAAGGGTACTGTATGCAGAAAAATGTAAATGTGTCTACGGGCCTTATGCAAAAACATTCACGGTGTGTTGATGATTGTGTGGTAATGGTGCGATGATTCCCTACACACAATACAGTACAGACCCATCATACCGGTACTGTGCCAGTGTCGACACCACAGATATTCTCGCATATGGTCCTAAGTATTGTGTGTGTGTGTGATGAGGGGATTCTGGTGAGTTGTAAGCAAGAGGGTCCATGGAGTCGGTCCGTGGCCATCCCCGGGTGGGACACGGTTGTCAGGCATGGGATAGAAATAGAGAGACTAGGACTGAGGTGTGACAGAGGAGGAGAAGCAAGACTGGGCAGGAGAGGAGGAGAGGTGGGGGAAGACTGGGCAGGAGAGGAGGAGAGGTGGGGGAAGACTGGGCAGGAGAGGAGGAGAGGTGGGGGAAGACTGGGAAGGAGAGGTGAAGGAGGATAAGAGGAGGTGAGAGAGGAGAAGACAAGAGGGTGAGTAAAAGCAAGTCCAGTCCTGTCTTCAACAGAAAAACTCAATCTTGTTCCACATCTTGTACTCCGCCTCTGTGTTTTCGTAAAACTGGATGGCCTGTGGGATGACACGGGGAGAGAAGACTCAGGTCACACACATAGCCAAATACAGTCACCAGTATATGTTTTAATACATCAATGAGGAAGCTCCAATATCTGACTATTAGATTCACAAGTAGACCCTTGATGTACAATAACACAATTAAATCTGCACTTATATCCACCATTTCATATTACACTCAATTCCTCACTGAAGACCACCAAATGTTCTCCCATGCTTCAGTTATTCATTATTATACAGGCTAAGTGATCTACTGGGCCTGTGTTTAAGGACAAGTAGTAAATGTGTTAGCTTCATTGTGTGTTTGTGTTATTTGTTCCATCTGTATGTTTCCTTATTATGTGTCTGTTCACATATGTATCCTTGACCCCAATTGACCTTGTTTGTTTGTATTACTTTATGTGCTTTAAAGGTAGTGTACAGGGCTGTTTCTCTGTTATGTATCCCTACCCATGTGTGGACCATATTAATTGTGTATAGATATAGGCTACGCTCACATCTATATTATGCTCTTGTTTAGTTCTATGTGCCTGTTCCTCTTTATTTGCCTATTTCCTTGTACTGTACTGTCATAGTACCAAATGCCATATATGGCTTAGTAAAATTTTTATATTATATGAATTGTATATCAAGGGCCTAAAGTATACTTTTTTATATAATACTGCTTCACTGAGTGAGTAGCTGCTTGGAACATAATTATTTGTAACTGATTTCAAGGTAAGTTACCCAGCTCAATGTGAGAGGGAAATTGTCAAATACTGTACTTACTCATATCACCCCTACTTGTATTAAAATGACTGATTACTACACATATGGACTTTATATAAAGAAGACAAAATAATTCAGTGCAATTGATCTATAACCTTCATTTAAACTAGTTCAGCTGTAAGTCATGCTTGTCACAAGCGATCAGTGTAATTGCTAGGCCAGTGGTGCTATATTTCAATACTTTTTATGATTAGAAACTTCAGATGGGCTTATGCTCCAGTCATTATTGGTGATAAAAACCAGATACTGTAACCCAAGCCAAACCACTACAATGACCTTTTATACAGGCATCACTTTTAATTCCACAAGCCTCAGGACATACAAGTGGAGCTGAAGCAACCAGTCCATATACAATAGTGTGTGTTGCTTATACAGCAACTAATTATTACTGGGTGTAAGATTTTTTTTTTTTTTTTTTTTTTTTTTTATAATCAAACAACACAGAAACCCCTGATGCATAAAGACAATTTGCCTTTACTCCACTAATCAATCCTGGACATGCATTAATCATGGCTCCTGACTACAGTACTGTACTGTACAATGATGGTACAGTACCGCTTCCACCACTGCCACCAGGAGGTGTGACATCAATCACACGGCAACAAGTCTAATGTTGTTAGTAAATTGAAAAATATATACAATTTTAATTAACAAGCCAACCCAGTACAAGTCAGTTACATCTTCAATGTATATACTGTATAATAATAATCACCATTTGAAGACCAGCTTATAACAACATTTAATTTGCAAGCACAAAGGAAAATAAAGGAATGGAAGGATATAGTTGAAGAGTAAAAAGGGACTGACTCAATAATGCTACTGTATTATTTCTAGTTAATTAATGACATGTGACTTGTAAAAGCATTAATACAATAATAAATGATGTTGTTAATATAGGCTTCTTCTCCTCCTCACTGGAAGGAAAGTCACATATTGCTAGTCAAAGTACCCTCACAAATGTTTTCCTCTATGTGCATATCTTATCATCTGGGAGAGAAGCACTGATTCTCTCCACTACATACCTTTATAAAAACCCAATCATACGTTAAAATGCAGACAAATGAAGCTTAAATATTACATGCTTGACTCAGTCCTGTAATACCCATAGATAAGATTATATGGTAATGCAATTAAAGAAGCTTGTATATTACATACTTGACTTATGCAAGAATATCAGTGGTGTTGACGATAGCTCAGTTCCAGTACACTGGCTCAGTATTTTGTCTAAAGAGTAATTGTATCATTAACACACCATCATCAACACCATCAATGTTCTTGCTTACAGCCATGTACTGTACATGGATGTTTTTCACCAAGATATCGTGAGGTAAAAGCTAGTAATGGACCTCTATATCTGTATAATATAATAATTGTTTCCATCACTTTCTGTTATACTTAGTCCCTCATTGGAGAAAATCAAATGTTTTCCCAGGCTATCAACTTTTCATTATAATTCAGACTGGTGATGTACTGGATCTGTGTGAAATGACAAGTGTTATAATTCTGTGGACATAGCATATTATTGAGGGGCTTCTGTATATCAGCTGAATAACAGAAGCAAGAATGTGGTCTATGATTTTTCTCTTCCATTGCTCTGGTTCTTGGTTGGTCATATCTAGCAGCCTCTTCTGAAGATGGTAAAGTTGCTGTGGTTCTGGCTGCTTAAGAGGAGAATCACTTGTTTGTAAATTGGAGGGTTTCTGCTTCCTCCAAACTATGTCAGAAAATAAACAACCTCATTGTTACTAATTGGGGATTTGTTTTGTGACATACAGTACAGAAGTTTGGAGAAATCAGCAGCTCTCCAATTTATTCCCTTAAATGATTAGCCATAATGCCCCATAAGTCACTCTGTTGCAACCACCATCACCAACGATTCTCAAGCCAGCCAGACAATCAGTTACCATATCACAAGCAAACCCATCAGTGTTGGCAAGGGTTAGTAGAGTCTGAATGATTGGTTGGTTAGTGCCTATACTTACCACCATTCCTGTACTACCATACCAGTGATACCACCATCTTCCCTGCTACCAATATACCAGCAACTATCACTACTACTACCACCATTACTACTGCTGTAGCTGCTACATATTAAATATGTACTACAGTCCTAGTGTTACAACCACCACCACCACTACAGTGTTAGAGCTGCATCAGTACTCCCTCTACATGAAGCCGACCCTCAAGACTTGCAAACATGGTTATGTAAGAGATGATCTTCTAAAGCACCAGAAGATCTAAGAAGACTTTACAAGACTCTCATCAGAGGATCCTACAAAGTTCTTTTGATACATGAGCACAGCACCAAGAGGTAACTCGGCTGAAGCAGAGTCACACTCAAAGAAAACTTGCATGTATGTGGACTCACCAGGAAATCTATTATAGAATATTATTACAAACTCTCTCTGATTACACAAGAGGCTAACAAGATGCATTCCTTATCAAACCCAAAGAACTACAATTCAGCCAAATGTGTCAGTCCCTTAGGCTGCTATCACATCCCAGCAAAAACAATGGTAAATTTTGAAAAAGTTACACAAATACAACAAATATGATTAAAATTACTTCACACAATGTCGGTGTTTTTGAAGTTTTACGTACTCAGTCCAAATGACTAGGACTATGGTCTGATAAAGAGCAGATGAAGGAAGAAGTCAGATGTGCCCAGGAAATAGGTGGTACACGAATGAAACAACAATCTGGTTACAGCCTACGGGGCCGGGACCATTATAAGGCTGGAGGAAGGATATTAACATTGTAATAGGAAAAAGTGCTCAGAAAGGTACAGTGAAGTGGGATGCTGAGGTTAAAAGGGATGTGAAGGTATGAGACAGAAATGGCTGCTTTGGACAAATGAAGTTATTTCAGATAAAAAAGAAGAGACTATGTTTAAAATGAAAGGTACAGTATGTTAAGAGGTTAGTGAGGGAAAAGAAGAAAAAAACTAATGTGGAACTGGGAAGGAAAATTAATGAAAACAGAGAACTATTTTGGAAAGAGGTCTGGAAATGCAGGAATGAAACTGGGAAAAAAGGTCAAAATGTGAATGACAGAAATAGTTGAATATTCATGGATATTAATGAGACAAGAGAGCAAAATGGAAAGAACATTTTGAGGATTTAATGAAGAATGAAATGTGGCAAATATCAACATAATTGGTTTCATAGGAGCTAAAAGGGCAAGACCTAGAGTAAAGGTAAATATCACTATGGCAGAGACAGAGAAAGTGGTGAAAGATATGAAGAATGGTAAAGCAGCAGGAGTAGATGAAATACCGATAACTGCTGAGATAATAAAGTATAGAGGAGACTATGCCATGGAGTAGTTGAGGAGGATATGTCAGCTGGAGTTGGGAGACTGGTAATATACACCTGAGGAAGGTTATTATTGTACCACTCTATAAAACTAAGGGAGAGTGGAGTGAATGTAAAAACTGCAGAGGCATAAGTCAGTTAGGTACTGTATAGTAGGCAAGATGTAAGGGAGAATGGTTATTGAAAAGGTGTAAGAAAGATGAGAAGAGTTGGTGAGTGATGAGCAGCCTGGCTTCCATGTTTACATAGAGACTGTACCCCAGGTACTTAAACTCCTTCACTACTATCTATAACCTTTATGGATTAAGGTAAAGCTTATGATAGAGTGACTAAGTAAGGCTTATGGAAAGTGCTGCAAATTATGCATGGTATAGAGGGAGGGAAGGTTGCTGAATGTAGATTAAGAGTTTTTTCTGTGATGGTAGTGTGGCCTGTGTGAGATACGGAGACTTCAGTGATTGGTTCCCAATCTCTGTTGAAGTGAGAATAGGAAGTGTAATGTCACCATGATTATTCAGTGTGTATATGGATGGAATGATGAAAGAGGTTAAGGAAAGAGCATTGGAAAGAGAAGTAGAAGTGTTACAGAATGGAGAAAATTGATCGTTGTTGAACTTAATGTATGCAAATGATGTGGAGCTTTTGGTTAGCAATGAGGAAGATCTAAAAATATTAGTGTCCAGTCATACAGGTGAGTGTGAATACTGCTGTTTAATTAAAGGTAGTAGACAGGGAGGCTAAGTCAGTGTGTAATGTGCAAGTGGTGAGAATACTGAGGTGCTTGAAGAGTTTAAGTACACTCTCAGCAGATAGTCCTTGACCAGTCTGTGATGGAAAGGTGCGATCAGCTGTTTCTAGCTATGAACACGTGGATTCATTGCTTCAGTCAACTACCTGATGATAGTATGGGTATACTGTAAATGTTTTGAGTTTTGGGATGCTCCTGTGCTGGTCAAAGCTATCCATCACTCCTGGTCAAGGACGTTTTGCAGTGACTATACTTTGGGATAATACTGGAAGAGATGGAACAATGGAAAGGACGTGGAAAATAGAGTAATCAAAAGGAAAAAGTATTGGTTGGAATGAAAGTACTAATTAGAACTAGAGAGTGACATAGTGACAAGAGGATTGCATGAAGGAATGATAATACACACACTAACATATGGTTGTGAAACTCTGGAGTGGCATGAATATGAGATGTGGGCTGATGAAGTGATGCAAAAAAAAAAATGAACAATTGATCTACAGCCAACTGGGCCCAGGTCCTAACAGGGCTGGAGGTAGGATATCAACATTGCAACAGGAAGAGAGAAAAAGATAGAGAAAATGGTAAGAAAACTATAAGGAAAAAGGAAAGAAAGAAAAGATGATTTAAGAGATGAAAGGGACTAATTCCCGAACAACAGGGTGTGTAAGCCCTCCAAAGATTAGCAGTAGTGTGCATATCCATCCACAAAGGCAAGTTTTTCTTCAAGAAAGCCCCAGTAATGCAGGACACAACTTGAATGGCTTCACTTATGGTAACAAAATGTATTCTCAGCACATGGGATGGCATCTCACTAGTTCACTACTTTGTCCTGATATGTGCTCAAATCCAATATACAGCATTAAAAATACGAGAAAACATATGCACAATAAAATTTCTCAATAATGAAGATCACACTTTACTAACATTCACTGGCTTAACTAATGCCAAAATTCACAACAATGAACTTTTTACTAAATGCAATTCTACTTACATATGAATGAGTGTCTGAGTATCCTGCTCTGCACAGTCCAAGTACAGTCATGGTCAATAATAATCATTCACATATGGGTATCTCAAACAATCTGCCGTCTAATGTTTTCATGTTCACAAATGATTTTACTGTTTTAAGTAGTGCATAGCTGCTTGTAGTAAATTAAAAATTGGTACTTAATCTATTTATTGGAAAGTTTATCAGCTAAAAGAGGAAAACTGTCAAACTCTTATATGAGTTACCACTATATGAATAATTATTTTTGACCAACACTGTACAAGCTACTATTTAACGGGAACTTTCTGTCTCTCTGTCTTTGTTCATGAGCTACACTCTCAATTTTCCTTAATCAACCAAAAAGTTCTTGGTGAAAATAGAAAAAAATATACTGTATATAATAATACTTTTTCTTGATCTCCAGAGCATGAGAAGCACTAATGTGCAATTAAATGTTAATTTCAACAAAAAATTAGCATTTACTGTATATTTTTCTTTTAACCCAAAGTGAATCTTTTACTCCTGGTGATCTGTAAGAATACCTGCTATATAAGGATCCCATCAAGATCAAGCAAAAGCCCGTATGTACATCTGTGATTCCACAGGACTATTGTGTTTTAGATGAATATGCCTGTGAAGCAATTGGCTAGTACATTACAGTATATAATTATGTGTGTGATGGGTGATGATAAATATTTTTATAGATATTTTGACAATTTTCAATGATGAGAAAGATAAAGGTATATTGAGATTTAAGAGTAGCAATGTTGAGAACTAAACAGAATGAACAATGACAAAGATGAAAGAAGGAAAGAATGATTTGGCTACAGTCTACAGTACTGGGTTCAGGCCCTCATAAGATGGCAGTGGGATATTGTTATTGTAACAGAGAGAGATGAGATATAGAGAGGCGGGACAGCATGCACAATGGAAAAAAAAAAAAAAAAGGAAAGAAGGGACAGTTGAAGCACCAATAGGGACTAACTTGGGAGTGAATGAGCACCAAAATCCTTTCACATCACCCACATTTCTGCGGGCAACACCTTCCTATGGGAAATGACAAAGATAAAAGTAGTAATGGAAGAGAGCAATAGCAAAGATGACAATATCCATGAACCAACCACCAACCAACCACCTCCTGCAAAAATGCCCACCACTAACCTACACCTGGACTTGAAGTGAGTGATCCTCAGTCTGCCGACATTTGTTTAGCCAGCAACCTCTTCAGGGACTTACGCAGCATGGGGTCGGGGTGGAGGCCCTAAAATCAGTAGACTTCCACCAGAAATATCTAGAATAAATATTTCCCCCTCTCCCCACTGACCACCAAGACCTTACAGATAGTTACCTGGTACTGTATGTTCCTTCAACTCAAGGATCACTGGCTACTCAATTCCTATTGTTTCTTCTTATAGCCACCCTAAGAATTAATGGCACATTTTCAAATTGCTTTGGACACTTTTATTACCATAAGCATAATACTTACTGCAGTCTGACCTCTGTTAACAAGTGAACTTGTTCCAGCAACACCACAGCATTAACACTTTTTCTGTACTGCACCTCAACAAAAAGGCCATTTTTACCCTCTTTGTAATTCAAAAAGTTTTGGTATTCGCAAATATGTTAATTATACTCTGGATATTCTGCCATCACTTCTTGGGTTAACACCACAATCAATCCAATAAGTGATACATTTACCTATCCATGTTTTGTTCTATGTGCCACATCTAAGTTGATAAGATATTAGATACAAAAACAATATACATTAAAAGTTACTGAATACTAAGACATCACTTATCTGGCTGAGGGTACAGTTTAGATCATGAATGCCTGGTACAGTCAATGATGGTGGAAAAATAATACTTTGTTACTGACTGAAAAGAAAATAGTAATGGCAATTTAACAATCAAGATCATATGCCATCAAAATGACTTGATAGACAATGATGAATGAATAGAAAGAACGACTTGACTACAGCCAACTGAGGCTAGGACCTCCCTTATAAGACTGGAGGTAAGATACTGCCATTGCAACAGGAAGAGAAAAGAAAGATAGAGATGAGGGATCAATGGCAGAAGAGTGGGTTCATCATATGATGCATGGCCATTTTGAAATTAGTGCGGGCTAATATTTCAATGTTTACGGCCCAGGAAGGTGGCAGCTGTGTCTATTATTAGATCCTACCATCCTCTATTCAACCTCACAAGTGACACCAAGTCTCACAGCCAACCATCATCCCACTATCATTATTTTCCACCCAAGATTGTGGAAAATGAAGTGTTCCATCCACATCCACACCTCTCTAGAATGTACCTCAGTGGCATATGAAGCCTTTGAGTGACTTATCCATCAAGGAGTTGGAGAAGACGATGGATATAGTATCGTTTAATGGGAGTGAGTGAGGCGACATTAAGTGTACTGTACTACCAAGCCTTGGCTTGGTGCAGTGAGTATTAATAGTGATGTGACAGTGATACACGTGATAACTTTTAAGAACAAGAAGTGTGTAGTTAGTGTATAATATTATAGTGATTCCTATTACTTTTTATTAGCAGATGTGAGTGTATATTATAAATATTATTACTTTAGAGCCCATAATAATAATATTTGGCAAATGGTGTGAGAATATCGCAAGTAATAATCGTAAGAACAAGTTTTTGTGCAGTGTACATTATTACTTATTATTTGTAAGTATGAATGTAGATATGTGTGTAATTTATGCATGTATTATATATTACTACATTACAGCCTAATGAAAATAATATTAGGCTGAGTATGTGAGAATAGCATATGTAAAAATTGGAAGAACAAGATATGTGTAAACAGTGTACAGTACTGCATACATGTATAGTGATTATTGTTACTGTAATTATTAACAAATAAGAGTGTAAACACTGTACTGTATAATTATAGTGAATATTATTATTTATCATGAGCAAATCAGAGTGTGGTACACTCCAAGTAGTGATTATGGGAGTAGGGAAGAGTGAAAGACTTTTAGTACACCCTCTTTAAAATTTGCTGTTTGTCCTGTGAATGTCCATAGAATCTTCAAACCTACCTCATCTGCAAGCTTAAGGTACTGTATGTACTTTCCAATAACATCTGTAACATTATCTTGTTTTAGTTAAGGTGGGAGATATAAAGCAAGGAATGTTTGTTTACATTTGAGTGAATATGAGGTAGACAAAGCTTGCGATGCCCATTCTTTTGAAGTTAAGCCAAAGGTCTCCCAGTCTGGATGACTTCAACGCACAGAGACACGGTATGGATGACCTCATCACGCAGTAAGAGATACCAGACACAGTATGGATGACCTCGGCACCCAGTAAAAATTACCAGAGACAGGTGTCAGACTGGGGAAGTTTGGGGTCAGCAAGTACTGGACAGTATCAAGGCACAACATTGAACTGAAAAGGTTTGAATGTCTTCCATCTAGACAGTGCTGAGAATTCATGGCTGTAACTGTACCCAAATTGGTGTTTATCAAAAAGTATGAGGACATATATTCACTCATTATATAATGCATCAGTACATTGGTACTTTGCTTGAAACCAAACGACACAAAGAAGGAAATATTTGAACACTGCTTTGTAGCCAAAGAAATACTGATCATTGCCAAATCACCAGACCCATGCTTACATATACTTTATGATGTACCTCTACAATATCTCAATCTTTAAAAAAATAAAACATCTACATAAAAATCCTACTTCACTGAAGCGCTACTGCTTATATCTTTTATATTGCGGTAATCATTATCAAAATGTGTGTGGTATACAAAATAGGAAGAGTAATGTCTGCAAAGCTGCACCACCTATGTATAAATATGAGGATTCTAAAAGCTTAAATGAACTCAAACTGCTCAGTACAACGGTATTACTGCCTCCACTTACAAATAGTTTCACCATCAACAAAATACTATCCATTGCCACCATAGATTGAAGGAATTGTCTGGTTTGTGGTGCAGTATTTGCTTATTTTTCAACAATGAAACTTCAGTCAGGACTTGTGTTCATCACTAATGCATAAGACATAACAATGACACAACTACTGTACCCTTAACAAACCACCAAATATGGTAAACCCTTAATATGACACACAGCGAAACAATGACCTACTTCTGTCCACCATTACATTCTAAACTTAGTCCTTTGTGTGAGATTCTCAAAATAATTCTATGGCTTAAGTGATCCATTACCATATAAACAAAGCGATAAAATGACCCTGTATTAATTGAGTGTTAAATATTTACTTATGCTACATTAAGGAAGGATTTTCCCTTGTAATGCCACCACTAGGACATGGTTGGCCTCCCATTCCTTAAATGACCAGGCCAAGGTATCCCAGCCTCAGGCAACTACATCTCTGAGTGGGGTAATATGGGACATAAATGTTTGTTTCTATATTTAAGGGCCCTACAATGATGTCTGGTGGCAATGGGACACATATTTTGCAAATGGCCGTAAATGTCTGTTGACTATAGGCAGATGTTACCAAAGATGTTTATACAGCAGCTCATCTAATGTACCAAACACTACAGTACCATTATCTTCACTTATTTACTTAAAATTACATATTTCTTATAGATACAATCCTGCCAGCAAAATCATGTCTTACATCTGTATTTTTGGCTCTAAATATGAACAAAATTCATACAAAGCATATTTTTATTTGAATTTCCCTCATCCTACGACCTTAATAGCTACCATCAAAAGGTTTGTGTAATGGTGTTATTAGGATGTGGAAAAGTGATTTGTTCTTTTTTCAATTTTCCAGGCACAGCCAGCTGTTGCCATACATTTAAAAAATATATAAAGATACACCTTAACCTACATCTGCCTACACACCCCTGTCATGCCTATCTGTGTGTGTGTGTACGTACCAGCTGAATGTCCTTAGAGAGCTCTGCCGTCTGCTGATCGTGGACCTTCTTAAGCTTCTCGCGCTGCTTGCCCTGCTTCATGGCAGAGATCTTGCGTTCCTCAATGAACCGTTTGGTGTTGTTCTGGTTCTTCTCCTTGAGGCGGCGATCACGGTCAGCCTTAGTTTTGAGTGTCTTGTCATTGTTAACCTCCTTGGACGTGTCCACCGCCGTCTTGGCCTGCTGTGCCTTCATGTCCTTCATTGCTCTGGTGGTAATGTGAGCAACATATTGGTGGGTGCAGGGATTAAATGAACAATTGGATAGACTGATTCGTTGGAAAGAAACAGAGAGTGTGATTGATTTATACATTGATAAATTGAAAGAAACAGGGAGATATTTATTATTTATATACCTAGGATGGATGTATGAGAGAGATGAAAGCCAAAGTGAATGGCCTGGGGGTGAAGTTGAGGCTAAATGAAGTAAATTGGTCCTTGGTGGCAAGTTCATTTGCAGATGATACGGTGTTGATGGCTGAGAGTGAAAGGGAGTTACAGAGAGTGGTGGACAAGTTTCAGTCTGTGTGTAAACGAAGGAAACTGAAGGTGAATGTTGGTAAAAGTAATGTGATGGTATTTGAGAGAGCAGAAACTGAAGTGATTGACTTCATGAGTGGGATAGGGAAAGGTACAATACACATGTAGGAAAAAAAATTGGGAGTCCAAGGGCATGCAAAAGATTTGAAATGGTAATTGCATAAATTTAAGGCACCTGTCTCTTTGTTCTTGGCACGTAAATTTATGTCACCCATCTTTTAAGAGTTAAAGGTAACATAATCTGAGTACAGGATTCCCTTACTATTGTATATGTTTACTCATTACAGTATGTTTTGAGAGACACATACCTCCACTTTTAAATAAAATTTCCTTTCTGGATTGTAGAATCTCAATCATGTGATTTCATGGCTCAGCATCTCAACCAGTCAAGCAGAGAATGTTGTGGTAAATGGCAGGATTTACAAGTTCACAAAGACATGCACACAAGGTGAAACTCATTGTCACTGCCTGCAGTGATGTGGCCAATACTTAAGGTTTTGGTGTGTGTTAGGTGCCGTGTCTCTCCATTTTGGCTTTTCAATTGTCCCTCCTTTCCTTTATTTTCCATTGTGGTTGTTGTTACCCCTCTCAATCTCCTTTTCTCTTTCAGTTGCAATATTAATATCCTATCTCCAGCCTTATGAGGCCCAGTTGGCTGTAACCAAATTTTTGCTCCATACATTCATTCCTCATCCTCTCTCTCAATCTTCTCTTTCCCTCCTTTATTCCTCCTGTCCTCCTAACTTTCCCCTTCCTTACTTTTTCTTCTACCTCTCTCACTTTTCCTCTGCTCATTTTCCTTCTGCCAAACTTGACTCACTGTTCATGCAGGACTTCCATCCTCTTCAGTTGACTGGTTTGCTCCTCTTCCATGAGCTTCTTGAGTATGTCCTCCTGACTCTTGAGGTGTTCCTTGAGCATTTCCCACTCCTCCTTGCGGTGCTTCTCCATCATCTCAGACCATTGCTTCATTTGGTCTGTCACCAAAGACTTGATCTTTGGGTCGTCCATCACTTCCCTACAGAAACATTTTATATCTATAAGATGCACAGACAGATAGATAAATTAATGGACAGATGTAAACAGACATTATAATAATTTACTGTATTGTTCATAGATTGCAAGATCGATTATAAGTTAGGAGTTATCATGGGATGTAATGAAAATTGAGGTTCATTACACAAGATTTGACACTCTCAGACATGCTATTTTGAATATTAATATCTAACTGACAAACTGTCTGTAGAGATCTGGAAAATTGGCATAACAATAGCTGGTTAGAATTATATGCCACCAGAGATGAATATGGAAGGGTCACAGTAATTGAAGAGCTAAAAGATGCAGTAGTAATATGGTGGAAGAGTAAGTGAGGGAGAGAATATGAGTGGAAGGGGAGAGCCTGGCAGAGTGAGGAGGGAGAGCTGGAACAGGAAGAACTGGCGACTCTTCTACTTTGACCACTCCTTGGAGGATCAAGGCACCTGCCCTGGTGACTTTCTCTTTAATTAAACTTCAGCCAAGCATCATTTTTCTTACCTCTAAAATTGAATGTTTACCAATAGTTATCAATATTTATTTCTGTCTACTTTCAGTAAACAAGAGTGACAGACACTATATCTTGCTTTCAGTAAACAATAAGAGAAATAGTATGTCTTACTTCTTGCCCTTAGCAACTTTCTCAATGGCACTACACTGTCCTTTCTGTATAGTGAGTCGTTCCTTCATGTGCTTTTTCCTCATTCCCTCCAGTTCCTTTTGCTGCTTCTTGGTTGCCTTGAGGAAGTTCTTTTGGGCCCTCAGTGACTCCAGGTTGATGGGATCAAACTCAACTGTGGACAGGTGTTTCAATTAATGCAAATACTCTACTGTATATTATACACATACACCCTCCTACACAACACACACACATATTATATCATCATCATCAATACCCCATTTCCCATTTTTCAAGGGGTGGGGAGGCTCTAGTGCCAAGTCCTGATGGGCAAAGAGTCTAGCTCCAAAGCTATTTGAGCCTTTGGTGGGGTCATTGTTAGAGAGCGGGTTCTCCAACCCTCACTCCCCCCTTGTATCGTAGGGGTACGTGGTTGACTGCACCATTGCAAGAATATATATATATATATATATATATATATATATATATATATATATATATATATATATATATATATATATATATATATATATATATATATATATATATATATATATATATATATATATATATATATATATATATATATATATATATATATATTTATATATATATATATATATATATATATTGTATAAGGAATCTGTGTATGAATGTCTCCCTTACAGCAATGGATGATGAGACTCACTTTTTACCTCTTCCTTCTTAGCTCCAGCAGCCCCGCCAGCCCCTCCAGCCCCGCCAGCTGCCCCGGGCTTGGCCCCTCCGGCACCCCCAGTCTTGCCACCCTTGAGAGCCTTTGTGTCAATGTCGCTGGCCTCAATACCCATGGCCTTCATCTGCTGTTCTCGCTTCTCTTGTGCACTCAGAAATGCACGCGGGTCTGACAGTGCATCCATTAAGTCTGAAGAGGGGCAGAAGAGGTTGGTGTTAGTGACAAGACAACTTAACAGAAGGAAGTACCAGGCAGTGTAACAGATAGCAAAATGACCACCAGAAGAAGAGAAAGGTAAAGCTGACTGATTGCTAGGAAAATGCTACTGGGAGCAAAATAGCTACTGTCATGCAATACTGTACTACTGTATACAGTAGATAAAAAAGGAAGTAAAGAAAAAATGGTGGAGTGTCTGCCAGGAAAGAAAAATATTGATAAGACAAGAAACTATCCATAAAAGGAAGAAGAGAGCATAGCAATCTCTATAAGAACAAGGAATGGAGTGATAATTAGAGTTGAAGTTTGTAGAGAACTGTAACACCTGTCAAACAAGAGAAAGAAAAAAATATCTGGTTACAATCTGGTGGGCATGGGCCTTCATAAGGCTGGAAACATATAAAGAGAGGAGGTAATAAAAAAACACACATGAACTGATAAGAGAGGATGAAAATTAGACAACTGCCACGGTTGAAATATTACCATTATCTTTACATTTCCTTTATCAGTGGTAGCCTACATGACCTAAACTGTTGTGTTGCCATTGGTTGTTCCTCTCCATTTCATTCTTGCAGTTTTAATTGCAGTATCTAACATATTTCACTTATTCTACAGTAACTTCTCCTTTAAGTTGAAACAACAGAGGCTCTAGCTTTTATGATTTATCCAAATTTCTGACTGATCCAAGTTCTGAGATGCCACCCAATTACTTGTAAAAAAAAGTTTCCGATTTACTACTGATTTTGGCCTTCAGCAATCCATTTATCTATCTATAGCTCTGACATCTCACTCCATCTGGGAGCTCCCCACAAGGGTGCGGTTATGGCATAACAGTCTCCAGTTCACCCTGTCCCAGCACTCCCTCCTTGCTTGGTCAAATCCTTCTTTTCCACTCATGTTTCTCCCCCTTATGTACTCTTCCACCATGTTCACTCATCTGACTGGTGGTCTGCTTCTCACACCAGGTCATAATTAGTTGGAATATTTTAAAACTCTTTTGATTAGTTGTCTTCATTACTATTTCTGATTTTAGAATAAATTTTATAAATAAATAAATTTTGTTTGATGATTTTTGCATGCCACAGCTTAATGTCACATGAAATAACATTTGCAATTGACATAAGACTAGGATACCAACCCTTCCCAACTGAATGTCAATTTATTTCTTGTAATTATAGTTTGAATTTACAGCAAATATGATTCATATTATTTTCAATACACATGTATTGTATTTAGAAAAATGCATGCAGCTGTCATAAAAATATGGTGGCATAAGGAGAGGAAAATACCTTATGTTGCTCCTACTTATGGCTTAATAGTACCCCAGTGCCTATTCTGCAACATTTGTCGCTTATTGTAGCCTAATGAGATTGAGCAAATGAACAAAATGAACTGGTGGGTGTACGATGACTTTTAATTCTATTTTGGTTTACTTTTTATATTTCTGTATCTATCATAGTATTACTAGTGACACAATCATGTTGTGGTAAAAATAAAGGTTATTTAAAGGGTAAATCAAATATAGTACACTGGGGTATACACTCAACCCTCGGCTATCTCGGGTTTTGCTATCACGTTATATGGCTATCACGCCTATATTAAAAGCTGCCAATATACCACTACCGTGCACAAATAGATGGCTATCGCGCAACTAAAATGATCAAAAATTGAAAATTTCGAACATACCGCTCGCGCCAGCTCAACCCCCAGTGTGGATAGATTCACTCCGTGATTGGTCGTGACGTCAGAGCCAGCAGAGTGCTCATTGGCTGTTCACCGCCAGCCCGGCCTTGCAGCCAACGTGGATATTTCCCACCAAGCCATTCAACTGCACGTTTCCCATGTGTGAAACAGTGATAGCCACAACAATGGTGTTTTTTGTGAGAGCAATGGCCAAGGTACCCCCACCCAGTCCTCCTACCATTGACCAAAGTAATGTTGCTGCACCAGGCAGGGAAATCAAGAAGAGGAAGAACCTTACTTATGCCGAGAAATGAGGAATAGTGAAGCTGATCGAAGGAGGCCAAAGAAACGAAATGCGGCCAATAAATATATAATTAATGAATCTACCATAAAGGGCATCTACAAAGGGTTTTACTGTACAGTTGTTTTAAATTGGCCTTGTGCATGTTCATTTCAAGATAAAATTGTGTACAAAATGGTAAAAAAGGGTTTATTAGGAGGTCGTGGCACCAATTACAATTACTTCCATAAATTATTCAGTTCGGCTATACAGTAAACTTTTCTTTTGGTACATTAGAGCGCCTTGATTCCTCCAAAGTATGTCAGGAAACAGGACCAGATGAAAAAAACTAATGGTGACCTGTTGCTTGGAATAGTTTGGACGAATCAGTTGCTCTAGATTTATCAACACTGCACTACTCCCTTAAGGTAGGGTAGAATAGGACCGGTAAGGTTAGTTTTGGCTTGACTAGTTTAGCATGTGTTTGGTGGTTAGGACAGGAGAGAATAGTGTGTCATGGTGCACCTTACCTCCAAGACCATCAGGAACGTAAATCTTGAGCTCAATGTTACAGAACAACATAGGAAGTGACATGGGAAAGTTGCCTTCCGTGCGTAGTGAGATGTGACGGTAGCCAGCCTGTAGACCGTCCATGGGCAAGATCCGCTGACCCAACATCTTGCCGTTCTCATCAAACACTCCAAACCTCAGCACAGCCAGATCAGGCAACACAACCTTGGGGCACACATTCACAATTATAAAATATAATAAGATTCCTGTACGACTACATGAAAAAACAATTCCATTTTTGATAGATAAGATGAAAGCAAGGACAAAGTTACCTACTTGAAGCTGTGCTGGGTACACCAACACAAAACACCCTTGTGAACTAGTAGATACAAACACAAGAGAATATTTAAAAACTCAACAATTTGATTGATATCAGTAGAGTAATTTTAAAATGCTTAGTAGCCTTCTGCTAATCAATATATTCATTATCATCATCTTCGTGTATACACTGCTGGCATCTTCCTAACCCCCAGTAAATCCCTAGCTTCAGCCCTAAAGTGTATGGCCAACCCCTTGTCCATCTCTACTAAGTGTCAACCCTCTCAGATATTACCCTGCAAGCAATGTCTGCCTCTAGGAAATGGGCCACATGCACACACAGCAGAATCTGACATTCTTGCTCTGGCTGATAAATAATAGGTCTAGGGTCAGCACTGAATGATCTCTGGATTTACACACAGTCCCTCTCAGAATGTCATGATTCTGTGAAGACCCTTAGTATAGTATAAAAGACATTAAAATGAGCTCTCATGGGGTTACAATATTAAGTATCAAGGTCTCACAGCCATACAATAATACCAGAAGCACTAACACCCTGTACACCTTTATCATTATCCTCTGACAAATAGACTGACAACACCAAGTACTTCTGTTGAGCAAGTCCATAACACTATAGGCCAGATAAGGGCATCAAGTGACCACCTCATTATAATCACAATTGTTCTAGATTAAACAACCAAGCTACCCATGATCCCATGTCATCACCACAGGCATGTATAGACTAATTCCTGGCACCCAACAAGTTCCCATAATCCTGGACCTTGGTCTTGGCCCAGAACACTGACAAGTCCAATGACTTTAACTCCCTTATCTAGTATCTAAAGAGGCATCACAAGTTCAGGCCTTACCTATATAACATGCCTATAAGGGTGGCAGAAGGGCTAGCATACTGTGAATTTGCGTACTATCAATAATAAAGTTATTGGTGGCACCCGTCTCCAACCTTGACTTTTCAGATCGGTTAACATATAATAGAGACAAAATGAAAACACATTAATAACCAAATGGAGGGAAATAAACAAGTACTGTATAGGAATATCTCCCCAAAACAACATTAGATAACAGGCCTGATGGACTTGAAAGATAGGAGTACCAATGCTGGGAAAGTCACTTAATGTGGCTCTGCTGTACATCCGTTGTACCACTTGCCGTACCATCGCCGGTTATATTCATCAATGTCACAGCCAACATCAAACACGTGCAGCAGGCGGGGGAGTCATGTGCCAGGGGTAAGTAGCAGATTTGGGCCATTCACGGCCTCCTTTTCACATTTTATGGGTCCAGTGTGCGTTTTAAGTTTCAGGGGTTAGTAACACAAGGGTGTCAATCAGTAGGTGAAGTATGCAGTAGGAAATCACTCACTAGGGGTAATGACTGTACTGTACCTGGAGTGTTTCAGTATAGATTTCTGCATCATTAGCAATTTCAGGGTGTGTCATTTTGTAATCACCGATTCATCATCATCATCATCATCTTCGTTAAACGTCCTCCTCTTCCCGTTGCTGGGGTTGGACATATGATTTGCTGCGGCATTTGGTTTTATGTCCCTGGATGCTCTTCCTAACGGGGAACCACCAATCTAAGTGGTGGGCCTAACCTTTGCCTAAAGAGGCACAACCTACAAGGCAGCAGGTGGTTTGGAATCAGAGTTTCCTTTCTCCTAGCCTTTCCTGAAGAGGCACAACCTACAAGGCAGCAGGTGGTATGGATTCAGAGTTTCCTTCTCCTAGCCTTTGCCTAAGGAGGCAGCAGGAACCCTAGTCAGGTGCTACCACTCCGGGTCAGAGTGGACCTGGGAGCAATGGCTGATTAAGGGGTAGCTCCACTTTCCCCACAACTCCGAAAGTCCCCAATCAGAGCCTAGCCACTGGTTGCAGTTTAAAGTCCTACCGATTGTTGCTACAAATACAGTAGTCTACTTCCAAACAAGTACAGTACTCTGTTTACACAGTCAATGAAAAGTGTGAAGGGCAAGGCCATATCCCTACCTCAATCTAGTAAAAATTGAGAGGAAGGAAGTGATCCCACCAACACAACTGATAGCACTCCCAGTGCTTGAATACTGATCAGACATCAAACCAACAATTCCCTTAGGTAATACCCAGGAAGTCCAAAAGGCTTTATAATGTCTTGATGAACTGAGTCAAATACTTTCTTAATCTTAAGATTAAAACACAGAAAAAACAGACAATTAGAGTCAGAGGTGATCATCATTCATGGTGATTTGTTTTTGCTCAACATTATATCCCTTACCACCATATGACACAGAAATGTTCTAGTAGTAGCATACACTGGTGGCTTTTGGTTTTGTTAAAGGCAGTGGGTTTTTGTGTTCCTCCCAGAGTAAAGTAAAAAATAGTAAAATTAAATTAAGGGGACAAAAATCGCACTTTTACAGGGGTACTGTTAAAAAAAATTAAAGCAGAAACATAAGTTCACCTTTCTGAACAAAAACGGCTCCTCGTTGTACTGTGGGTTAAGTCCATTGCCGGGAATCATACGGGTCCTGAACTCCTTCCTGATGGTGTCGGTGGGCAGGCCGTACATGTCCACCTCCACGTACGTCCCCACCTTTTTGTCAGACAGGAACTGACCAGCAATGACCTGTCGGAGCACATGGTGGCTATGGTTACTGACTTAACTGTGACATGTAAGTGTGTGCTTAACTGTGTAATGATTTTGAAGACTGAATTGTACCATGACAGTGTATGTTTAACTGTGTGGCGATTGTGAAGACTAACTGTGCCGGGTAAGTGTATATTCATCCAATGCTTCCAACTCTTTTTCTATTTCCAATCTTCTTACTTTAAACTCCCTTAGTGTGTGTGTGTGTGTGTGTTCAACTACAGCCTACTGGGCCCTGTCCCCCAAAAGTTGAAGGCATAAAAGCGAAAAAAAAAAAAAAATACAGTATACACATAAACCTCAGAGGGAAGTTGAAAATAAAATATAAAAGTAAGCTTACGGAAAGTAAAAGCATATAATCAAATAGACAGCAAAGATATTAGGAAAACACCATATACAATACAAGACACAAACATCACACAAAACAATAAGAAACTGCTAAATACATAAAAGAACAGGTAATCTAATGAGGAAGTACAATGGGGATAGGGTGTTGAGAAAGATGTATCACACAGTATCACACATGAAATAAATAAAACCTAACTAAAAAGGTACGCAATATGAGACAATGGTATTTCGGGGAGTTAACACATACTGTTCTTAGAGATTGGGATGATTATTTGCAAAGGATTGGTTGCATTATTCACAGACCGACAGGTTTATCGTGAATATTCAGTTTAGTATGGAAAGATGTCCCACTCAAGACCTATGGATAATATTATGGAATCTTCTTATTCAATTCAGAAGCTCAGTCATTCATAGGCACAGGAACATCAGAGTCATTCCTGAAGACAAGTCACTCACCGAGACAGCCACCTGGGCAGCTATGACACCATCTACGGGAGACTCAGCGAAGGGATCAAAGGTCCTGTCAACCCTCCTCATGAAGTCCGGCTTGAGAAGGTAACCACAGTTGCCGTTGTACTCAAACTTGCCCTGGTTGAGTTGCATCGGCAGGTCGGATGTCTGGAAGTTGAGTGACACCATCTGGCAACCGGCATTCCAGAACACCTGTACAGGAAGTGAGTGGAAAAGACTTACTGTATTAGTTGATGGATCGACTAGCTGTCAGACTGACTGACTGCCTGACTGGTCAATAGATCAACTTATATATTGATTGATGGATTGACTGACTGTCTGAATGTTGTTGCCAAAATCTGTCTGATTGAGCAGCTCCGAGTCCCTGAGGAAGGCTATGGCCTGGACAGGGCTTTCCCACACAGCCCTCAAGGAATGTATGTTGTGTTGTTAGTGGCGCAGTCAAGTGCAGTGCAATCTTCCATAGTGTATTTAATAGTGTGTGCTGCTGCGTTGTGTGCAGTGCAGTCTTCTATAATAATTATGTTTATTAGTATTATTAAGTACATGGGATGGATGAAAATTTATGATGCCGGCTGTATGTACATGACCAACTTGTAAGTAAGCCGTGGCCAGCGTGGTCCAGCCCAACCCAGTTCAGCTCTCACCTGAGGCATGTAGTTTGAAGAGTCAACACGTGCACCCTTGGGGTAGATCCTGGACATCTGCCGTTTGTTGTAGTTGACAAACTCGATGGCCTGAGTTTTGAGGTATCCCAAACCCATCGTCTCAGAAAAGCTGGACATGTTGTGGTGAACGTTCTTCTCTGTGGCAGACAGTTCTTGGTAAATATTTTAAATTTTAATGTACTTCCTTTAAATAGCATAAGAATAAAATAATGTCTACCCTATGACTGAAGTCATATCCGCAGCAACTAGTAGTTAGTGTAATCATGTGGCCTGTGGTGTACAGTCACGAGCATAAGTTTCTTTACCCCCCTAGTGAGAGTTAGGTCGAAGTCGGGGTTGGATATGGACTAGATGAACAAAAATGGACCAGTTCATAATGTTCTGATGATGCTTCATGTCACGGTAGGTGTTCACTTGAATACAACAAATTTTACGCCGTCATGAGATACTGACTCCCAATGTTCGTTTGCCTGGCCCTTCTCCAATCACAACTTCAACCTCATTCTCGCCATGGGGGTAAAGAAACTTATGCTCGTGACTGTACATTATATATCCATTTATGATTGTGAAGCATATACCCATTTGGAGTTTCCATGAGTGTCCCCTTTGATTTATAATAAGTAAGCAAAAGCTCCACAAACAGGCCACTTGATTACAATGACCTCTGGTGGTAACAGACCTGAAATTAGTCCTAGACTGTGCTGTTAACTTTTGCTGTCATTGAGGATAAAGGTGTCATATGTACAGTGTGTGATGAATCCTGTACACTATTATACAGTTAGGAAATCTCAAATTCTTCATGCAATGGGAAATAAAGTGTCAAAATAATAAATTTCATGACTCTCCATTATTTTACAGTGGGCAACACTTACAGAACTCTTTTAATGAAATTTCAGGGATGCAGCCAACACTAATATTGAGATTATGAGGTTTTGTTGGCAGACATTGCAAAGTAGGTAGATGAGTACAGGCAAGATAATGCAGAAAATAATCCTCCATAACACCAATCAGTGACAGCAAGGGTGTTTAATATTCAACTTGCTCGTTTCACACATTGGCCACCAGGCATCTCATGTGTGGGTGGACAAAGGATAACTGTGATTGGCTTTCAAAACATGCATTAAAAGAAATACATTTTGATTGGCTTCTAATGGCTACTTGTAGATAAGCATAGTTAGATAACTATCTCTTAAGAAATAAACACACTTTGACTGTTTCTTAGAGAGTTATAAGTTTTAATGTGAGATAGCATTTTATTAGTACAGTACAGTATGGTAAACAGCATACTGTACCACAAGATAAGTATTTCTTAACTTATAAGTCCATGCATTATGCAAATCCACTGTAGTTGGCAGTGTTCAGCAAAGTTACAGTAAAGGGCAATAATCCTACTATAACTGGATATTTAATATTTGTCATATAACACAGGTCAACTAGATTACTTAATTTGTATGGTAATGAAACACAAAACCCTGGGGAAACACTTGGTGGTTGTCAATTAAAGATTGGGTGAAAAAGAATCTGATGAATACAACTATTTATTAGAGCTACAAGATATATCTAGGGCCTACTGTACTACCTCACCATGGCATTTTCTCTCCTCTAATATACCAACCATACCACAATTTGTTAAGGAATGGAAACTTATAGGAAGCTCATAGACTAATACAGTACTCTACCAACCATACAATGACCAACAAAATGACTGAAAGCATATAGGAAGCCCATAGCCTAAGACCCATTCACTAAACACTAAAGTCACCACAACCAACCAAATCACAACTAGTTATACGTATATATGTAGGTAGGAAAGCAAATAGGTAGCCCACAGATTAATATAAAATTTCCTTCCATTCCCATCAGCACTCGGGTAAGGTCTTCCAAGCCACTTGTTGCAAAAATGTACACTAACAGGGGGAAAAAACTTCTTGCCACAACAGTAATTCGTAATATTCATGTAACATATAAACTAAATTATACTAACTTGACATCATGACCCACTTAACCATTTGGCAATCCCTTCAATATATTGTTGTCATCTACAGGACTATTATCTAATCAAATCTACTCTAGTTTTACTAAATTTACAATATTTCCAGGTTTGCACCTCATACTGTGTTCTCCAGTTTTCAAAGCTAAAGATATGCTTCTCTCCTAACAGCTTTATCTATTGTACTTTGCATCAACAAAATTTACCCAATCTACTCTGACATAACTAAATATACTCAACCTGTTTGCTCAGCTAGAACTAAATTTACCCAAGCCTTTTCCTCACATCTACTGAAGCCTGACTACCTCTACTGGCATCATCAGACCTGCGGCGGCCTCGAAGCCGTTAAAGTGGACAGGCCAGCCGTAGTTGACCATAGAGGAGAGCCAAGGGTGGATATTGGTGAGTGAAGTGCCAGAGTACTTAGGGGGCTCTGGTGCTGCACCCTCTGCCGGCTCATCCTGCTGGTGAGGTGATGGTCAGGCAGTGTGTGGGGTGATGGTCAGGCAGTGTGTGGGGTGATGGTCAGGCAGTGTAAGGGGTGATGGTCAGGCAGTGTGTGGGGTGATGGTCAGGCAGTGTGTGGGGTGATGGTCAGGCAGGGTGTGGGGTGATGGTCAGGCAGTGTGTGGGGTGATGGTCAGGCAGGGTTTGGGGTGATGGTCAGGCAGTGTGTGGGTGTGTGGTGTGATGGTCAGGCAGTGTGTGGGGTGATGGTCAGGCAGGGTGTGGGGTGATGGTCAGGCAGGGTGTGGGGTGATGGTCAGGCAGGGTTTGGGGTGATGGTCAGGCAGTGTGTGGGTGTGTGGTGTGATGGTCAGGCAGTGTGTGGGGTGATGGTCAGGCAGGGTGTGGGGTGATGGTCAGGCAGGGTGTGGGGTGATGGTCAGGCAGGGTTTGGGGTGATGATCAGGCAGGGTTTGGGGTGATGGTCAGGCAGTGTGTGGGTGTGTGGTGTGATGGTCAGGCAGTGTGTCGGTGTGTGGTGTGATGGTCAGGCAGTGTGTCGGTGTGTGGGGTGATGGTCAGGCAGGGTGTGGGGTGATGGTCAGGCAGTGGGCATGGAGTAGGTAGAAAAGAGAGACCCATTTTCTAGTGCTTCATATCTTATGCAGTACAATGAGTATTATGAAATGTAAATGGTATAAGTGGAGATGAATGTCACTGAGCTAGGCCATACAGTAAGGGCCATTAGCTCTACCACCATTACAAGGCTCATATAAAGTGTTGAGTCTTGAACATGCAATCATGGCACCAATGTAAATAGGCAAGAAAGGTAAGATTCCTGTATTGCACTCCTGGTAGAGATATAGGAAAGTGGAACCTCCTTTCATGAACAAGGCTTGTGATGGAGTGTTAGGCCTATTAAACAATTATGTACTGGTTGATGTGATGCTTCATGTCATCAGGAATTATCTACAGTATATTTTTTAAGTGGTTCATGCTAGAAATTAAACAATTGGCAATCGCTACCGGTTTTTTTCATTTTGGTTATAATATTCACAGCAGACAACAGTTGGTTACATTCATTTTCTTAACTCTTTGATAATGATCCCTGAATACAACTGATCACCCCTATTTCCGGGACTATGCGTCAGACCTTCCAGGGAATCACAAAGATCAGATAATAGCAGATTTAACACCCTAGAACCCCTCATTTTACTGCTTATATTTCTGTACAGATTTTCCTATTACCCTATTGACTATACAAACACAAACACAATGGGTGTCTTACCTGACCTGCAACCTACAATTTATATTCACACACACACGGTTCTGTAGTCCTTACCTTATTTCACACCAGGGAGGTCAGGTAAAGACAATCACCACCCTAATATACACATACATTGCTTTTCACCCACACAGTTTTGTCCTTTTTCCTCCTGTCATTATTTTTAATTAATTTCCTCTAAAATCCATGAACACGAGAACCCTCAAATAGTGGGTGTCAAATGCACTGTCCTTGTTTTTCTGTACCAGACAAGTAAACCCTCACTAACTTGGATTGCACTAAATCATAATTTGGCTAAACTGGACTTGACGAGCTGAGTATGACTGTTCCCATATTAATGTATCCAGAAAAAGTCCGAATAATGAGAGAAACGTCAGGATGATGGCTTAATTCATATTTAGACTGGCCCTCAATAAACCAACAAAAAGTCTGTCTTAGGAGGAAAAGTCTGGATGCTGGCTTTCTTGAACTTTCTGATATATTAGACATGGAGCCACCCCATCGTTATTATTGTATAAATGAATAAAAAAATACAAATTTTTTTCCACACTAAATAAACAATGTCAATTCATAACAGGAGATAACACATGCAAATTTGTTTGTCTCCTCATAAATAAAATTGAGGAAAACAAATAAAACACTACATACACATTTACCCACATATATACCTGTACACAGGATAAATACTAGTTACTGAAGGACCAGAAGAGAGATGAAATTGATACTGAAGCCCTTGTTATAACACTAACATATTTATCACTTTAATGTGATTTAGCACAGACCCAGTAGATATCTTAGTCTGTATAATACAGTAGTGTCAGTCATCAATGAGGGCTGGAGTGTTAAATCAAGTGGTGGATATAATTATGTACAGTACTCTACTTATTAGCATTATTTCAAGGGTCTCTTTTTATCAAAGAATGTACAGATATATGGACAGACAGATGAGAGTTGAGTAACAGGCAATTATTTTTCTTTCTACATGTGAGGTGTATTGTTGCAACCCATAATTTCTAGTGAAGATGCACCTGGGTTGTTTTGACAGCAAACATAATACTGTACTGTAGTGTGGTGTTAGTTCAAGCCTATTACCAATAACATTAGTTTGATAAGTTTGTTATATCATTAATGCAAACTGGAATATTAATGTGGATAAAAATGCATACACGTTTCGCAATATACATGGGTAAAAAATGCCCCGTGTGTAAAATATAGGTTGCTGTAATAAAGTTATGTGAAACATTTTGAACTTTGAACATAAGAACTGTAATCTTTCCCTACAACTACAACAAGAGTCAGGTGATAAGAGAGAAATGTAACATTCATTAGTCATTGTGTTATAGTAGGATACATGTCCTTTTTGCAGGACAGTGTTCCCTGTATTATGTGCCCACTCATGATTACAGGATATGAACCAATGTCTTTGTTAGTACAGTATATGGACAATATACTTGTAAATTACTGTATTGCTTAACTCCATTTCATCCATTGTGGGAGGTTTAACTGTGCCAACGAAACCCAACATTCTATCATGCAGTAATTTTCCTACAAAAACAAAAAACATTCAAACACCACTCCAGACCAAACCAGATGATCAAAAACAAAATGGCAAGCTACTCTCAAGACAATTGATTATGGGTCCAGGAAAAAAACATGCAGATAAAAACAGATCCATGTGTCTCAGTCAACAGACAACTTGTGCACATGATATAACAGGAAACAAAGTATTTGAACTTCATTAGTGGTTTCTGGCAACAACCCTAAGAGTAAACATATTAGTGGTGGACAAAATTTCATGAATTACTACATGGCAAAAACTGATGCTGAGATAAGGTTACCAATCACAGACACTGTTACAAATGTCACTGTCTATTCGTGAATTTAGTCCACCACCGATATGATACCTCTTGGGCTTGGGCTTATTGACACAAACTGCCAAAGTGTTCAGATACTTTGTTGTCCGACTGGATAAGCAAACAAGCAGAGACACAAATGAAAAGTTCCCACAAAAGAGGAGCAGTGTATAAAAAAGGACACGTCCAAAAAATTGACAGATAAATACAAGCAAATAGACCCATTACAACAACACTCATTGACCAAAATGCTGGAGTGACACTTGGGTCAGAAACTGCATGACAAGAGATAGTGCTAAAGTTTGACCTGTGACAATCCTAAAGAAAATAATCTGAACAAGAGGTCACCTTATTGAATATAAACCCCTCACCAAGTGGTAATATAATGAAAGTAACTCTTCATATAAGATATTTCACAGGTATGGCAACACATCATAATGTAACACAGTCACAAGCCCTGTTTCCTGTCCAAGTCTTGTTCAACATCCAGTGGTCAGGTTGCAGAGATGCTTGGAACACACAAACATAGACACAAGCAGCAATCAGTAATCTTATCAAAACAAGGCAGGTGGTTCCTGCACCTTAACTTTGCACTGAAGTTCTATAATGTACAAGATGACATTATCAGGTAAATAAGATTTCCTGAAATATAAAGTATGATACAGTGCACAACAGATATTTTGTATATACATAGGATGAGAGAGCAGTGCACTTTCATTATGTTTGGCTCATAAGGCTGGAATACAATGCAACCACAATAGAAAGGTGCAGCACCTCAATGCCTTCTTTGAATACCACCACTGAAAGTCCCAGCGAGGTGAACAGCAAGCACACGTAGAGAGAGCCTGGAACAAACATTACCTTCCCCGACATCAAAGCCCTGAAACTTGACGGGTTGGCAGTAGTTGACGTAAGAGGAGAGGACGGGGTGGACAGCGGTTGTAGCCCCGGTGTACTGGTAGTAGAGATAAGCACGCTCTTCTGCCGTGAGAGGCTTGTCGTCCTCTAGGGAAGGCTGCGACACAGGGGTGGTGACGGGAAGGTTACTCTAGAGGCAGGGGGAAGAAGGGAGAAAAATGGAAGCTGGAGAGAGAAGCGAGGCGAGGCAAGGCGAGGCGAGTGTTGGAGAAGAACACTTGAGCAGGCTAGAGTTGATGGAGCCAGGGAGAGTTCTTAAGTAGAGTCCTAGCATTAAAGTACAGTCGCCTGCTGATGTCTTTGCTCCCACCTAGCGCTGTCTATTTTCTATTCCCATCATGTATTTATAAATTATGCACAACATTATTGTACTACTGAGTGGAAGATTTAATAGTACATCAAAACAAAGAGTTGAAACCTTCAATATTTAATTTGAACCAGAGAGATGATTGACAACACTAAAGAGGAACAAGGCATCTGGGGGTGAGTGTATGTGTATACAGTATTGCATTATGACTTGCCAGAAGATGAGTATTCCAGAGGCAGGGGTGAGTATCTATTGAAGTTAAGAATAGCTCTACAGAGACTTCTCATACTAAGGTACCAGACGTCTCAAAATGGGCAAAGGGACCGAGGTACAATCGGCGGCAAAAGTCGTGTTGCCTCACTTAGCGTTTCTTGAAGGATAACATATTGGATAATCATCGAACAAATACATTCACCATACAGGACACAATTACAATACATGTATACAGGGGGCAAATTAGTAAACTACTCTGGGTTTTCATTTAATATTTCATATTTCCTTACTGTACTTCATGACAAGACATTTACCGCCGACTGTACAACAATGGAGAGATTGAACTTTACACCGTACTGACCAAAAATAACACAAATTGATTGCTTTGCCAATGATGTTTCCTGAAGTGAACCCTATCATGGCTGGAAATATAGTATATAAATATCCCTAATACTATTCACTCTTTTTTTTTTTCTAGTCATATCCATTACCACCAGTGGTCACTATAATCACATGGCTTGATTGGGGAGTTTTCCATTACTTTCCACAAATAAAACATGGCTCTTGTAGGATTTCAAGAAGGGCTGATACTCCACAGTAGTGTATGTAGGATGAAAACTATGTAAACTGCACCACCGGCCAAGCTGTTACACTGACCTCTGGAGGCAGCAGTCATGACTTTAGCCCTAGAGTATACATACTGTACAGTATATGATTGGAATTTATAATTAACATTTAATTAGCTTTAACCTAAGTAGTCATTTTCAATCATTATTATAATTTAAAAATATAATTTTTACCCCTCTGTCTCCATTTGCCATTTGGTGACCGAGCTTTTAGAGAAAGATCCCAATAAGCATTACAGTTCCTATTTCCATGAATCTGGTAATGAGGTCAAATGGAAAATTTTCTGAATGACATGAGATTATCCTTAGCAATTTTCCTAACACTGACTCAGTGTATCTCAGGCTTCTAACTAAATGGAGGTGAGGGACTGTTCTCAGAATTAAGAAAAACAAAAGAAACACGGAGATGCCTGAAGAAATAAAATTTCAGACTTCTTCTTTTATATAGATATACACATCTATTTAATTTAGTATTAAAAAAATATTAGGAGACCTCAAACCTAATATGGTGCAGATTTTCTCAAACATCTAGGAACGGCCTCAACTATTCCAGAGTAGGTCTAGAAGTATGTTGGCATTTATCTAAAACTTTATTATACTGTACTGATTATCAGAATCTACTTTTGAAAAAATCATGTATTCTAGTGTATTAAAAAAGACGGAAGAAAGCAAAAGTACATTATTGTGAAACAGTTCTGATATTTAACCAAGAGGAATTATATTATTGTGAAAGTAATCTGAAATTCCAATACTGTTTTAAAATATATATGCCTACAGAAAGTTCAGTCCGGCTTGTGAGGGAAATACAGTAGACAGGAAATGTAATCAAAAGAGTCAGGAAAAGAAAAGATAACATTGGAGTGCTGTGATAAAGGAGAACTGAACAGTACTGAAGAAAGGGGAACTGCTAAGGAGGGACACCAATTATAAAACACTGTTCCATACCATCCACCCACACCCTAATTTCAAACAATACTTAAAAGCAGCATTTTTTGTAAATTTACAAGACACTAGGGAGATATGTAAACCTGCTTTGTGTACGGTGCTTAGGTTGTCTGTTTCCTGACTAGTTTGGAGGAATTGGTAGCCCTCCAATATGACCACAAGTGATTCTCCTTGTAATATACAGTATAGCACTTAAATTATACAGCAGATACATTCTGCTACTATATGTGTAACATATAGTAAACCTTAACTAAACAGAACTTCAATACTGTACACTGGAATTTGGCTAAACTGGACTCAACATGTAAGTTGGACCATCCTCTTAATTAGTTAAAGTTTACTGAGGGTTTATGGAAAATCAACTGCCAGCAAACGAACTTATAATTCAAGCAATTCTTAAACTAAGGGAGTAAGAGAAGAATATTCAAGTCAGATTTTTAGAGTAAAATTAGGACACATTTGATTTCAGAAACATTTTTACCATCCCAGGAGCCAGACTGTAATTGATTCAGCAACCATGAGTTTTGTCATTTCTCCAGTTTCATGGGGCTCATAACACTGCCCCGCTTCTGCAGTGAAAGTTACTTCACTTCAACTTGTCATATCTCCGAAACCAGGGGACACAGACAGATGGGGTTGGTTTCAATACAATGAGGAAGAGTTTATGGCGAGTACAGACCATATTTAAAGATCACACGCATTGTAGTTTAGGAGTAGAGATAAGGTAAATTATGGTGATTTATAGAAAATTGCCCTGACGTGGCAAGGGGAAATCTGAGAGCCACCATGCGGGGAGCACTGTTTTTCAAAAATAGCCTGGCCTGTATGAGATAAGGCTGAGGGCCTAAAGCAGATTTCAAAATTCCGGTCATTAGGGGTTAATCAATGTGATATACTGTACAGTGTACAGGAAACCTTTGAGACAATGAACTTTAATTTACAGAATTTTGTATGTAAAGGACATTTTTATGCTCCGAACAATTAACTGATATAGCGGCCTAAGTTCGTTATATCAAAAGGCTAAGCGACATAGGGAACTGGACAATCATTTGATATAGCTGCAAAAACTTTTTATATCAGAAGGCTACCATGCTTTGAATTTAACAAACTTTTGGCTTTGATGACAAACACTTTCCTCCAATTAATTTGCCTTCCACAAGGAGTGCATCAGTCTGGCCGTCCTCCACTACAAATATATCAGGGAAGTGTGAAGAGGGCTGCAATGTGTAACTGTCCACAAATACATGTACAGGGGAGGTGGCCAAGTGGTTAGTGTTCTGGACTAGTAACCTATAGATCAGAAGATTGAGTCCTCTCAGGTACGGGGCTGAAGATATTTATTCTTCCAAATCAAGTTTCAGGCACTAACTATATGGCCACGGTAACGGGCTTGATGAAGCCTTTGTCCAGTGTCAGAACATTAAAATACTACGTTAACAGTGTTGGTGAGACTGGGGGGATGTTTTAATAATTTGTCTGTTTCTAGTTTGAATGGATATGTGGGTGAGCAATGTTTGTGTGTCACTTGATGCAGCGAGTGCTCATATGTAGTATACATATAAATATGCAACTTACATGGTACAACGGTATAAGGTGGTGTTCTGGAGTTTAAACTCTCACAATGCTCAGTCTGTAGCTTGTGTTGCATTGGAAATGTATATATTCATTTTTAATGACAAAATCTCAGTCTCAGTTGCTCACTCTCTTTCCCTCTCTAAATTTAAATTGGCAACCCATAGCTTACAGTTACTGCCACTATTGCACTGCTAACCTAATATTACACTAGACACTTGATATAACACTAATAAGAACTATTATCCATTAATTTACAAGTACAGTATATATTCACAACATATTATGGATCTTCTGTATTGCCTCTAGTTTATTCCAGAGGTTGAAATTCTCTGGTCAATGTAATTGTGTGACCTGTGGTGCAGTATGTGTAACATTGTCATTATCCTTACCTAATTTTGGAGTACAGGCCTTTCATGAGTTCCTTTGAAAGGATTTTTTTTTTTATTCAGTAAAAAATACTCCACAACCAAGTCATGTGGTGGTAATGGATATACCTTTAGGCCTTGAGTGTACAATCTGCCATATTTTGACCCGATTCACCCATTCACAAGATAAGGTTACCTCACTAATGTGTCCTGCAAATATTCGTAACTAAATGCTGCATAATTTGCCACTGCTACTACTGTACTACCAAATACAGCAAGCCCTCAATATAACATTAACCAAAGATAACTAACTATACACTGCATCTGGATTTGACACAAAAATAGCCACTTTTCAGTAATGGGCCCAGAGTATACATGTTAGTAGGTATACTGTACTGTAAGTGTAGGTATAAAAGGGTAAGTAGGTAAGGAATTAGGCATTTAATTAAGTATGTATGGAAGTAGATAAGTACTTAGATATGCACTTAAACATTTAAGAATATGTAAGTAAGTATGCAAGAACTGTATATAAGAAAAAATTCAGAAGAAATTCAAGTACAGTATAAAAGTAGGCATACAAATAATTGTATTAAGTACTGTATACAATACTGCATAGAACTATAGTAAGTAAATATAATGCAAGAATTACAGTAGGTAGGCAGATTTCTATGTAAATATTGTATGTAAGAAGCAGAGCATATGGAAGGAAGAATGTACAGTAAGTGGGTATATTAGTATGTACCAGTAGGTGGTTTGTACCTAAGTATTGTATGCAAGTTAATTTTAAGTACACAAACGATTGTGTGTCTATGCGTAAAAATTTTTTGATGGCATCATATAGACTCCAGTTTAGCTGGCAGTGCATTACAGTATTTGACACTTGCCATTGAACACACATTCAGTAGATCACTTACTTTATATGATAATGAGTAGCAGAAGCGGGGTAAAACATTTGGTTGTCTTCAATGTGGGACTGAGTTCAAAATGAGGTGGTGGCTACAAGTATTCCTTTGTGTTATATGACGAGTCTACTGTACTATATCCATTCCTATGATGCTCATTCAATCCATCTGTGTGTGTGAGAACGCTAAATGGGGAAATGACATGGGGGGAAAGCACTGTCAAAACTGAGTATGCTTGGACTGTACAACTGGCTCCACACCTGCCTTCCTTACTCAATGGTGTTGGCCTTCTCTGACAGTCAAGTGTTAATGCAAAAACACAATAAATCTTTGACACTGTAACACAAAAATACACCACTTTATTTTGTACTCAGTCCCTCATTCAAGACCACCAAATGTTTTTTAAGCCTCTCTTTTCATTACCATAGAGCAAAGTGATCAACAGGGCCTGTCTTCACTAGAAATAAAATATACTAAAATTATACTGAGGGCCTACTGTATCTACTTGAATTTAAAGCATCCCTCTTCTAATACGTCCACCCTTCCCTTTTTTCCCCGTCAGCTCCTACTCCTTGGTTGTGTTTTGATTCCAAGAGATAGTATTATTGGGTTCACACATCATAGGCATAGAAAGACTGACAGCACTGAATCGACTGAATAATGAGCTTGCCAACTGTACCATCAAATACCAAGGTCGTGGCCAATGCTACCAGAGCAAAGTGGAGTCACTTGGCTCATTATAAATTATTTACCTAGTTACAAAAACTCATACACAACTATGGAGGATAAGCCAATATAAAGTTCCTATGACAGTAATGATTGGGTAGTAAAATATTTTAAAAAAATGCCAAGGGACAAGTTATCACCTGAAACTCTGTTGGCTGAGTAACACAACTTTGGCCTCTGACTATACCTTGCAGCACAGGAAGCTGCAGTAGGCACTTTTTTGCCTTGTGAGAAAATCACGAAATTCAGGGATAATAATAAAAAAGGGACGACGACAATTGGATGACAACCACTATCAAGACACCATCAACACTGGGGTGGTGGGATGGACTGTAAAGAAAACACTGACAGCAGCACAACAGCCAGGATTATATGCTGCTGAAGAAGTAGATACAGAGAGGGATAGCAAGGACTGAAGTAACAACAAGAAAAGGAGGGAGAGATAAGTAAAACCATTCATAACTTCAAAATAGGTTCAATGTTCTAGAGGAGAATTATATTGCTTTATCCTTACTTAGACCCTCTTCAGGTACTGCAGTGCCATTGTAGTTCCGAAAGAGAATTCAAGTAGAACCAAAACAGTGTATATCACCTCTAGAACATTACATACGATTTGATGTTTTGTGGGTTTTTACTTGCCAATCTACATTCACAAGATTGTGAAATTCAAATCCATAAGGAGGGAGAGCTTTAAGAGCTGAAAGTGATTGGCTCTGGACTGAAAGAGAATCAAAACCAGGGATGGTGGGAAGGACTCCAATCAGTCTGATGGCTCTAATTGACCAATCTTGGCCTCTACCCTCAGGGATGATGCGTGTTAGGATCAAGGACCAGGACCAAAGGCAAGCCTTGGGCCACATGCATGCCCCATACCTTTATTTAAGAATGGTTTTATTTTTTACAGTGAACTAAGAGTAAATTCATGATGAGGATACTATACACATTTTTTGTTGTATACTGTACAGCTGATGTGGTTTTAATGTAGCCTAACTTATTTCTACATCCACATCACATAAGTTTTTCTTACATTTTCAAGCACTGCCTTTCATAAGACTTAATTCTGAGAATTCAAAATTCTTAGTAACTGAACAATTCTTAACAAAGACATGGAGCATGAAAATGACCCTGAAACAGCATCATAGTATTCCCTGAAGGATTCATAGTTCGTCAGACATGTATTTGGGATATTGATTGGTATGCTAGAAATCAACCAATTTCTATAAAAACATCTATGCATTACAGTTGCCTCCATGTGTCTTGTTCTTCCCTAGTGTTGTCAATCTTCCTTCCAGTTCAAGTTTGAGTTTGAAATCCTGAAAGCTTTGTATCTGAGGTAATATCTAACCTTTAACTCAGCAGTAATGCTGTCCCAAATTTGCCCATTGAAACATATATTCCTTACATAATGGGAAAGGAAGACGGCAACGATAAGTGGGAAGGAGATACAGTACCAGAGGGCAACTGTACATGAAAATGTATATAAAATAATATTTAAATTTTGCTTCATATCATTTAACATGACATTTTAAATAAATTATATTCCATATTGACTTTAACACAGAATACAAACCAAAACTTCCAACTTCTGGCATACCAACAAACGTGACCTTTGTATACCACAACTCGGGGTATACGATGACACTGCTCTTTAACATGGCCCAAATTATATAACAAATAAAATCCAGACGTCCAGTACCACACTTAACACAGCAACATCAAGACTTGAATATGACTAAACGCAGGATCACTTTCTTGTCAGTCAGAAAAATAACTCTGTACAAAACACCTCCAAAACGGCCACCATCACACACAGAAACAGCCAGAGAGATTTGTATAGAAATTACATCCAGCAGGAAACAGGAATCATAATCAAAGTGTACAGTTTGCCAAGCCTCAACATGTACACGAGTAAACCCTCACTAGACAGGATTTCAGTACACAAGAAGTTGCTAAACTGGACTTGATGAGTGGTATTAGACTGCTCCCTATTATCTGTAAAAGTCTGGAATAGGAGAGTAAAGTCTAAATGGTGGATTGTCCAACATCCAGACTGTTGCCTTTAACCAAAATGAGTTTGAGTTAGGAGTAAGAAGTCCAGATGCTAGATTTAGCAGACTTTCCGCCATACCGATCAAGGTGCTGACCTAATTAGTCCAGTTAACTGAGGGTTTACTGTACTTTAGTGAGTGAATGGGAACAAAACCTGGCATTGAACCGTTATACAGTACAGGATTTCACACTCTCCCAATTCCTAAGGGGAGGTCAAGTATCCATTGCAGACACATAATAGAACAGAGGAGGATGACAGAGCATGTGAAAATTTCTTGACAAATTTTGCTCTCATTGCCTCACACAAGTATAAACATGTATCAGTTTCATGCTTAGCTAACTGTACATATCTGCCATTTATATTCCAAAGGGTAATATAAATGATAACATCTGTAGTTAAACCCACATTACTGAAATATAATTTAATGAATAGCAGGTACAGTACTTTCAGCCTGGTTTACAATATTGCGAAAGAAAGACTAGGCTACAGCTGACTGGGCCCAGGTCCTCATAAGACTGGAGATAGGATAATGACATTGCAACAGAAAGAGTAAGGAGATAGAGAGGAGGGACAGCAAGCATATAGAAGAATGAATGAAAGGAGGGATAGTTGAAGAGTCAAAAGAGACTGAGTCAGGACCAAAGTGGAGTCAAAACCAGTAAGCATCAGCCACAACTCTGCAGACAATACTTTCTATTTG
This sequence comes from Petrolisthes cinctipes, assembly GCA_033782935.1. Lineage (NCBI taxonomy): Eukaryota > Metazoa > Arthropoda > Malacostraca > Decapoda > Porcellanidae > Petrolisthes > Petrolisthes cinctipes. The sequence continues at coordinate 39,079 of JAWQEG010000209.1, read as the reverse complement.
CTTATGATAATGTGGGTTTAATTACATACTAAATTCACGGCACTGTGAATTAAGACCTCACTATACACCGTCTGTTTGCTTTGAGGAGGTGACCATGCGGGCTAATCAAAGGATGATCATTAGAATCTGTGGACTCGGTGATGGAGGCAAACTGGGCGGGAAACTCTCCATGCTGCACAGAAATAACACGAGTGGGGGTTCAACAACAAAGGGGAACAAGAGTGACCAACTTCAGTTTACATTTGCAATCCGTTGTGAAACCAGGCAGAGGAAGGGGAATCGTTCCTGCATGGCTGCCCAAGCAATGTGCAATCCTGGCCATTATCGATTTCCTACCAGAGATTCAGATGGACGAATTTGCGTAGAAATGAAACTGTGAATGCAAGACAAAGGGATGACCAGTTAAATGTAAGTCTAAGCTGTTGATTACTAAAACAATCTTTATACTACTTCATAAAATCAGAGAATACTTTACCCATTCCAAATTACTCTCCCTTCATACAAACTTACAAAATAATGGCAGTACTGTACTATACTTGGCTTCTCTGAAAGAATTAGTCATCCTTATATGTTAAAGTAGAAATGAGCAAAAATGTTAACAAGACAGAATTGTAGCTGATACAATATTGTGGCTTCAAAGGAAAGAAACTACAGTACTGTATTGGAATTAGAAAAGAGGGAAGAAAAATTATGATGAATAAAGGCAGTTTAAATTTATATTTTAGCACCATGATTTGAGAAAACAGCTTGGGAAAAGAGTATTTAATAAATATCATTAGGATTGCTATTCAACTCCTGACAACTGAATTACAATAAAAATGAGCCTACATATACAATACACACATGTACATCTTTTGCATGCTAATAAATACATTATGCAAATGAAAACACATGTACATACATATATTATGCAAGAATAAAAACCCACCACTAAAAAAATTGCCTACCTGTACAATAAAATTATAATTTAATATATTATACAGTATATAAATTTTAATATAAATATGTTTAATTACACAATAAGATCAGACTCATATTAATCTGAAGAAATTGGACATAACCTGAATTAACTAGACTTATTTTGAGTTGATTACACATGAAGATAGACTTTACTGCTCATTTGAATTACCTGGGCTTAATCTGAATTCACCAGGAATATTCTGAATTATGGTAACTAAACTAGGTATACTGTACTCTCAATAACTACAGTAGGCTTAATCTGAATTACCTTGGCATAACCTGAAATAACTAGGCATATTCTGAATTAACTAGGCATCATCTGAGTTAACTAAGCATAATCTGAGTTAACTAGGCATAATCTGAGTTAACTAGGCATAATCTGAATTAACCAGGCATATTCTGAATTAACTAGGCATATTCTGAATAAACTAGGCATAATCTGAGTTAACTAAGCATAATCTAAGTTAACTAAGCATAATCTGAATTAACTAGGCATAATCTGAAAAAACAGACATACTGTACTGTACTTTTAATAATTTTAATAATTTGGCAACACTACATGTAAACACAGTGCCCGAATTAATGCATTACTGATATGGTACAGATCATACAGGAATTAACAATATACTTGATATTAAAATGGCCAATTATACAGTCAGCAATGAAGAATACCATCAACTACAGGTGATTTTGAGTATCAGATAACTCCTATTGCCGTAGTTGAATTATCATTTGTGAAATATATGGCCTAGGCATGTAGTGCTGCGATGATTTATCGACTCGCGACTTCGTCATTTTGTTCAGATTATGTAGGCAGAATGCGGATAATTCTTCGTTTATTTAGCTTTGGAGAAGAAAATCTAGCCAACAACTATGTTTTGGTTCATTTAGAGTGTCCCTCTAATGCATAGTGGCAGCGGGCAGAGAAAGAGGAGGATAGTCTGTGGATGCTGTCGTGAACATTCAACATTCCTCCGTTTCACCCCAACAATATTGTAATGTCAATTTGGCTATTTAGCTAATATAAATTTAGGAAAAAAATTTACATGTTAAGTTATGTATAATATGTCAAAATACAATGTGAATATTTTGTAAATAGCATGTAGTGGATCAACTGAAGGCACTCCTTTACTTTGAGGAGGGTTGCAATCAGGCTGTACGTAAATAATAATCAGGATTAAAGTCATGAATATCAAGTATATTGTTAATTCCTGTATGAACTGTACCATATTAATAATGCATTAATTCGGACACTGTGTTTACATGTAGTGTTGCCAGGGTACGATAATAAAAGGGTCAGACTCGTTTGCCACGACTATAGATATGCTCGTAATCTGAGATTATCATTAACAATCTTTATTTTGAATGAACAAAACATAAAGATTTGACTTTACTACTAATTTTGGGTTGACTTAAAAATCTCTTTTGTTATTGAGTGAACTGAAGGCAAGTAATTTTTACAGACATCCAAGAATGACTTAAAGTGCCTAGATCAATGTATGAGATAGGGTTCTATTATCTAGCACAGATTGCCCAGTCACTCATAAGGCTGAAGGAAGGATATTAACTTTGCAACAGGGAGAGAGGAAGAGACAGAGAGGAGGAACAGCATGCACAATGAAACAGAAGGAAAGGAGGAACAGTTGAAAGCCGAAAGAGACTGACTTGGGACTGAAGGCACAGAATGGAGGAACCATTAACACTCCAATATGCCAACAATAGAAAATCCCCTATAGTATTGTAAAGTATATATATTACTGAAATGACTTGCACTACACCTACTGTACTTTCACCAGCTACACAATGTGGGCGATAATTAAGGGGTTATGATACCCCTTCAGTCCCGGGTCAGTCCCTTTTGGTCCTTTCACAACCTCTCTATTCTTTCTTTTTCCATTGTGCTTGCTGTCCCTCCTCTCTTTCTCCTTCTCCCTTTCTGCTGCAACATCAGTATCCTACTTCCAGCCTAATGAGGGCCTGGGCCCAGTAGGTAATGGCCAAATCGCTCTTTCACTCATTACATGAGCACAGCTTTTTTAACATAGGCAATCCTTCAACACAACTCTACATAGGATCTCTGTGAGCCACCAGGTTCACAATGGCTAGAATCTGTGCACCAAAACAAAACCAAGCAAAATCCAACCCAACCTCACATAATCCAAATGAACTTAGTAAAACCAGATCAAGTAAACCTACTCTAACTAAGTTGAAGCAAACTGAACACAAGGCAAGCTAATGTCAAGCCTCACCTTGGGTTCTTTGGGCTGGGGGTTGGCCTGTGATGCATCCTCCTTGGCATCATCATCATCAACAAGGTCCAGCTGGCCTTTTAGGAACAGTTCCAACTCCTGCTTCTCCACCTCAGGCTTCAACCGCTTGTTCTTGATTAGGATCTTACGCTTCAATTGGTTGGGGGTCGGCAGAGGGTGACCAGGTACCAGCTGAGGGATGGAGTTATCAGCTACAGTGGCTGACAAATTCAGTGGTGCTAAGGGTATTGTGGCATTAACATTTTGCAGTCCACATTAAAACTTTTCAAAATCAGTTATACTGTATAGGTGTAGTGAATAAGGTGGCTAATCCACCAACTTCCTTCAATACAAGGTAATACTCAGTGCGAACCAAAGCTGCTCAATGTTTTATCAAACCTGAAGTGAGAATGCTCATATCAACTGCTGAGTCATGATTATATAAAAAGGGAAAAATTTTCATATGTTGTGAAGCTTGAGTGAAACAGGAGATATAAACATATTTACAACAGGACGTTATTACTTACATACATATATACAGTAGATGAACTGCAAAAGGTTTGCTATTGAAATGATCATGAGACTAACCAGAGTTATCCACTCCCTTAGTGGTTGGCTGTTTTCAAGTCATTACATTACTAACTATAAAATATTTAAGAAATAAACCAAAGATATTAATCATTACTCTACCCAAAATTCATTTATGAACACCATGTGAAGACAATAACCCGATGTACTAACCGGACTGTCAGGGAGAGGGTCCTTGGAGAGCAGGTCACCAAAGTACTCATCACAGTATTTGGCCAACTTGTACTGCTGCTTCTTACAACAGTGGTTCTCAAATGACAGGATGATGGGGGAATCTGAGGTGACAAAGGCACAGTCTCGGATGGCTATGATGGCCTCCTTAAAGAGGATGTCGGTACACATGGCCTTACCGTGGGTAATGATGGGTTCCTCGTCCTCACCCTTGCCGTCCCAGCAGTCCAGTTCCACACACCTGCCACAATCACACATCTGTCCAGCATTTTTATGCAACAATACATGTTGCTATGGCTATGGGCTAGTTATTATACCTCAAAGTTTATCAAAACACATAACATTATATTATATTCTTTGAACATTAAGTTGGTTTTGTATTGGGTCATGGTTTCTACACTATCAGGATTAATCATTCACCTAAGTGATAGCAGATAGGGGTGGGGGTCCACCAGGGGTCAGCCCTGAGTTCAATGCCGTTTGTGGTAGTGATGGAGGAGGAAAGAAGAGGATTGTGGGAGTTATTGTATGCTAATGATCTGGTGATAACAGCAGAGAGCAAAGAGGAAGCAAGTGACAGGTCTACCAGCTGAAAGACTAGGATGGAGAGGAGATGCCTGAAGATTAACATGGAGAAGACAAGGTGATGGTAACAGGGAAGGCCCCGGGAGTGAGGCTGGAAACAGGCAGATATTCATGTACACTAGTTGCTGTGACAAAGGTGTGGATGCTAACAGAATGTGGGAAGTGGTGCCACAAAAGATGCTCTGGCTTGAAAAATATGAATCAAGCAGGAGAGAACTACAGGTGCCAAGCATGTGAGAGAGGAGGCTGGAAACAGAGGGAGGAAGATGAGACATTGGAGGTTGTTGTTGTTGAAGTTCCTCAAGCTGTCTGGCCGAGCAGCCCCGAGCCCCTGAGGAAGGCCTTGGCCTTAACCGGGCTTTCCCATAGTGCCCTCAGAGAGTGTATGTTGTGTTGTTGGTGAGTGTGGTTGTGTGCATTGCAGTCTTCCATAATGTGTTTAATAGAATGGGGTGCTGTGTTGCATCCTGGACAGGCATCCACAATGGCTCCATCCAGCTTCTTCTGATATGTCAGAAGGGCCTGGGTGATGGCCACATCGCAGCCTGGCCAGGTGGACTTTGTCCTCACGGGGAAGGGAGGATTCAGATGGGTGGATGTCAAGAGGTCGTGCATGCAGCTGAGTGTTGTACTTGAATGTTTGGATGGATTGGTGAGTGATTTGAGTATGGATATGTTTCTGGAGACTGGTTTGGGGTGGGCAGGGTGTAAGAGATGATAGTATTTGTGTAAGGAAGGTATCGTATACTGGGTGTTGTTTTGATGTTCCATGGCATGTGTGGGTGTTCTGCCATGTAGTGTAGTGGGTGGTGTTGGTTTGTGGAGGCTGCAGCAAGTGTTTGTGTGCCTCTCATGTCAAGGTGGTAGTAGCTGTGTCTCAGTGAGGTTTGAGGCCCAGGCAGGGCTTACATAATTCATCACTATCTATCTATCTATAGCTCCGACGCCTAGTTCCCTCCGGGAACTCCCCTCAAGGGGGTGGCCACGGCAGAAGTGTCTCCAGTTCTCCCTGTTCCAACACTCCCTCCTTACTTGTTCAAGCCCTACTCTGCCCCTCACGTTTCTCTCCTTTACATACTCTTCCACTCTGTTCTGCCATCTGACTGGAGGTCTGCCTCTCACACCAGGTCCCACAACTTCACTTCCATACACCTTCTTTACAAATTCCTCACCTTGCATTCTCTCCACATGTCCAAACCATCTCAATGTATCACGTTTCACTCTCTCAACCACTCCACACTCAATACCAATTGCCTTCTCACTCATACTACATCTCTCATATACACTCTCATTACTTTCTCCATCCCATCTAGTAAGTCCACATGCTCCTCTCAAGTAACTCATTTCCACAGCACCTATTCTAGACTGGTGCGCCCTACTCCATGTCCATGTCTCCGACGCATATGTCAGTGTTGGCAGGATTATACTATTTCGTAGTCCCCTTTTCACTTCCATACTCACACTTCTACCCTTCATAATCCTCTCCAATGATCCTATGACCTGTCTACCCTTCACTGCTCTCTCCCTAATTTCTCCTTCCATACTTCCATGTTTACACATAACTATACCCAGGTACTTAAACTCCTTCACTTCCTCCATCCTCTCGCCCCTCAGAGTTATCTCACACTTCGTCCCAGTTGGTACAGCAACTCTGTAAGGTGTAGCAAAGTCAATCACTTCAGTTTCTGCTCTTTCAAATACCATCACTTTACTTTTACCCACATTCACCTTCAGTTTCCTTCGTTTACACACAGACTGAAATTCGTCCACCACTCTCTGTAAATTCCTTTCATTCTCAGCCATCAGCACAGTGTCATCCGCAAACAAACTTGCCACCAGGGACCAGTTTGTTTCATTCAGCCTCAACTTCACCCCCAGACCATTCACTTTGGCTTTCACCTCTCATACAACCATCCATATATATATTGAACAACCATGGTGACATAACACACCCCTGTCTCAGCCCTACACTAATATTAAAACTCTCACTGATCGGATATATTGTTTGTACACTGTGGTTGTGGCTTCTTTGTTGTGTCCAAATGTTGTGCTGGTAAGTGATCTGAGGGCTTTAAGTCTTTGCATGCATATGTTTTTGATGATTGTAATATGTTGTTTGAATGACACATATATGTTGTATGTTATGTCAAGTATTTTGGGTGTGTGCGTGTGGTATAGGTGTGTTGTTTATGGTGAGGTGTGGTGTGTAGTGGTGTTCAGCGTTCCAGTTGGTGAGAAGGGTGACAGTTGACTTGGTGGGTGCTATTTTAAGTCTGTTTGTGGTGAACCAGGCATTAATTGTGTTGAGGTAGGGTTGAAGGATGTGAGTGGCTGTGTCTGCATTTCTGGTTGTACATGCGAGTGTCATGTCATTTGCGTATGAGGCTATGTGTATTTGTGGAGTCTGGGGTGTTGGTGGGTCATACATGTATAAATTGAAAAGAGTAGGTGACAGTACAGATCCTTGGAGGACACTGTTGGTGAAACTTCTAATATTAGATGACTGACCAGCAAATGTAACATGGGCATCTCTTCCTCCCAAGAAGTTGGCTAGCCATCTTTTTGTGTTGTTATGCATGTTTGTGTTGTATATTTTGCTTGTGAGGTTGTGACAGAGAATGATGTTGAATGCTTTCCTGATGTCCAGTGTGACGAAGAGTGTTCTGTGTGGGGGTCTATCTGAGTTGATGCCATCATAGATTCTTTGTGAGAGGTTGGGGAGAAGAGTGTTTGTTGAGTGTAGTTTTCTGAAACCTATCTATCTATCTATCTATAGCTCCAACGCCTCGTTCCCTCCGGGAACTCCCCCCAAGGGGGTGGCCACGGCAGAAGTGTCTCCAGTTCTCCCTGTTCCAACACTCCCTCCTTACTTGTTCAAGCCCTACTCTGCCCCTCATGTTTCTCTCCTTTACATACTCTTCCACTCTGTTCTGCCATCTAACCGGAGGTCTGCCTCTCACACCAGGTCCTACAACTTCACTTCCATACACCTTCTTTACAAATTCCTCGCCTTGCATTCTCTCCACATGTCCATACCATCTCAATGTATTACGTTTCACTCTCTCAACCACTCCACACTCAATACCAATTACCTTCTCACTCATACCACATCTCTCATATACACTCTCATTACTTTCTGCATCCCATCTAGTAAGTCCACATGCTCCTCTCAAGTAACTCATTTCCACAGCACCTATTCTAGACTGATGAGCCCTATTCCATGTCCATGTCTCCGACGCATATGTCAGTGTTGGCAGGATTATACTATTTCGTAGTCCCCTTTTCACTTCCATACTCACACTTCTACCCTTCATAATCCTCCCCAGTGATCCTATGACCTGTCTACCCTTCACTGCTCTCTCCCTAATTTCTCCTTCCATACTTCCATGTTTACACATAACTGTACCCAGGTACTTAAACTCCTTCACTTCCTCCATCCTCTCGCCCCTCAGAGTTATCTCACACTTCGTCCCAGTTGGTACAGCCATTCTGTAAGGTGTAGCAAAGTCAATCACTTCAGTTTCTGCTCTTTCAAATACCATCACTTTACTTTTACCCACATTCACCTTCAGTTTCCTTCGTTTACACACAGACTGAAATTCGTCCACCACTCTCTGTAACTTCCTTTCATTCTCAGCCATCAGCACAGTGTCATCCGCAAACAAACTTGCCACCAGGGACCAGTTTGCTTCATTCAGCCTCAACTTCACCCCCAGACCATTCACTTTGGCTTTCACATCTCTCATACAACCATCCATATATATATTGAACAACCATGGTGACATAACACACCCCTGTCTCAGCCCTACACTAATATTAAAACTCTCACTTAGATCACCCTCTACCCGTACACATGCTTTTGCATCTGCATAAAAAGCCTCAATGCCTTTCAGCAAAGGCCCCCCAACTCCATAAATTCTCAACACCTCTGTCATAGCTTTCTTATCAACTCTATCGTATGCCTTCTCCAAGTCCATGAAGGCAGCATACAACTTCTTACCCTTCCCAATATACTTCTCCACTATTGATTTTAATGCAAATATTTGGTCCACACATCCTCTACCCTTTCTGAATCCTCCCTGCTCCTCACTAACTTTATTCCCTGTTACTTGAATCAGTCTTTCAGTCAGAACCTTCCCGTAAACCTTCCCCGGTACACTAAGAAGGCTTATTCCCCTATAGCTACCACACTCATCCTTACTTCCCTTCCCCTTATACAAAGGTACAATTATGGCTCTCCTCCAATCCTCTGGCACCTCTCCCTGTCTCCAGGCCAATGTACATATAAGCAACATCCACTCCACCACTACCTCCCCCCCACACTTTAACATTTCAGCAGTTATCCCATCAACCCCTGGTGCCTTTCCCATCTTCAAATTTCCTATTGCTTTCCTAACCTCTTCCCTTCCTAATTCTCCCTGTACATCCTGTCGTCTACCACCTGCCTCCATCCCCATGCATGTCACCACCGCCTCCCCTCCCGTCCCCCCATTCATCAACCGATCAAAATGCCTCTTCCACACTTCTTTCACTTCCTCACTTCTACTCACAGTAACTCCATCCTCTCTCTTCATTCTCACACTACCAGACTTTCCTTCTCCTCTTTCTCTTTTAACCTCCTTCCAGAATAGTTTCTTGTTCTCTTTAAACTTTTCACTCAGCTTCATACCAAACTCCTCATCCACTCTCCTTTTACTCTCACTCACCATCATTTTTACTTGTCTCTTACACACATTATATTCTCTTTTCCATCTCTCTCTCACTTCTTCCGGCACATTCCTCTGTAGTGTTCTCCGATATGCCTTCCTCTTATCCTCTACAGCATCTTTCACTTCTTCTGTCCACCAAGCACTCCCTTTCTTGCCCCTCTTCTGTGTCTTATATCCTACTACCTCTGCTGCTGTCCTCAAAACTATCATCTTAAACATTTCATACACCGCATTCACTCCCACTCCATCCCCTATCCCCATCCTTACATCCCCCAGCACCTCACCCACCCTCCTCTTATATTCCTCCCTATACTCTTCTACATCTAATTTCCCACTAGCCACCTCCCTCTTATTCCTCACCCCTTCATCCCTCCTACTATACTCCCACTTAACCCTAACCTTCATCCTCACCAACACCGCAAAATGGTCGGAGCAATGGACCATTCCTCTCACTACTTTTGCGTCATACACATCCTTCCTCAACCTTTCATCCACTGCCACATAATCAATCAAACTCTTTTGCTCTCCTCTCTCATCCCTTCTCTTCCATGTATACCTGTGGATCATCTTGTGCTGAAAGAAGGTGTTCGCCAAGAACAACCCTCTCTCAGCACAGACATCCACTAGATACTCACCATTCTCATTTGTTCCTTCTACACCCCATTTACCCACAATATTCCCCACTTCCTCACCTCCCACCTTTCCATTCATGTCTCCCATCATCACTATTCTCCTTCCATTATCAATTCCTCTCAGACATGCATTCAACTCTTCCCAAAACACTCTCATCTTCTCTCTCCCCATCTTACTCTTTTCATTCACTGGTGCATAAGCACACACCCAAGCATACTTTACCAAGCCAATCTTTCCCGTCATCCATACTATTCTTGATCCATTCCACCCATGTCCATCCACTCCCTTCCACACCCACGGAGACACCAACAGCGCACACCCTTCCTTCCCTCTTCCTTTACTCTTTTCATTCATGCCCGTCCATACTACTCCTCCCTCCATTCCCTCCCACAGTCCACTCTCCCTTCCTTCCTGACACTCAACCACTCCACATCCTTTCACGTGTGTCTCCGTCACTCCCATCACATCCACTCTTCCTTTCTTAAAACATTCTACAATCTCTCGCCTCTTGGTCCCATCCGTCATTCCATTCATTTCTGAAACCATGTTGTGAGGATGCAAGGAGAATGTGTGGTGTGATTAAACTAATGATAAGGCGCTCACTAACTTTGGAGGGGGTGCAAAGGAGGGTGATGGGACGATGAGATGAGGGTAGTGTGGGATCTCTGTTGGGTTGGGGATAGTGATGATATTTCCATGCTTCCAGATGTTGGGTATTGTGTTGTGTGAGTAGCTGTAGTTTGCTATGTTAGTAAGTTGGAGGTAGATGGAGGTAGTTTACAGATAGTGGATCAATCCTGTTATCTGGTAGACATGTTGTCTTGTGAGCCTGAAGCAGAAGCAGCAGTGAGAGTAAGACTAGCAGCTGAGTGGAGAATATGGAGAGATAGCAGGGAACAGGTCAATTATCTACTGTGCATGTGTGAGAAAGGTGGTGATGTATGGTGCCGAGACATGGCCAACAACTAAAGAGATAGAGCGGATGATAAATCAATATGACTGCAGGATGTTCAGTTCCATGGGGTATGTGAGATGTGAAGACAGGATGTCCATAGAGTGGGTGATGAGAAGGTGAGGGGGGAGGATATGATGAATGTACTAAGGAGACATAGACTGAGGAGGTATGGGCACTTGAGGAGGAGGGAGGAGGGCCAAATACTCAGGGTAGAATCAGAGCTGGAGATAGTTGGAAATAGACCACTGGAAAGACCGAAAAAGACCTAGAGATGGTGTGTAGAGGAAAATATGAGAAGGTTGAACATCAGGGAAGAGATCACCACTGACTGCAAAAAGTGGGCGAGACTCAAAAGCCATCCAACCCCATCAGGGAAAAAAAATGTCAAACAAAATGATGACGACGATGATTAAGTGAAAGGAGTACAGTAGCTCTAGCACATTTTCCCCTCCAAGGAGGGCTGCTGATAATGATGGTTAATTGTAGACTTCTATCACCTATTCCAGCCAAAAGTTTGAGCCGGACAGATGCTCCGCATTCATTATTCCAACATTGTCAGTGTGGGTACCCCACAAGATGTGAACTGCCAGTTTTGACTCATATCCTAAACTCATATGCCAGTACAAGTCAGGAAGTTGAAGGAGGGGCTTGGGAATGGCGAATTGTTGTACAAAGTAGGGCAGGAACTGTAAGCAGTAATGCAGTACTAACTTATACATCAACACTGCCTCTGTACAACACCACACCACTCCCAAACCCTCACCCCTCCATCACCCTCCCCCTGACCCCCATTGGCATATGTATTTCAGATACAAAAGTCATAAATGGCAGTTCACATCTTATGGGATATACATTGACAAAGCTGGAGTGATGAATGTGGAAGTGGAAGAGGTTGTACATATATTTTGAGAAGATCAAACACATTCATTCATGGCAACATTATTGTTCATTGGAAGGTGTAATATTATCTAATGGCAAGTCTAACCCTTCCAGATCCAGACCTGAACCAAAGGAAATAATGATACTGCTAAGGTGGAACAAGATACCTAGAGGCAACTGTATTGCATGCACATATGATTGCAATACACTGGAGTATTTGACTTCCCATTAAAAATGGATACAGCAATGAAGTTAGTTCCACATGCTGATACATGCACTTCATCAACTCTACTGACCTACAACCTGCAAGTAGTGTTTGTCTGTACATCTCTGCCGTGGACTTGCCACCAAACTGTCTGCCTGAGAGGTAGGTGTTGTGTGAGGAGTTGATGTAGTAGTGAGACAGGGGCTGGTCCATATCCTGGTAGATGTCCAGTCTGTCCAGGAACACGGGCGCATTTTCGTCAGACATCAAATATGCCAGCAGGCCGTCCTTGCTAAACCTCTCTGTTGGGAAGTAATACAGTACAGTTTTAGATGAGGTCAGGTAAGGTTAGGCAAGGTTAAGTTAAGTGCAGAGATTGGATAAATATAGGGGCTACTAAGATTGATAGAACTTTGAGGGGAAGGGTTCAACTTGGGATATTATATACAGTAATGTGTCTGCAATAGTAAAATTGGACTTATAAACCAACATCATGCACATAGTATGACATGAAGTTTCCTGGAGTGAAACTAAAAATAAGTAAGGTTATACATTATCATGAAGGATGATCAGTTCTCTTCACACCTTCTTATGCAGGATGTATAATCATCATAATTGTATAATATTGTGTTCACCATATACCCAACACAAACAACCTTCACATTTCATTTTGGAAACAGTTAGATATAAATACATCTCCTTCAACTTCAAATATTTTAGCATTATCTATGTCTAGCATTTACACTCTATACCTTAGGTCAAGTCTGTTGTCACCAGAGGTCAGTGTAATCACTTGGCCTGTTGTACAGTACAGTATGCTTATTGTTTTCATCATTTATACAAGACTGTGGAGAAGAAGACCATCAAGAGTTTCCATGACAGCCATGTTTGTTTTGTTAAAAAGAAATAAAGGTTCCACAAACAATCCATGTAATGACCTCAGGTGGTAATGGACACAAATTTAGTCCTACAGTGTACTATACATTATCACAATCACAAATGTCACAAAAAAGCAGATCAGGTCATACAAAAGGCACAAACTTTGCTGTGTGATCAGCAATCCTAAAGAAATATATATCCAAGCCAAAGAGTCCAACAAAATTAGAAATGAGTAACATAAATTTGCTTGACTGAAAGGATAAGGAACAACACAGCATGAGGAGGAGCCTTTATCGACAACATTTTGCTACTGCTTCTTCAAGTAAAAGGACAAAAAACGTCGTTAATAAAGGCTCCTCCTCATACAGAGCTGTTCCACATCCAGGAAAAGAAGAAAGTGAACAACGGAAGTACAGAAAGAACATGACTGAATACATGACTGAATAGACATGTTACTGGTATATGTTTGTCCAGCATTCCAGAAAGTGGTGTACTATGAGGATTTATAGGAAGTTTGAGGTGACATTTAATCAGATTTGGCGAGGTTAAAGAATAGTCACATACTGTTGTCTTTGTTTTCCTGGTTGGGTTCATGGGCGTTGATAATTTCAAGGCAGCGCTTTTCGTCATATAGTGGGTACAGGATCTCATTGAGGCTGGGGTCCCTCTGCTTCTCATTCATGAAGATGATGAACTGCGCCATGTTGATGAACTCTTGCTTGGTGCTGGGGAAGGCAGAGGAATTTCAGTGGGGTGAAGGAATGATATGTCTACAACCTACTGAGCCTGACCCATCATAAGGCTGTAGGTCTATCTATCCATAGCTCTGACGCCTCGTTCCCCCCGGGAACTCCCCCCAATGGGATTGCCATGGCAAAAGTGTCTCCAGTTTTACCTGTTCCAACATTCCCTCCTTACTTGGTCAAGCCCTCCTCTGCCCCTCAAATTTCTCTCCCTCACATACTCTTCCGCTCTGTTCTGCCATTTAACCGGGGACCTCCTCTCACATCAGGTGCCACAACTTCACTTCCATAAACCTTCTTTCTCTCACTCACCTTGCATTCTCTCAACATGTCCAAACCACCTCAGTGTATTACGCTTCACTCTCTCAACCACCCCACACTCAATAACCAATTGCCTTCTCACTCATACAACATCTCTCATACAAACTCTCATTACTTTCTCCATCCCACCTAGTAAGTCCACTTGCTCCTCTTATTAACCCTTAAATGCCTATTGACCAAATATCACGTCACCGCGAATTTAGGCCTTGAAGCCGAATGACGTAATATAAAGCCGGTAGAAAAAAAACTGCTTGGGCTATATCTAGCCATTTCATTGGTAACACTGGTTAGGTTGGGCCTTCAGTGAGTGGTGTCACTGGTGTGAGAGGGAAATGGTTCACTCGTCATATATACGCAATGAAAATACGCTCGCTCACGTTTTCTAATTTTTAGGGTTTTTTTAGGGGTAACTACTTTATTACTCATAGCGCTGCTGTACGCAAACCAGTGGACCTAGGAAACTTTAGTTTACAGATTCTGGTGTGTAAAATCAAGCTCTACAAATCTGTAATAACAAAATTTACCTAAACGAAACTTTAAAAATCACCCTGATTTTGCGGTTTACGCTCCAGTAGCGGTAGGGAGATTGCGGTTCTTAGGGGTTAAGTAACTCATTTCCACTGCACATATTCTAGACTGATGAGCCCTACTCCACGTCCATGTCTCCAACGCATATATTATTGTCGGCAGGATTATACTATTTCGTAGTCCCCTTTTCACTTCCATACTCACTTCTACCATTCATAATCCTCTCTAGTGATCCTATGACCTCCCTACCCCTCATTACTCGCTCCCTAATTTCTCCTACCATACTTCCATGTTTACACAGAACTGTACCCAGGTACTTAAACTCCTTCACTTCCTCAATTCTCTCACACTTAGTCCCAGTTGGTACTCCCACTCTGTAGGGTGTGGCAAAGTCAATCACTTCAGTTTCTGCCCTCTCAAATACCATCACCTTACTTTTACCAACATTCACCTTCAGTTTCCTTCGTTTACACACGGACTGAAACTCATCCACCACCCTCTGTAACTCCCTTTCACTCTCAGCCATCAGCACAGTGTCATCTGCAAATAGACTTGACACCAAAGACCAATTTACTCCATTCACTGTCAGTTTTGCCCCCAGGCCATTCACTTTGGCCTTCATCTCTCTCATACAACCATCCATATATACTGTATATTTTGAACAGCCATGGTGACATAACACACCCCTGTCTCAGCACTACACTAATATTAAAACTCTCACTTAGATCACCCTCTACCCGCACACATGCTTTTGCCACTGCATAAAAGGTCTCAATGTCTTTCAGCAACGACCGTAAATTTTTAACGGGAAGAGAGAAGTTGACAGAGAGGAGGGACAGCAAGCACAAAGGGAAAAAAAAGGAATGGAGGGACTGTTGAAGAGCCAGAAGATATTGACTTGGGACCGAAGGGATGTCAAATCAATTTAATTAAGTATCGCCCATATCTTTGCAAGCAATATCCCCATATGATGATCTTAGTGTGGTGCTGCTTTCACTTGCTAAATAATGAAGCTATGGGCAAGAAATGGAAAGTACTACATGGAATTCTATGGTTAAATACTGTATAAAGTATCTTGACCTAATGAAAATGAAAGGTTATGGATGTGACAAAAACCGGTACATTGTGTAAAAAATGCAATGAAGGTGGAGAGAAAGAGTGGAGGAAGAGTCAATATGGTAGTATTATAGAAGTGAAACAGCTATACCATCTGGCTGACAGGTTGGACAGCAAGGGTGAGGTGGAGAAAGCTATAAACAAAAGTGTAACACAGCATGGAAGGAATGGTGATAGAATACAGGAATGCTCATAAACAAAAATATCCCATTAAAAAACAAAGAGCATGTATACTATCGGTGTTGGTGTATGACTCTGAAATGTGGGTGTTAATGAAGAGATTGGAGGATATATTGGATGGTTGTGATAAGAGTTGGCTCTACTTCTGTGTTTACCACTTAGCATTGCCAATGTTGACCCACCCAGAAATTTGAATTCTGAACCATTTGTAATCATGATGCAAACTACTTACTATTGAGTGAGATGGAAAGAGGGTTTGGGTTGGGTTGGAGAGAGAAAAGCATAAGCAGTGATCAAGGAGTATTACATATAGGAGAAGGTGAGAATTATTACAGTAAGCACCTGAGGTTAAAAAACAAGAAAGCCAACTGTCACCATATTAAGATTTCTTCTGCTACCGAAATCCAAGTGTAATGCTACCTTCAATTATGCAAAATGAATACAAACTTTACATAGCAATACAACTCACACTTCAGTATTCATTGATTATTAAATAATGAATTATCTGTGAGTCATATAGCAATTCTTACCTAGTCGTTTACAATCATTATGATAACATCCATAACCCTTAATGGTCTTGTCCATATACCACCTACTTAATGAATATAATTTTACTGTTGCTGTAGTTTGTCATGGTAGACAATTGTAGTCTTGCAAGTGAGAGTAATATGAGGAGTGAGAGAAATATGTTTACTCTTGGGCTTGTCGCCAGATGCCACCAAAGGTGGTCAGATACTTTGTCCCCTGACTGTACCTCCCATCTCTGTCTGTACCTCCCTCTGTCTGTACCTCCCCTCTCTGTCCTCTGTAATTAGTTAGAATCCTTATTGTAAAAAAAGGGTGAGTTTTCTTTTTGTAACAAATAACTAGCAGCTTCAACAGCATCGTACTGTAGCAGAATAGTAACACATGCATTAATGTAAGATTCAGCTATTATAAAACAATGAAATGTCGGTTAACAACATCCAGTATGAGTGCATGTGTGTATTTGTTGGTGATGAACTCTTTAGAAGAGCTAAAACAAGAGAAAAAATTAGCTGCACTCACATACTGGTGAAGAGCTCGTCAATATCAGTACGAGGACAGATGGTATGGTATAGTTTGTAAAACTTCTCAAAGGTGAATGCATCCTTGTCTATGCTGTCACCCTGTGGAAGGAGATGGAGACATGGATTAACTGTTGTCACTGGATGCTTGCCAAGGCTGGCCCTGAGCCACACAAGCAAGGAAATTGTGTTGGGCCCAGTCTTCTCAGTCTTCTGAGTACTGGGTATGCCTCACACCTGTGATTTGTGTTACATATTTATGAGGTATACTTATCTAAGTTTTCTGCCCAGAGATAATAAATAAAACAATAAGGGGTCTTGGCACATCTATGCTTCAGTCAAATGATGGAAATATTTGAAACCTACCACAATGGGGATAAAACACCTCCATATTATCTAGGTGACCTAGTTTCCATTGAAAGAGAGTTCTTGGAACCAAAAATTTCATTGAGAGTTGCCAAAGTCCCAGTATACCAACAAATTGCAGCCTTCACCAGCAAAACAAACTTCTCAACAGCATGATTTTTAAAACAAGCTGATGCTTCTAGAAAACTTTCTTAGATAAGATCAATTCTAAAGAGTATTAATCAGCAATTGTGTTTATTATTGTAATTCAGTTTTGTATGCCGAATCTATTTTCTTTACTTTGGACTCTGCATTTAGTGGGGCCAACCATGCCAAAGGGCAAAATATATCTTACAGCGGCCTTCATGAATTCATAAAAGGGTTTGATATAGATGTGGGTACCACAGAATTTCATTAACTAAATTTGAATGTCGTTGTGCTTGTGTTAATGATGAGGGTGAAAAATATTATTAATTCATTTCATAAGAGATTAACTCTCTCACTATTGTATCATGAATGTTCTACTGTGCTAAGCTGAAACAACAATGTAGACTAGTCAAGATTTAAACCAACACATATCTATTCCTGTATCATGTAGCCTATCTGTAGTAAAAGGCCAAGTGGATATACAGATAAATATAACAGACTCTTCCATCCACAACTTCATTTTACACTGTACACAAACACAGTTGCTCTCTCTGTATATGGGTCTCATCTGCCCCAGTATAGAGTATAGCTCTGATGTGTAGGGTGTTTTAACCTTCACAACACTCTCAGTGTTTGCTTCCTCCCTTCAGGAAAGCATGCAACATTCGTCAAGCCACTCAGTCTCGCCCCTTTTCTGTCCAACTCCATTATGCAAGAGTTAACTGGTACTCTTAGCCTTCCATATACTGCATTCAACTGGTCAACTCTGGGACACTCTTCCTACACCCATCTTTCTCCCTTACTACAACTTATGCTCCTTCAAACACAATGTGTCTCTGCATCTCAAAACAAAATTGGGGAGGATACTGGACATTTTTTACTATTTTATATCACAGGTGAGGACAATGAGCAAGCTTTCAGCCTGTTGTCCTCATCTTTATTACCCACATTTACCTTTGAACACCTCTGTAAAACTGGACAATAATCTTTCTAGATCCCTCTCAATTCTTACATAGCATAACTAAACCCTATCTAGTGCACGTAATTGAATTCTGACATGAGCAACATGCATTTATATTGAATGATGTGTTTCTTACGTAGATGAAGTTTTCAAAGGTTCTGCCAGACTGAAGCCCACCCAATGCTAATGATGCATAGACCCAAGTATAGACCAATAAACTACAGTACAATGTACACTGCATGGTAGTATTCTTTCTTTTGTATGTGGTTATCCTTAATATTATTGCATTTTTATTGCTCTCACATAACAAGGTACAGTATATTTTATTTTGGGCATCTTATCAATAACTTAAAAGAGCCACTGCCTGGGACACTGGCTGCTGCACACCACAAAATTCACTCCCTCAAAAAATGGAACTTAAACAGGTGCTAGTTTGGTATTATCTTTCTATGGCTGGTTTAAAATTAGTGTATCCTATACACAATAATACATTATGTAGTATTTTTTTTCTGTTAAATTATTTCACATAAATGAAAGTAGAGTCCTTATAACTTAGCAAGGTAAAGAAATATTCATTGAAAAAAATTGGTGTAAAATTAATAAAAAAAAAACAGAGAATAAAACTGTCGTCTATTGATACCTACATAATTCATCACAAAACAGTTAAAGTATGAACAACTGAGGTGGCTATAGTCAAACCAGAATATACTGAGCCCTAGGGTGGGGTCCGGATTAAGAGCGGCAATGCCAAATCATCACCAAAACAAACCCATATCGTTAAAATTTTAATGCATAAGCCAATTTGTAGTAGTTCTAAGTATTCGATATATAATACAATGTTAAAAAGAAGTATTTATAATGACGAGTTAGGTTCATTGTAAGTATATTGACAACAACTCTATACAACATGTGACATGCTATTTTGTACATTCTGCCACATCTCCTGTGACAAAGGGTTAATGGCGGGTCAAGGACACGTGTACTCATGTCAGTCACCTGGTCATTCTCGCACCAGCCAAGCCAAGGAAATTATTTATAATGTAAATAGATATTTCCTCCATGAGAAGGCCAATAGAGGACCCCTATTAGATCCCTCTCAGTCAGTTGCTCGTACAGCGAAGGCAACCCCATTAAATTTATCACAGAGAATGTTGGATACCATGTGGGTATGTTTTGGTGGTGATTTGGCAACGCCGCTCTTAATCCTCGACCCTACCCGAAGGCTCAGTATATTCTGGTTTGACTATAGTCTGCTTCTTGACTAAGTTTGGAGCTTTGGTGGAAGGAATATAAGAGTATAGTCTCCACTTTGGCAACAACATGGTACTGCAATCTGTTACAATAGACATTTGATATAATACTAATTAGTAGTGTATCCACTGCTTCATTTTTTACATAGATCCTCAATGATGCTTTGTTAGGCTTCTGTTATTCATACCATACCATACAAACTAAGTGATCTACCAGGCCTGTGTTAAATGAAAGGTGATCATGTTGTTAGCATTTTATTGAAGTCTTACTGTAGCTTCCTCTGCCTCAAGTGCAAGCTAAACCAAGGTGAGGTAGACTGACCTTGCCTGAGGGGAGCCCCATCTCTTCGAGGCACGAAAACACCATCTTTTCTGTCTTGCCTGAGGCAAATGTCTTGACGATGTGCTTCACTGGAATATTACCAACGTGGTCTACCATCATCCCCAGACGCATCCAACTGGTCGAAAAAGTGGAGAAATGAGTAGGATGAAATGTGGAGTGTTGTGTTTTGGTCTGTAGTAAAAAAGAATGGTTGACCTATCCTATGCTCAGAATTGCCCCTGTAGGCAGTAATGTATATGGACTAAAATTATAAACATGATCACAATAATTCATATTTTACACACTTCTAATAAATTTATACTGAATTTAACATACAAAGCTGAGTTATGGTGTGGTCTATATATGTATTTAGATTGAAACTTGTGTATACACTGGCATACAACAGTTCGCAAATGACTTGGATAAAGATCAATATTAGTGCATTTTTCACGGCTTAAATTGTATTTATAGGTTGTGGAACCAGCACAGCTGGACTGCTATAGAACACACCCCACACCCTCAGGGCAGTATTTAAACAACCCCTTTTACTGGAAGTGACAGTACACTCTAGGAGTAAGGTTGTGTTCATTACCACCAGTGATCACTGTAGGCCTAATCACAAGGCTTTTGTTTTTGGAGCAATTAGAAGTTTTTGTTTACTTTTCACAAGACATACTTTGCTGTTGTGGGAACTTTTGATGGGTTTTATGCTTCACAGTAATAAAAACTATACTGATACTGCACCATGATAATACTGACCTCTGAGGGCAATGGAAATTACAGTACACTGTACTTTAGCAGCTACAGCAAAGGTGATGCTATTATAGCATGTGAGCTACCACAGTATTTGCGGTTTACCATTCTACCACCTCACTTTGCCTCTCATGCAGTCTGCCAGAACATTTACTCTTCAGCGTGCATTCTACCTCATTTATAATAAATTTATACTTAAATTACGTTAAAAATTAACATAGCTACAAAAACTGTGTTTGTAACTTACCATACACATGATTATCAATGTTAAATATAAACTATACACACATTCAAATTCTTTATTTTCAAATTAGCATTGCACCTTGAGTTGCAGTACACACTTCATATATTATTAAGGAATGACACAAACAAATCATCTGCATCTTTCTACTGCATCTCCAAGAGATATGATCTAGATGTAAGTGGAATAGCTCAGAACCAACTCCTCTCATTTTCTTTAGAAACATTGTTTTGGCGTCTAATCATGACCGTTCAATTGCCTGTCTAAGTACTATCATTGGGTCCACATCATGTTGTTGATGGTTCACTCTAAGATGGCAGTAACCCATGTAACTGTTGTTTCCTCCATCAAGATGGCAAATCTATAGAAATATTTTAACACAATTGCAGTGAGTGAGAAGTGTGACTCAAGCTGATGGCTTCAAACTTGAGAGGTTTCTGATGTGGGAGCTTCTTATCCCACCTTATATTTAGACAGGTAAATGTTACTTAATTTAATGTGAGGTCCAGGTAGACAGCAGTCAGTGACTCAGGTCACATAGGATACGGTGGGGTGAGGTGATGTTAGGGTAGACTGCACACTATACCGCAGATATCAAAGTAGACTGTATACTATAATAGCATTGCCAAGAGTCATAAATATGGCTCTAGCTCACCACCCATGGAATAGGAGCCATGAATCAATCTGACAGATTTAATCAATTTAAGAGGGTCTTCTGTTGTGGATGAAATGGAGGGCTACTGCTTCCACCAAGTTATGCCAGGAACCAAACAACCACAGTGTTCCTAACAGGGGATCTGTTTCCTGGCAAAATGTGGAGAAAATTCGTTCACAACAGGCCTCCTTAAAGGAGTCCTTATACAGTACATCTAGCAAAAGGAGGGCTACTGACATTTCCAAATTACATTCACTGTGCACTAATATCCATAGCATGTACTGTATATCCATAATCAAATTATCTCTCTGATTACATAATTGATTTATTCTAAACTTACTTCTATGTCCACCTCCTGTACTCCCCAACCTTTCCAAAATCTATAATGTATTTCAGTAGCTACATATGAACACAAATAATTAAGCTTATTCAATGTACTGTACATCACTCCAGAAAGTATCTTTGCAGGGTGTAATGGAAGAGCACTGAAAATATGCGTTCAACTTGTAACACTTTTGGAGTTGGTTACATGTATCTTCAGTTCTCACAACCACACACCCCACCATCCATATCATCCACGCTGGCAACTCACCAGGATTACAATACAGATAACATTCAGTGAAATCAACTGACATTTTCAAAATTTTCAGCTTAGAGTTTGCAGGGATACTTTCTGGATCCGTGTACAGAGCCAGTATGCATTTCTACCAACATTCAGCATACATAACACTGACAAACTACTTCAGGTCAGCTTTATGTTAGATTTAGCTAGGCTACAATAGGTTAGGTTAGACTAAGTTAGGATCTACTTGGAGAGCATTACATAAAGCTATGTGCTTTATCAATTACACATTCAATCTATAGATACAAGAGTAATGCATATGACACTGACAAACTGACTTACTGCTTCATGAGGTTAGTTTTAGGACAGACGTTGTTTAGTTTATTGTTGTTAGTGACCAAACGTAAGCCTTGCTGCCATGTCTGAGGTTAAGAGTAAACACAGTCAATGATGCAACAATATATAAAGGAAAAACTATAACACACAATCAGTCAATAATGCAATAAAGCATGAATAAATATGCAATACAAAATGAATTGTGGAAAATATTTTAACCTCCCCACATGCAAGGGTTTCTCTCAGGTCACTTATATTATTATACATAAGTCCCTAAACCCATCAAAATGGGGTTAAAAGGTTGTTGCTACTTGTTGCTACTGATTTCTGCAAACTATGTTAAAACAATTGTCAATATTATAATTATGTCATTATAATTTCTATTCTGTCTGAGGTTAGATGTTTGGTAAGTCTCCTCTTCCACCTTTAAAGGTAATGAGTGATGGATTTTAATTCATCAGTATGGTCGAAGCAAAACATTCTATAGTTAGATGACTTTCCTGATGCTAACCACTCTTAGACACCTTCTATGACATGCAGGGGAATGCTAGGCCTAATATTGAAAATGAGAGAAGTGAACACCAAACCATGTTTTGAATAGGTATACTGAACATTAGTAAAATTTCTGCACACAAAATCATACAAAAAAAAAAAAAAAAATCTTCTTCAACTGAATATCATGCAATCAAAAACTAACTCAACATAAAAAATTCATGCAATAAAATAATGAGTTCCCAAGAAATACCGGTACTTTAGTAAACAAGACCAACATTGCTGCTACAAATTTAAGCAACAAGAATTGCAATTGCTATATGAATTCACAAATATGATATAAAATATCAATATTATTACATCAGGGAGATCCCAAGTATTGTACCAGTCTGCCATACAATGGACAGAGACCGCCCCATCAGAATCACAACAAATCTTGACTACACTGTCAAGATAAGTGATGCAGTGAGGATCACTACATCATTGGCAAAATAAAGCTATTTCAGTCCTAAGTTACCATGTGATGCTCCATAGTAGATCAGGTCAAGTCTGCCGAAATACCTAGTCCACTGGAAAGTATGGGAGAAATTAAGGACTTGTCCCAGCCTCCCACAGATAGCCTATTGAAAAGAGGTTGGAGATCCCATCATCACACTTGATAGCACTCATGCTACCTAAGTACAATAGACGCCTGACATCATCCATCAATGTCCCATATTACCCTACTCAAGGGTGTATGGGTCTGAGGATGGACTATCAGGACCTGGTCGTTTATCAGACAGGAGACCAACCCTGTCCCAGTGGTCGCATTATATGGAAAAAAAAACTTCTAAGTACCTCTCACAACCTCGAACCCAGGCAGGAGAGACAGGTGGGAGACACCACGCAGTTGCTCTAACCCATGAGACCTATCCAAATTATTCTCGACCTGTCCAAATTATTTTTAGGACAAATAACAACCCTTTAGGAGTTCATGGCATTCTTGAAGGCACATCACAGCCTTCTGAACCTATCGTACTCTTCACGTCATGGGAATATTACTAAAGGCCCCCATACACACTCAGTGGCACTGAGCAAACACACTGCAGTTTGTGCATGTGTGGGGGAAGTTTGTGGCCCATACAGTTCCACAAACTACCCCCTCACATGCACAAACTGCAGTGTGCAAGCCAGTTTGTGCAGTGTGTTTGCTCAGTGCCACTGAGCGTGTATGGGACCCTTAGCCCTTAAAGTGCGGGGATATTTGTAAGCGTCTGCTCTCCAGCACGGGCATATTTAACAAAAAGTAAACAATACCTTTGACAGCCAGTAGCTTATAAACCACTAAACCTACATGAATAAATTAATGATAAATAATATTGAAGTACAAACCTTTAGCTGTCTCCTGATGTACTTGTGAAGACTATATGGACATTTATAGGACGGATAGCTAGCTACGAATGACCACTACTCAAAGCACATTTTTACTCTCCTTTGACAATAGATTCCGTCCTCACACACTCAGCGATTTGGCTAGACTGAGTGGGGTTGGACTTGGAGGCCGGCCCAGGCTAACCGCTACCGTGAGAATATCAAACTAGTTGGGAGCTGCACAAATTTGAAAATTGCGTTGACTATATACGGTATAATGTCACCCGCGGGCACCACCACTATTTGGTTGTGAGGACATGTTGTCACCCGCAGTCTAATGGTTAACACAATGCACCATACATAAAGTTATTAGCCTGCAGATATTCTCCCATTTAACACACACAAACAAGAGAGCCATGTGGAATTCACCATGAAAACACAAAGATATTCACAGGCAGATGGTAGACATGCCACCATAAAACAAACAGGAGAGTTATGCATATCACTTCACCATAATGGCATATATAAAGATATCATAGAGACTTGTAGAACACAGCCCTAAACAAAGATAAGCAAAAAGACAAGCCATGCAGAAGATGCCCACCTTCATGCACTGCTGAAAGAAAGAGTCACTTACTGCTTCTTGAGGCACATCATGGGACATATGTTATTGGCTTTTATGTTGTGAAAAATCATCCTTAGATTCTCTATCCATATCTGTGGAAAGGAGGAATGAAGGCATAGTTAATCACTAAGGGAGTTAGTGTAGAACAGTAAACCCTTAGTAAACCAGACTTCTGTAATTGGGTGGCATCGTATCTGGTTTTGCAGAAACTGTACTTCTCTCTATTATTTCAGATAGTTTCAGGTTAATAGGGGCACAGTCTGGATGTTGGAAAACCAATCATTCAGACTTTCCCCTCATAATTCAGACTTTTCACTTGTACTCCGGACTTTTTCCGTCAACAGAGAACACTCCAACTTGGCAGATCAAGTCTGGTTTAGCCAAGTTTCAGAGAACTTTGCTGAAATCTGGTTTTGGAAAGGTTTACTGTAGTTGGAGATATAATATTCTGCTTCAAGTACATGGCAAGGGGCTCCACCTTACTCTAACCTGCTTCACTTTGACCTATTAAGAGAGGTGGGTATTTAAATTATTGATTATCTGTAGAAAATAGAAGTATAGTAGGCTAAAGGGGAGATATAGTCAGAGATCCTAAAACATATGATCTCACAACTCAAAATCAGTACTGTACCGGGTATACACAGAGTGCTGGCACTATAATGTGGATCAAGTGTGTGAAATGCCTGATTCTGGCATCAAACGGTACTACGAGTGTGGCAGAGCCACAACACACAACTGTCACAAGTCTTAATGTCAATAAGTCACGCATCACAGCCATTGTGGTGTCACTCAAATCGAGCCTCGGCCCAGCCAGTTCATTGTGAATTTAACCACCAACTTCACAGTGTGTTTTCAACATTTTCTCCTCCACGCCATGCCTCCCTCACCTGGTCAAATTAGGTAACACGAGTATGTAATCCAGGAGCAAAAAAGCTTTGCTTACTGGCCATAGGGACGCTACCCACAGACCACCTCACCCAACCAAATCTATCAGCTATATCTTTAGATAATACTACATTTTAAAGTAGCATGATATTATGCAAATGAATGTGTGATGTTTAATAACTTAAATGACTTTTGGGTAGGCTTGGGTACGAAAATATTTTCCCCAATGATTTAATTAATGCTGACACTAAACCCTATAACATGGTCTCTTATTCAAGCCCTGCCTGGTCCCCAAACCTCACTGAGACTCATCTCAACACCCTTCAGACCATTCAAAATAGAGCCCTAAAGATAATCACAGGCTGCACAGCTACCACACCTACAGACCACTTACACCATCTAACCAAAGTCCTCAAAATCAAGGATAATTTTGACATGAGAGGCACACAAACACTTGCTGCAGCCTCCACAAACCCACACCATCCACTACACTACATGGCAAAACACCCACACATGCCAAGGAACATCAAAACAACACCCAGTACACGATACCATACACAAATACTATCATCTCACACCCTGCCCTCCCCAAACCAGTCTCCAGAAACACATCCATACTCAAATCACTCATCAGTCCATCCAAACACTCAAAAACAACACCCAGCTGCATGCACGACCTCCTGACATCCACCCATCTGAATCATCCCTTCCCCGTGAGGACAGAGTCCACCTGGCCAGGCTGCGGTGCGGCCACCACCCGGCCCTTCTGACATATCAGAAGAAGCTGGATGGAGCCATTGTAGATACCTGTCCGGGATGCAACACAGCACCCCATTCTATTAAACACATTATGGAAGACTGCAATGCACACAACCACACTCGCCAACAACACAACATACACTCTCTAAGGGCACCGTGGGAAAGCCCTGTTCAGGCCGTGGCCTTCCTCAGGAGCTCGGGGCTGTTCGGCCAGACAGCTTGAGGAGCTTCAATAACAACAACATGGTCTCTTCTCAGTATCATATTCTTGTGTTATAGGATCCCTGACTGTAAAGTTATGTGTAGCATAGATGGAAAAAATTAATGAAGATAACTATAGGCCTACAAAGCAGCATATACTAACAGTTGAACAAAACGACACAGTAAAATATTATACATAAAGTGACAAAGACATCTGGCAATAAGAATTTCCCATAAAAGCTACAGTATAATCTCTGGAATTAAATACTGAATGTAAAATGTAAATTAATTGGAAACTGTAGAAGTAGATATCATGAGCTTTACTCCATCCAGTCAAAATACAGTTTTATATGTACTGCACAGTAAAGCCAAAAGAATATTTGGTTGGTTACATATCACAATCACAACTAACCCTGAAACAGTTAAAGAAGATAGTAGAGTGTTAGTGAATCTGGAGCAAGTAATTCCTCCAACCTATTCCAGGCAACAGGCAACCATTATTTTAGTTAATTTGGTCCTATTCCTGGATAATTTAGAGGAATCAACTCACTCCAATAATTATAACAAAAGTGTATTGCACCCTCAATTAATGTGAAACCTCTAACACTGGTGGGACTACATATACCTATTTATATCAATAAATGTTATGGATTCATTGGTTCAGAACAAATGGAGATCATGAACTGTGCCAGACTTTTGGGTGTAAAGTTACAATATGCACACACACTTATCATGACTTGCAATTGCTACCCCAAGGTATAAATGATAAACCAAAAACAATAACTCACATCAGCTTCATCTTTGGACTTGCAGACAATGTTGTTGTAGTTAATGCTGACATAATCCAGACCAGTACATATTGTCAGCATCTTGTCCTCCACATCCTGTCCATGCTTAGAGACCAGTTTTTCTGTCAGCTTGCCATCCTGCAGGGCAACATTAATGAGTAACCTTTACGAAAAGAGCTTCATTAGGATTAGATGAGGGGCCAGCAATCTCCAACCCGCAAAGGACTATCGTCCGGCCGGCGACCATGTTCAGAATCTGAATTAGTGAATTGAAATTGAGGCGAATTATTAATCAAGCACGCTGATTGGCCGTCCGCACCATTATGGCCGCTGTACACACCGCCAGATTAAGGAAAATTGAATCAATTACGGGTAGTTGTATTACGAAACCTATGCATTTGCGATGGAAATAACCTATGAGGAAATGATGTACATGTATTAAGAAATGTATTTAAGGGAAAAGAGTTGATGGTAGTGATTATGGACAAACGCTTGAATACAGTAATACCAGTTAATTAACAATGCAATGATTTGCAATCCACTGCCCACCAAGGGTAGGCCTGGCGCTTGGCCCACGGGCTAAAGTACACCAAAGTCTTATCCTTCACTCTTGGTTCTCATACTGTCACTTCAATGACATTCTTCTGTTATGTAACATACAGAACCTCATTCATCGAGTCAGTATTGAAATAATTGTGTTCGTGGTAATTAAGCAGTATATATCAACCATAACACTAATTTGTATGTTTACCTATAAAATTCTTGAATGAACAATGTCACCAAACCTTCTCTCAAATTTGTATGTTTTCCAATAAAATTCTTGTACAAAGTTAGCCAACAATCTCTCGAATCTAATGTGGGGAGGATTAGGAAGGGGGTTAGGATAAGGGTGGATTGGGTCAGGACTGTGGGTTGAGGATTAGGAGCTACATCACTAAACATTAAAGGCTATTTAAAGCTTTTAACGGCATTTCAAATTTACGATAATATCAATGAAGTGAATGCTCCTGGATTTTCCTTATTTTGCCACGAAACAGTGGTCTGCAATTCCCTATTTTCATTTTCAAGTTAATTATGGGTAGCCTACGGAATGAATGCATTGACCGTCCACACCTTCATGGCTGTTGTACGAAACAGTAACTGCTTGATTCTCCACAACACATAATATATTCATGCTATATTGTATAGCGACACAAAATTTCTGTACCCAAATAAGTTAGGCCTATCTGTATATGCAGTACTCAAACATATAACTACACATGCAGAATAACAATTAAATTTTTCAACAAATTAACACAATTTTCTTACAGATAACATATATACTTTCGGTATTATTACAGAAGTACTGCATTCTTAGCTAGGGCCACGCAGTGTTACCACATCCGGCTAGGTCCCGGGAATATGCCCCGGTCACCTTATGATAGTTTACACTGGTTATATCTCGGTAGTTTGCCCAGGTTAGGTCCCGGTAGTCTGCTGTGGTCTAGGTTTGGTTAGGTCAGTCAGGTTTGGTCAGACTAATTTCCAAATTATGTTTGTAACACGGGGCATATCTCGAAAACACCATAGATGAAAAGTGTCTTAGAATGATCCAAAATAGTGGCATAATTTGGAAATTAGTCTGACCAAACCCGACCTAACCTAGTCCACATCAGACTTTCGGTACTTAACCTGGACAAACTACCGGGACCTAACCTGGGCAAACTACCGGGAAATAACCGTGGTAAAGTACAGGAAATGGCCGGGGCAAAATACTGGGACCTAGCAGGATCTGGCAACACTGCTACAAAATGGTAATTCTTTCAATAAATACCGAAAATAGTCTTAGAATTGTCTAAATAAGTGGGTAATGAAGGTAGAAAAACCGTACACAGTAACAGTAATTCTTTCCACATTTACCGAACACAGTACTTGTGTAATAATAGCCTATTTTCCTATTATAGTTTTACACATACTACTATTTAACGCACCCTTGGTAGATTTCCTCTTCTGATGTCAGACACTTGGGACAGCTCAGCCACGTTACCTTCCTGCAACACACAAAATGGTGAGGTTAATTACACCTTGGCGTGTTTCAACTTCATATTCAAAGCATCATTGATTCAAGTATAACTCCAAAACTAATGGCCATTTTCAAAATTTGCTGCCATATTGGTCTGCCATTTTGTGATTATATAATCATTTCACTATAATTTAGATATACTAATTAGATTCCCAAACCCCCCAAAAACAAAGGGTGATGCACCACAATTACCTGTTTAGCAGGAATGATGGAGCGCCATCTTGAATGTTGTAATTATGTATTAATAATATGTAACCACTTCAAAATAATTTAGGTTTACTTATTGGATTCCCAGATCCCCCCAAAATGGGGTTAGACATAAAAATTAATTGTCTAGGACGAATAATGAAGGATTTTGTAGCTAACTTTGGCGCCATTTGAAAATTATTAGACCTTTTGCATGGTCAGACTGTGGTAGACTTTTGATACGTTATAAAGCATACTTGATACTACAATAAACAGTTGACAAACCTTTTGTAGGAATATTTTTTGGGTCAAACCATATTTTCAGCCGACTACTGTATATGCTCCTCCGTGAGTCCCTTCCTCCTGCCACATAGCCTAGGCATCAAGATAATATTCCTTGCATGTTGTTCTCTTCAGTCTTTCAGAGGGCTGCGTACCATAATATACCCTTTCCTTCTCTCATTTCTTTTTGTTGCCTTCTACTCTCAATTTTCTTCACTTTATTACTAATGAAGTGTGTATTCATTTTTTTTCTTCAGTAATTTACGAAATGACAATTGGCTAAAAAGATGTATTTTGGAGGATTTATAGTATATTATAAATAATACTATACAGTATGTATAAATCAGGGATAGCTATCTCTC
Source organism: Petrolisthes cinctipes (assembly GCA_033782935.1). Lineage (NCBI taxonomy): Eukaryota > Metazoa > Arthropoda > Malacostraca > Decapoda > Porcellanidae > Petrolisthes > Petrolisthes cinctipes. The sequence continues at coordinate 8,768 of JAWQEG010000209.1, read as the reverse complement.
TATAGCTCTGGATGCCTCGCTCCCTCAGGGAATTTCCCCCAAGGGGATGGCTATGGTAGAGGAGTCTCCAGTTTTCCCTGTTTCAGCTCTCCCTCGACCTTGCTTGGTGAAGCACTCTTCTTCCATTCACATTTCTCTTCCTCATGTCCTCCTCCACCAAGTTCACAGTTACCTGTAGTCACCTCTGGAACACTCACCTTCCATCTATCTTTCCCCTTACACTAATTTATCTTCCTTTAAAGACATTGTTACAAAGCATCTCAAATGAAATTGAAAGTTATCTTGAATACTTGGTTTACTTCACAGGTGAGGACGTCTAGCATCATTATGCTTTTCATTTTCAACTCACAGTAGGCTCATATAACATTCAACAAAAACTATACACTACGAAGGCAAACAATTTCCACTCACCCTTCCTTCACTTTTCCAGGAGACGAAGAAGCCATACTCGTCCACTTTGAAGGTGCACCCAGTCTCGTAGTCATAACTTTCCTTGTCCTGTAATGGAAAACGGACATTTTATTCCCAATCCAGCTGCTATTAGGTATGTAAGATGTAAGCAGTTATTTATGTGTTAATGGGAGGCCCTTTTTAGATTCTGGATTTTTCTTTCCTCGAGATTCTTACTATTTGAAAATAAACAGAAAAAAGTACTCTTCTAAGCATACCTCCATGCTCTTAAGGACCTCAACACATAATACGAAAATTAACTGGGATCTTTTAATGGACCCTGTGATCGTGTACGAGACTGGTGGCTTCTGATTTCTCCTGAATATGCCACGAAACAAGATCCTTTAATGTAGGTGATGTTTCGTGGCAATGTTGGAAGGACTCGCTAACCTCCAATTTTCTTACATCACGAGGGTCCTTAAAACAACTGCAGCTAATGTTTACGATGAAAAAGATCAGCAAGACAGACTGACAATCAAGCATGTGCCGTCTGCTGATGAAAGGTCTCTGTTGATTCAGCTTCAACTTGTAACCATACAGTATGTTGTACACAGAACTGAACAATGTAATCAGCAGATGGTTTGTTCGTGGTCATTTTATTTACTGTATTACTTTTCACAAACCAACCAACATGGCCCCCGTGGAAAAGTCTAGATGGGTAAGTGAAAGTGCATCAATCCTTATGATCTTTAAACCTTCCTTGGTTCAGAAGGATTCCAAAAAAGTAAGTTAAGGTCAGGTAAAACTAAAAATGAGGGAGTGGTTCGTGATCAAACAGACAGATAGAAAGTGCTCTTTAAATCAGACGGGAAAAACTTCTATGTGATGTCAATCCCACAAACATCTATTTCCATCGTTCTTATTCGTCATGCTCTGTTCTCAGACCTGACGTGCTCCGGTTATCCTAGTCAGCTCAGATTCCCAGGAGTTGTGAAAACCTCCTGAAAGACAAGTTGAATGACAAACGAAGATGGAGGAAAATACTCTGTTCGGGTTTTACGATACACCTCCACTGGAATTATATAGCTGTACACTATATTATACAGTATAGTATAGTATAGACTCTTGGCGATATTACACACACACACACACACACACACACAATATCAGATAATGTAACGAGGGGCTGGAATGGAGTAAGAGTGTAACAATAAGCAAGAGTATCACTTATAGCAGCAACGCACTCCTCTGCTCTTCACGACCACCTGTACCCCACCAGCCAGGCTCATATCATTACCACCACCACTAACACTACCACCACCTTCAAACCCATATCCTTACCACTACCACCAGTATCAGACTCATATCCTTACCACTACTACTACCAATACCAGACTCATATCCTTATCTTAATTCACCACTACCACCAGTACAAAACCTATCTTCACCGACCACTATACAACCAGTACCAGACTCATATCCTTATCACTACCATCACCACTACTAGACTTATATCCTTATCACTACCACTACCAAACATTTCTTCACCACCACTACCACCAGTATCAGATTCATAATATACTTACCTTCATCATAACCATTTAGACAAAACATATATAACATAATATTATATACTGATAAACTCACCACAAACATGAATTTGAATATACATTTGCTTGACAGAATGGTTATGGAGCAACACCGTATGAGGAGAAGCATTTATTGACGGATTTTCGTTATTGCTTCTTCAGGTTAAGGGACCCTGTGATGTAGTTAGAAAATTGGAGATAAATGAGTACTTCAAGTATTGCCACGAACACCACCTATATGGAAGGAGTTTGTTTTGTGACATGGTCAGGAGGAATCAGAATTCTTTTTTCTTTTGTTGGTGAATTGGAAGGTCTCTGATATATCCTCCAAACCATTCCAAGCAACAAGCCACCATTATAATGTTTGCTTATCTGGTCCTGTTTTCTGACATAATTATACAGTTTGGAGGAATCACAGACCTTCCAATTCACCAACAAGAAAATCTCCCTTTAATTTAAGCTCGTATCCTCACAGCTTCCATGTCTAATTGTGTCGGGTTAACTTAATATCTCTCTCTCTCTCTCTCTCTCTCTCCGAATTACAATATGATAAATAAACTGAGCGATGGAGAAGGAAAGTTGGATCCTGTAGCAATGGATTGTGTCAATGCTAATGTGATTGTGGTTGTGTTCGTTATCTTCATGGGCAAAGAATTTGGTTTGTCCTATGTTTATTTATATTCATGTAGATAGTTTCTAATGCTTTACCGGTACATGACAAAACCACGATTTTCCAAGTAAAACTGTTTCGGCATGAAATAATATAGTAATCATAATCAAACTTACTTATAGTATAGAATAAATTCAGTTATGATGATTCCTTGGTCTTCAAAATCAATATAATAAATCACGATTATTAACACTCCTATGAAAAAGGTGGACTTTTTAACCTTATATGACTGCACGACATTATTTCCAAATTACAATATGTTTGACGCATCAGAAATTTGTCCCTGACTAAATAATTATTGACCACTGATTCACGACTATATCCTTTACTATTCAACCCCACCATTACCACAACCACAATCACATCACCACCCTTTATAACATCAACAACAACAACCACCAAACTGAACCCCAACACGTTAAAAATAATCTTATTCTTATCGAGCAACTTTAGAATCAATGTAGTGCAAGAATATACTGTATTGGGTCGTGTAACAGAGAATATAGAACGTATCTTTCCAGCCTCCACGGGTCCCGACCAAGTGCCTCGTATATACTCACTCGTACACCTCGAGAGGATTACACACACGCACACACACACACACACACAAAAGAAAAGATTGCCACCTTACTAAAAAATATAATAATAGAAAACTAAAAATATACAAATAAATAAATATCCGCAGCCAAGAAAGATGACATATTTATAGGTCCAAAAAGTAACTATAGAATTGGATTTTCTTTCTTTATTATGCTTTCATTTAAATTTCTAAGAATAACTGAACACTGGTTCAAATCAACCTCCAACGGGTCTAACCACGTAGCTTACTTACTCTTTTAGCAACCTTCCCGACCAAACCTCTCCATAATAATATCTTATAGCAATATCTGGGTAGGAAAATAAACAGAACAGCCCCGAGATTTTGGAATGTACAACCAGATCACTATTACATTTAAGAAGGTAAAGTTCCCACATGAAGTCATCAGCCACTGCAACAACAAGGCCAAACACACATAGGCTACAATATTAAGGTAAGCCATGGAACGAGTGGAAACCACCAGACGTATATCGTACTGTACTGTTAGTCCTCCCTATTGATGAAACCATATATACTGTAATTGTCACTTTGCAGCAATGTGGCTTCTAGGTGGTGGTTACTACATATAACAAACTATCCGGGGAATTGTAGAAACAAAGATGTCTGTGAATCAGGAGAAGGTTAACCCGAGAGTTTACAATGTAAGACATAACTATCTACACTGAATTGGTTTAAACTGTTTGGGATATGTTGAACCAATCCAAACACATGTCTGTAACACTGATGTACAGGTGGCAGACCTGATTCACCCATAACCCTAGATGACAGTTCACCATTAATGTTCAGTGTGTAGTACTATACAATATACTGTATACAAGTTACATACATTACAAGTTACATGCATTACAGGTTTTATCACATATTGCCATCACTTGTGTAGATTTAGCATACAGCATGACAGCTTTATGAACGGACATAATATTTATCATCTTAAGATTATACACATCAGCAATATTACTGAATTAATCAATTTGATAATGAATAATATGGGTTAGCCCTGTCCTAACTGTTCCTTCTCCTAGTCATACAATACTGAGTAATGTGGTATTTATATCACATAAACTAAAACTTGTAATTAATCAAAAGCAGACTAGAAGATATTACGTTATATTTATCATATTCAATAATAATAATGATTATTATTTAGTATATCAGATCAAGAATAGTGAACCTAGTGTACTTGGTGGGAAATAGACACTATACATTGAGGGTGTGTTTATAAAACTGTATAAACTTCATCCTTGTATATCATAGACAACTAGTACTGTACTCCCAAAATGGTGAAGTAATAATAATATTTGAGCTTCCTGTAGGTCGGACAAGTTGAGATAATAATTCATATATGGAATGTTAATATATACAAAAATTAGAATTTTTTTCTTTTCTTTTTTTTTTTACACCGAATCTTGTTGATCATCGATCTGATATAATTTCACACGACTCTCACTAAAAGGGACTTTCACTTCAACTGTCCCTCTTTTTCATTTGTTACATTTTGTGCTTACTGTCCCACCTCTCAATCACTCGGTGTTGCGTCGCCTAATATCAATCAATCAATCAATCAATCGTATGACTCCCTGCCCTCTCTATACCATTCCCTTCCTCTTTAATTTGTACACTCGCCACATTCTTCATTTCTCCCCTCTATACACACCTCATCCTCCTACCTATACCCCTCTCTTTTTCTACATTACTTCCCTCCCTAACCCTAATTACCTATCCTCTACTTTTTTAATCCCTTCTCCTTCCCTTACCCTCCCTTCCTCACCTCGCCAGCTCTCGTTCCCTGTCACCCTTTATTCCCTTCATGTATCCCTCTCCATCCTTAATTCCCTCCTCTCTCTTCCATTCTGTCCCTAACTTTACCTACTCTCCTTCCGTTCCTTCTCTCCTTCATCCCAACCAGGCCACAGGGAGCGAGCATTGTGTTGGAATGAAGAATGAAGCTTTGTTCTCCCTCAGTTTAATAACGATTGTACTTTAGCCTACCTTGGACCCCCCCCCCCTCTCTCTCTATCTCTCTCTCTGTCTCTGTCTCTGTCTCTGTCTCTGTCTCTCTCTCTCTCTCTCTCTCTCTCTCTCTCTCTCTCTCTCTCTCTCTCTCTCTCTCTCTCTCTCTCTCTCTTCCACACAACCACATCAATGCCTTTCCTCTTTCATGAAAATACAATCTAACACTAAAGTCTAAAGTTATGTCCGCTGCCACCAGAATTAAGGACCCCGGTGATGTAGGCTGTCAGAAAATTGGAGGTTAGAGAGTCCTTCAAACATTGCCACGAAACACCACCTACATTAGAAGGAGCTTGTTTCGTAGTAGCATAGTCAGGAGGAATCAGAAGCCACCAGGTGTCATACACGATCACATGGTTCCTTAAGTCACAGTATTCGCAATAAGTGTATAATTGTATAGTTTTCATCATTTATGTATGTATGTACTATTGGCCTCAAGAATTCGTACACACACATTTGGTTCCGAGGGTTTCCAGCATAAAGAAAATGTAAAACTTGTATAACTGCAATACAATATAATACTAGGAGGTTTTCTGTATTGTAATCTCCGAGTCACATGGTAGATCATTCATTACTGTGTTTCTAGAATAATGAATGAACTCTCTTTCCAAATAGCCTATGTAGGAATTGGTGTGGCCAACCGTAACTGGATCATGCTGTACACGTTTCCCTTCAAATGAAAGGAGTTTATCAGTGAAAACGTTACACATAATAATTATTGTATCGACATAATTATAAGAGTAACTGTTAACTCTTACATTCCCTTCTATTATCTCTGCGTCCTTCCTTTCCTATAAGTTAGTTCGTTTATTTTATGTTCCCCTTTAATTAAGAGGACAGACACCTTCTTTTGGTGAAATATTGGGCTACTCTTGATTCCTCCAAATTCTGCTAGGAAACAACAGATCCCTTATTAGTACCATTGAAGGCATCTGTTTTCTGGCATGGCTAGGAAGAACCAGTAGCCTTCCAATTTACCAACAAGAGAATCTCCCCTTAATAAGAGGACACACACACACACTTCTTGATTCATCCAAACTCTGCTCGGAAACCTAACACCTAAATATTACTAATAGGGGATCTGTTTCATAGCAAGGTTTGGAGGAATCAGTAGCCTTCCAATTTACCACCAAGAGATTCTCCCTATATTCCCCTTCTCCATGTTTCCTCCAGTCAACCCTCTTCCCTTCCTTCCTTCCTTCTCCATTTTTCTTTCCTTGATTCCTTGCTCCCCCTTTCTCTCTCCTTTCCTTCCTCTCTTTTCTCTCCTAACGACTATACGGTACCTCCAAGGCTTCTCTCTCTCTCTCTCTCTCTCTCTCTCTCTCTCTCTCTCTCTCTCTCTCTCTCTCTCTCTCTCTCTCCTGAGTCAGAGTAGGTCAATGAACTCTCTCTCACTCTCTCTCTCTCTCTCTCTCTCTCTCTTGCTTACACACACACTCATGCGCGCGTACCCCAATCTATATAATTTTCTTTCCTCATTTATAGAAATTTAATATAATAAAATTGTATCTGCAAGGCAACCTTGATTAGAAAACAAAGTCTGTGTGTGTGGTTTGTATATGTTTGCATTTGTTTATAACTCTCTCTCTCTCTCTCTCTCTCTCTCTCTCTCTCTCTCTCTCTCTCTCTCTCTCTCTCTCTCTCTCTCTCTCTCTCCTTTAAATATTTAATAAGGGCAATAAATCACAACCTGGAAATTATCTCCCAATAAGCGTAAGTAATATATGTCCGTAATTTGCAGAGTTTGGGAAATAAAATTATAAATTACCTAAAAATCAACAAAAATAGAAGAGGCTGTTGCAGAGTGCAGGACCCACTTGAACAGAGTGGACAGACCAAACAGACGGCATGCGAAGACCAAGGACCAAGAATACAGTCAACATCGTCTTTTTTTCTGATGGGTTTTGCTATTCAAGTATCCAGGCTACACCGACGACACGTCAAGAAGATACCCCCTATACCAGTGGTTCTCAACCTGGGTGCCATGGACCCCAAGGGGTCCATGGCAAGAATTTAGGGGGGGAATGGCGGGCTGTCACAAATTATACAATTCTTGCCATGGACAAAAAGAAAAAAACTTGCATCACTCTGTCCTGGCAGAAGACTTAAATAAAGCAAGTGTTCTCTTCATCAACATTTTGTTTTTATTTTATTTAAACCTTTTTTTATTGGCGGGGTGGGATTTGGGAAAATGTGCAGGGGAGCCACATGAATGTTGAGAATTCATGAAGGGGGGAATGGACTGAAAAAGGTTGAGAACCACTGCCCTATACCGTCACCAACGTCATAGATGCCTAACCATATTACAAGATGCTTTGAGGGACGGGATAGCTGCTCTCTCCTGTTAGTAACGTTAGTGTGTAAATAAGGTATTGTCATCTAGTGGGACAGACAAGAAACAACCAACACCATGAAGCTCTATTGTCTCCAACTAGCTTCATTCAATAATTTTGGTTCCTTTGTAAGAGTCACATGCTACTGAGTAATGACCATGGGTACTGACAGTTCCGAGGTTTGCAAGGTTTGTCATTCTGTAAATAAAGATTAATAACCCCCACAACCCATGTAGGTCCATCGACTACCAGTGTTGTCAGTCCATGTGATGATACTACAAAACTCAGATATACCACAGTAAAGGCCAGAGGTTGCAGAGCTTCTCATAATGCATTGATGCAAATGGTATATCAAATTTTACATAATTTCCATTTATTCACTCCCAATACTCAAGTTAATGTACCAGCAAGATTCAAGGTATGACGATGCAGGTTATAGTTGTTTTCTTAGTGTAAAAACAGATTACTTAGATCTTTGGTTCTCAGGTAGGTGGTTATTATCGTGTGCCCAATACTAGCCACAATCCTCATCACCTCCGTTTGCCTATACAGAAGACGGAACCTCGGTAATATTACAATGAGTCAGCTGTTCACACCAATTACGTCTAGGGTTGTGGACATCGAGCAGAGTTTCTTCAGGGCTCAATAAACTGGGTAGAGAGCATTATTCTCTGTGATACATCTGACAAAGGCCTATATCTCTTCCTACTCCTTCTAAGAGAAGCTCTTGAACTATGAGACAGTTCCCTGTGCTGGTTACTGTTACCTACCAGTTTGACATAACAGCTCTTAGTTATATTCACTGTCTTACCTAAATACAGAATATTTCTGAGTTGTTACATGCCGGTCAGAAAATTTAAATATCTCCATTGTTAATGAGTTGTAGCTAAAATATATTGTACAAAAGGGAAATTTACCTCCGTCCAGCGATCAAAGACTGCTCCTTCCTGCAGTCTAGCATCCACCTCCTTCCTCCACACGAAGTCATAGTACTTGGTCATCCTGGCACACCCACCGCCTCCTCTGCCACACCCACGCCCACACCCGCCTCAGTAGTCACGGTGAGAGAGTCCTCAGCTAACTTGCCCGACTCAGAGGTGGCATCTGATTGGTTCTGCCACACCTGCAATATGCACAGAAAACACATAAAAGAAATTGGACAAAAATGTGGGTAT
>JAWQEG010000208.1:0-105389 GCA_033782935.1 Petrolisthes cinctipes | reverse complement strand
GAGAGGAAGGAAATAAATTGTATATATATGTACGTGAAGGAAGGGAAGAGAGGTAAGAATTTGAAGGGAAAGGAAGGGCAAGAAAGAAAATAGTTTGTGTGAGGGGAGAGAGAGAGGGTAGGGGCAAGAGGGGAAGGGAGGGAGCAAGGAAAAAAGAGGTTAGTTTGGGGTGGAGATTAGGGGTGAGAAAGGGAGGAGAGGTATTCCTTTTTATCTATCATATTTTTCCTTATCTTCTCTTCCTTCCGTCCTTCCTTCCTCCCTCCCTCCCTCTCTTTCTTTCTTTCTTTCTTTCTTTCTTTCTAACATCTTATTCCTTCCTTCCTTCCTTTCTTCTCTTTACTTGTGTATTAAATTAGCTTCCTTTGTTCCTTACTCCTTCCTTCCTTCCTTCTTCCATCTCTCTCGTTCTGTCTATCCTTTTCATTCCTTCTTCCCTTTATTCCCCCTTTCTCTTTCATTCATTCATTTATTACGGTACTCCCTACCTTCTCTGTCATTCCTTCTTTCCTTTTTCCTTTTCTTTTAACATAGATTTTGTTGCTGCTCTCTCCTTTTACTTATTTCTACTCCTTCCTTCCTACACTTCCATTTCTTCTTCTTTTTCCGTCCCTTCCCCTTCCTTCCTTTCTTACCTACATCCTTTCTTTCCCCCTTCCTGTCATTCCCTTCCTTCCATTTCCTTCACTTCCTTCCATTTCCTTCACTTCCTTCCATTTCCTTCACTTCCTTCCATTTCCTTCCCTTCCTTTCCTTTCCTTCACTTCCTTCCATTTCCTTCACTTCCTTCCATTTCCTTCCCTTCCTTTCCTTCCTTCCTTCCTGCCTTCCCTCCTTCCCTACCCTCCCTTCCTTCCTTGCCTTCCACTCCTTCTTCTTCTTCCTCTCTTCCCTTCCTTCCTTCCTTCCTAAGTACTACAGTTTCAGTTCTTCTTCCTTCCCTCATATCCTCCTCCTCTTTCTCCTCGTTCTCTTCTCCCCACTTCTCACCAATAATTTCCTACCTCTCCCACCTCCTCTCTCTCTCTCTCTCTCTCACACACACACACACACTCTCACTCTCACTCACTCCCAGGGTTAGAAATCACACACACACACACACACACACACACGCACACACACACACACACACACGTGGAATTTATCACGCCTTCCCTACCCCACTGACTCACCCTCTTCATTAAATAAAACACTGCAAGCTAAATATACCAAGTCGCCTCCCTCCCCCCTGAATCTTAATAAAGGACACAAGCCTGAAGGTGTTAAATAAAGTGTATACAAGGAAAGCCTCATGTGTGTGTGTGTGTGTGTGTGTGTGTGTGTGTGTGTGTGTGTGTGTGTGTGTGTGCTAACTTTAACTGTCACTCATGCATGGGGAATTTAAGGGGCGAAAAAACTACTCTCTTGTTGTTTGGTGAATTGGGAAGGTCTTTAAAGAATTCCTCCAAACTATGCCACGAAACTGTGATCCCATATTCATACTATCAAGGACATCTATTTTCTGGCATATAGTTTTGGAGGAATGTGTTGAGTTATAGCAAATAGGGGATCTGTTTTGTGACTATTTATGGATGGAGGACTCGGTAGCACTCCAGTTCATCCCCCCGAATCCTCCCCCCCCGCCCCCCCCCCTCCCCGCCCCCTCTATATTTGACCCCTTTTTCTATGTCACCTACTCTCCTTGGATCAAAATACATACAAGGATACTGAAGGCGGTGATGGGGGGGCGGGGGTAGTACAGTGTTGGGGGGGGGGGGGGCTAATTCTGGTGCAACTGATTCTTGCATGCTATTCTAGGCAACAGGTCACCATAATTTTTGTCCTCATCTGGTCCTGTTTCAAGGCATACATTGGAGGAATCAAGGCACTCTCATGTATGTACCAAAAGTATATATGATTAAACCCCCTTAAGGACCCTGTGATCGTGTATGATGATAATTGGAGGCTTCTGATTCCTCCTAACTATACCAGAAAACTAACCCCCTTACTGGTACTAATAGAGAATTTGTTTAATGGCATAATTTGGAGGAATCACAGACCTTCCACTTCATTCACCAACTAAAGAAATCTCCCCTTATTTATAGAATGACCATAAATCCGATTATACATATATTCTTGGGGCAGCACACACCACTCACAAGTCGAATTAACGACGAGGAGGAGGAAGAGGAAGGGGGAAGGGGGGTTTCCTGTGAAATTTAAAATCACCTGGCTTTAGTCCAAGAATTTGTTTATATTGAGAGAGGGAAGGCAATGTTAGTGGGTTAAGGGAATGAATTAACTTGTAACCTGGATATCACCTCAGGATAAGCTGTGACTCAGCTATGCATTATGGCACACATGAAACTAAACTTTGACGAATTATTTATATCCTTATAATTATGATGATGATGATTATGATTTATTATTATTTATTATTATTTTTTTTTTTTTTTTTTTTGCTAATGATGGTAACTGAATCCCACACTACACTACACTACACTTCACTATTACCACACAACACTACACAACAACCCTATTACACACCTCTATCATAACACACCACACCACACTACAAAACACTACACCACACCCAGCTACATCACACCACATCAGACACATTACCACACTAAACTACACCACACCACACCACACTTCACCATACCACACCACACCACACCACACCACACAAAAAACATCACCATACTACACCACACGACACTATAAAAACATAGATCCATATATTACGTGTTGTTGTTTTAGCTAACTACTGTGTAATAAGAACATCAACTGTATACACCATGTTTTTAATTTATGTATGTATAGTAGTTTTTCTTTCAAATTCTTTATGCTCATTGTAGTAGGTAGACTCGTGTTGTTATGTTTTGCTGTGTGTGTGTGTGTGTGTGTGTGTGAGATAAGAGGATGGATTGACGAAGAGGGAAGGGTGTGTGTGTGTGTGTGTGTGTGTGTGTGTGTGTGTGTGTGTGTGTGTGTGTGAAAGTTAAGAGGTAAAGGGGAGGTGGTGTTGTCATTTTTTTCAGTAGTTATAATGTAAACAACTTAGGCTTTTTAATATATAGACGCGGATGAGCTGCTTATGTGTTGATGGTGATGATAATGATGAAGATGATGATGATGATGATGAAGTTGATGATGATAATAATAATAATAATAATTATTATTATTATTATTATTATTATTATTATTTTGGTGTTGATTATTATTATTATTATTATTATTATTATTATTATTATTATTATTATTATTATTATTATTATTATTTTGATGATGATGATTATTACTATTATTATTATTATTATTATTATTGGTATGAAGATGATGATGATGATGATGATAGTGAAGATGATTTGAATGTTGTTGAGTAAATACTGTTTTCAATTTTTTTCTCTTTCCTTCTTTTCCTGAGCCTCCTGAACTACTTGATCTATATGGTGTGGTAAAAATGGAGGATTTCAGATTCTTTCAAATTATGATGAAAAAATTAATCAAGAAATCTATATTTATTTTGTTAATCATAGTAATTCTCCTTTTAGTTATCTCGATAATTGTTTTTTCTTTATAGTTATTAAATAATTTTCTGCATAGCTATTTCTGTAGTAATTTTCTTTTCAGTTATTCTTCTAAATAGTTATTGTTCTATAGTTATCGTTCTAAATAGACCTATAGCTCCACTGTCCCTTTAAAGATCGAGCCCTGTGGTGTAGTAAGATCATTTGAGTTAAACAAGTCCTTCAAACATTGTCACGAAACACCACCTATATGATGAAGATGATTATTATTTTTACTATTATTATTATTATTATTATTATTATTATTATTATTATTATTATTATTATTAGTGTTTCGTGGCATAGGCAGGAGGAATCAGAAGCCTCCAATTCCCATACACTGACAACACAGGGTTCTTAATCAATTTACAGGAAAGCCATCTACCTCGCAGATATTAATATGGTTGGACTCATGCCACACCATTTTACAAGACGGTGGGAAAACTTACACCCATCCACCACGAGTTATGGTTAATTAGCGTGACCCTCAGAACCACCACCCATCCATCCATCAACACTCATGTCTTATAATAATTATTTCCTTCAACGGGCCACGCTGGATGGTAAAATGGAAGAAGGGTTGATTCGCTCTTGGTAATTTCTTCTTCCCTTTTCCTGCCACTTTTTTAAGCATTTTCTTCATTTTCCCGCCAATTTTCCCCCCGTCGTTGTCGTCTTCATTTTTCCCGCCACTCTGTCTGTATCTATTATATTTTTCCCGCCACTCTGTCTGTATCTATTATATTTTTCCCGCCATTTTTTCAGTTTCTTTTACATATTTTCCCACCACTTTTTCTGCATTTTTTTATTTTTTTCCCGCCACTCAATCTGCATTTTATTTATATTTTTTCCCGCCACTCTCTCGGCATCTTCCTTTTACCCGCCACTCTCTCGGCATCATCTTCATTTTTCCCGCCACTCGCCCCGGGCCGGAAGTAGGTGGCGCGCGTGTGGTTACTTGGCGCCAAAAACACTAATGGGAGAAGCTGAAATGTAAACACGACCCAGCTTCCCGCAGCTGTCCACAGATGGCGCCCAGATTGCAGGCGCCCCTCCTCCTCCTCCACCTCCTTCCCCCTTACTCCTCTTCTCCCCTTACTCCTCCTCCTTCCCCCTTACTCCTCTTCTCCCCTTACTCTTCCTCTTCTCCCCTTACTCTTCCTCTTTTCCCCTTACTCTTCCTCTTCTCCCCTTACTCTTCCTCTTCCCCCTACTCCTCCTCTTCTCCCCTTACTCCTCCTCTTCCCCCTACTCCTCCTCTTCCCCCTACTCCTCCTCTTCTCCCCTTACTCCTCCTCTTCCCCCTACTCCTCCTCTTCTCCCTCCTCCTCTTCCCCCTACTCCTCCTCTTCTCCCTACTCCTCTTTCCCCCACTCCTCCTCTTCCCCCTCCGCCCACCTTCTATTCCTTCTCCTCCCACCTTCTCTTCCTCCTCCTCTTCCTCCTACTCCTCCTCTTCCTCCTACTCCTCCTCTTCCTCCTACTCCTCCTCTTCCACCTACTCCTCCTCCCCTCCCCCTTACTCCTCCTCCCCTCCCCCTTACTCCTCCCCTTGCTCTGAATCTGAAACGTACAAATAACAACATTCTTCGATGTCTAGCCTCGTTGCAGAAAAAAATTAAAGAAAGAAGATGATGTTACTATGGAGAGAGAGAGAGAGAGAGAGAGAGAGAGAGAGAGAGAGAGAGAGAGAGAGAGAGAGAGAGAGAGAGAGAGAGAGAGAGAGAAACTTTATCCTTGGGTCCTGGTAGAAATATTCATGGTAATTATTCGTCGATAACTGATGTGGTAATTTGCGTATCCTTGTGAGACTTTACACAGAAATGAATATAGTGATGTTTTCATACGTTGAGTCACTCGTTAAAGTAAGAAGGACTCCATCAGACAAGACACCTTATTTCTTAATTAAGTCGTGTGATTAACATTGTAACTGATTATTATAATAATAATAATAATAATAATAATAATAATAATAATATCGATAACAAATATAAAAATAACAATAACAATAATAATAATAATAATAATAATAATAATAATAATAATAATATCAATAACAAATATAAAAATAACAATAATAATAATAATAATAATAATAATAACTAACAATAATAATAATGATAACAATAATGATAGTGATGGTAATAGTGATGATGGTGTAAATACTTTTCTCATCTTGTAATTGTTTCCCTTCTTGTTTTATATCTGCTAATTACTCCTTTGTCAACGCTGTAACCTTAGGAAGCAGATGTATTTATCTTTATTTCTACTTAACATCATTATTTATTTAGTGAAGGTATTTATTCATTTATTTATTTATTTATTGATTGACTGATTGGTTATTGAATTGATTATTTATTTAATTATTTATTCATTTATTTTTATGGTTGAAAATCTCCTGCGTCGGAAAATCGAAATAAATAAATTAATAATAATAATAATAATAATAATAAGAATAATAATAATAATAATAATAATAATAATAATAATAATAATAATAATAGCAATAATAATAATAATAATAGCAATAATAACAATAATAACGATGAGAATTTAGAAATGGAGGAAAAATATTGGTGATAAATTGGAGGGCAACTGAATCCTCCAAACTATATCATGAAACAAATGTCCCATAAGTAACATATTGGTGATTTGTTTCCTGGAATAACTTGGAGGATTTAATAACCCCTCAATTTTCTCGACCGACATTTTTAACTCGATGTCCTGACGGTATTTTTTAAAGGAAATAGTATAGTGTTGGTAAATCTGGAGCAAATGATTCCTCCAAACTACTCCAAGCAACAGGTTACGGTTGTTTTTATTAATATGGTTCTGTTTCCTGACATAATTTGGAGGAATAATCAAAGCGCTCTGATGTGCCAAAAATATACCATCCCCTTTTAAGGAGACTTTCTTGTTGACAAAATGGATGGCTACTGATTCCTCACAACTGTGCCAGAAAACAGACGCCCTCAGTTGTACAAATAAGGCATCCGATTCGTGGCATAGTTTGGAGGAATCAGAGACCTTCCAATTCACCAACAAGAGAATCTCCTCTTAAGCACTATCTCTCTCTATATATAATAACATAAAATTTTATCATAGTAATAAGACTGTCTACATCAATCACACCACAAACAAGTGTGTCCTGAGCCACTGTGTAAACCAAACCATGTACACTCGAGCTGGTAAATTCTCGACCCCGTAATTGAATGTTTATATCATTTTTAGCTGGTAACATTGATTGGGGAGGAACCAGAGTTGGTAGAACATAATAGATCGACATGATACAATCTTTCGCCTACAATGACACCTTCCCCACATAACGTTACTTACTATATATATATATATATATATATATATATATATATTAATAGCTCTGATGATATAAACATCTAGGTACGTGGTCGCGAATTTACGAGCTCGAGTGTACTGTACAGCCACAATCAAGTAACCACCAACACTCTCCTTCCATCTTGCAAATATATCAGTATCTTATCTAAATATTTTCATACAACACCTTACATCAACTCAACCACCTTACTTATTATTATTATTATGTGGTGCTGCAAAATCAAATCATACACGTGTTGTTCTCTATTACCAAGATATTTACTACGATGGAAAGAAAGTGTTGGTGGATATTTGATTGTGGCTGGCTACAATCAAATAACCACCGACACTTGCCTTCCATCGTAGTAAATATCTTGGTAATAAAGAGCAACACGCGTATTGTTTTGCAGCACCTCATAGTAATAATTGAGGGGGTTGAGTTGACGTAAGGTATTTGTATGATTATATTTTGATATGATACTGATATACTTGACAGATGGAAGGAGAATGTTGGTGATTATTTGATTGTGGCTGTAGACAATTATTTTTACGTCATGACCTGTAGTATCAGTCACAGGGACGTACTGTACAGGAGTTTAATTAATTAGGGGGAGAAATGGGTGGGCTACGGATTACTTCAAACTACACCACGACACAGACTGACTGATCCCCTTATAGTAAACATTGATGAGGTCGTCTTGTTTCCTGGCATTGTTTACTATATCTTAAAAGGGGAGAAACTCTTGATGGTTAATTGGGGGGGCTACTGATTCTTCCAAACTATGGCATCCACGACACAAAAGAATCGCCTCAATGTTACCAATAAGGGTTCTGCTGGTAAGTGACATAGTTTGAAGTATTTACCGAAACAATATTCTCCCCTTAACTTAACTTGGCGAAAATGCACCTGCTCCCTTATTTTTTTTATTTATTGTTTTTATTTTTTTCGGTAAATGTAAAGCAATCTAATACAAATTACACTAGATTTTTACACGATTATTGGTAATTATCTGCAACCTGTAATATACACGAAATAAACGATTATCTAAGGCAATATTTCTCACAAGGGAATCGGTGCATTTTCGCCAGGATAATATAATAATGATAATATATATGCTCACTATAGGCAGCGGGTGGTGATTGGAATGTACAGCCATGAGCAAAAGTCCTGCATTGGATACAAAACCAAAATTACACATAGCAAAATTACAAAATTATCCAGAGTTTATTTTTGCATTATTATTATTATTATTATTATTATTTTTTTTTATTTTTTTTTTTTTAAGGGCATTTCATAAATTTAACAAAGGTGTTGCAGAATTATTATTGCACGTGACTGTACACTGGCTATCCATATATATTTCAGCCCCACCCTTTAAAAAATCAATAAAATCCATACACCTAACAAAATCATACTCCTATACAAAAAAAAAAATGAAAAATGAAAACCCAGACACTTTTCAAAATTATTGGCAATTCTAATTTATAAAAAAAAACATAAAATCAAGACAAAATCAAGCAACTTTAGCATCGAAATTAAAAAGTGAAAATCAAATTCAAATGGTTCTATAAAAATTATCTATAAAAAATAATTTCTTCGTGGAGGGAGAGGGATTTGGGAGAGTAAGTCTACAGTATACACACACCACCGTCACTTTGGTGGATAACTAACTATCTCTCTCTCTCTCTCTCTCTCTCTCTCTCTCTCTCTCTCTCTCTCTCTCTCTGATCAAGACCATTATTATTATTATTATTATTATTATTATTTTGTGGGGGAAAAAAATTCAGTCCTGTCAAATTTTTGTATAGATCTGATGCCTCCAAACGATGCTACGAAACAGACCCCCTCCCTCTTTTCCCTATGAATTTATGTAGTTACCTTGTTTGCTGGCATAGTTTGGAGGAATCAGTGTCCCACAACCTATATTAAAACGAACCCCATTGAAGTAATTATGGGTTTTTTAAGAGCAACCAACCAACCAACTAACCAACCTCTCTTCTCTCTCTCCCGCTAGCGTCCACGTCGGTCTGTGTGAATAGTGAAGAAGTGAATAAAGGGTGAAGGTGTGAATGTGTGAATAATGAATAAAGGGTGAAGGTGTGAATAATGAATAAAGGGTGAATAGTGAAGAAGTGAATAAAGGGTGAAGGTGTGAATAATGAATAAAGGGTGAATAGTGAAGAAGTGATTAAAGGGTGAAGGTGTGAATAATGAATAAAGGGTGAATAGTGAAGAAGTGAATAAAGGGTGAAGGTGTGAATAGTGAATAATGAATAAAGGGTGAATAGTGAAGAAGTGAATAAAGGGTGAATAAAGGGTGAAGGTGTGAATAATGAATAAAGGGTGAATAGTGAAGAAGTGAATAAAGGGTGAATAGTGAAGAAGTGAATAAAGGGTGAAGGTGTGAATAATGAATAAAGGGTGAATAGTGAAGAAGTGAATAAAGGGTGAAGGTGTGAATAATGAATGAAGAGGTAGAATAGTAAAATAGGTGAATAATGAATGAAGGGTGAAGGTGTGAATAATGAATGAAAGGGGTAGAATAGTAAATAGGTGAATAATGAATGAATGGGAGAATAGTAATTAGGTGAGTAATGAATGAAGGGAGAATAGTAAAATAGGTGAATAATGAATGAAGGGGAGAATAGTAATTAGGTGAATATTGAATGGAAGGGTAGAACAGTAAATAGGTGAATAATGAATGCATAGTATACAGTGAAGTGGTGTGTAATTATTAGTTGATGAATAATGAATGAGTGGTGAATGCACTGTAAATTGTGAAGGGGTGAGTAATGAATGGGTGAGGAATGCATCGTAAATAGTAAAATAATGAATAAGTGAGGAGTGCATAACAAATAATAAAGATGAGTAATGAAAGAGTAATGAAATGCATAATAAATAATCCAACTCATAAAATGTATATATATATAATACTTAAATGAAGGAAGGAAAAATAAGCGAAATATTCCATCAATCAGTACTTAAGGACCCTGTGATCGTGTATGAGAGTTGGTGGCTTCTGATTCCTCCTGACTATGCCACGAAACAAGCTCCTTCCATATAGGTGGTGTTTCGTGGCAATGTTTGAAGGACTCACTAACCTCCAATTTTCTGACTACATCACTGGGGGTCCTTAATATATCATAAGCGTTGCAGGAATTGACACAGCTATAAAGGTTCTCATCTGCAACTTGTAAACCCAGGAATGTCAGGACGCGACACGTGTTATCTATCTAAGGTTATATTACTAACAAGGAGATAGTACAATTTCGTCAGGTTAATAAAATATGGATTATAGTTCTATTCATGTACCTACTCTACACTAACACACACACACACACACACACACACACACAGTTCTTCTCTAAACCACAGTTACACACAAACACAATATATCTTTTAACCACAGTTACACACACACGCGCAATACTTCTCCCAGTCACACATACAATACTTCTGCCAATCACACACACACACACACACACACACACACACTACTTTTCCCTATCACACACACACACACACACTACTTTTCCTAGTCACACACACACACACACAATACTTTTCCCACACACACACATACACATACTCACCTCAGGGTAGGAGTATCTGGCCCTGTCGTGTGCTGGTCTTCGATGAGGTGCTCCCTGTGACTGACTCCGCCTCTTCCCCACACCCCCCGTGAACATCATCTTGACGGCCCTCCTCCTCCTCTTACTTCCTTGCTTGCTCGCCCTCACACTTGTTGGCCTTGTCTTTATGTCTTCCTTGCTTCCCCTCACGCTTGCTTTCTTGCTTGCTTGCTTCTCCTTCTTGCTTGCTTTCTCTCTCTCTCTCTCAAGCAAGCAAGTAAAAAATTAAGGATGCTTGGTAACTGTAGTGTTTTGAGCGTTTTATATTTTAGTTATACCTTGCCTTTGAGTTTTTCGGCTCTTATTAGGTAAATGAACAGACACACAGAGGGGCAAATTCCCTACTGCCTTGCCTTGTCTTGTCTTGCCTTGTTCACCTTTTTAATACTACAAATGAACGGGCGACCACTGAACGTAATCAAGGGCCCTACAAACAACTTAGTGCCTTTTCTCGTGCCGTTCAGTTTATTGTACCGCGAGTGAACGGGCGACAACTGAACGTAATCAAAGACCCCACAAACAACTTAATGTCTTTTCTCGTGTCGTTCCCTAGTGCCACACTGGGGAGGGAACGAACGCACGAACAACGAGTCGACGCGGCCACAGTAAACAAAACAAATGGAAACGACCCAAACTTGTTCTGGTGCGTCTTGCTCACAAAACTTAATTGACGGCCACGAGCACTGAACTTGACAACAACAACGACTACAAAAACAACAACACTAGCTGTACGAACGAACATAAACACCGAAGACACCGATTGCTTTTTCTCATGGTACGACAGTGATTAATATTCGAAGCCTCTTTAAAGTTTACAGTACAGTATTTACAAGATAAGTCGCATGTAATTTTTTTCTTTTTTTGTGTGTGTGTGTGTCGATGTAATAGAATAGAAAATGTCTTCGCCCCCTCACACACGTACTGTACACACACTCAAACACACTCACCCAAACACACACACGACTCGGTGACGCACTTCAAATGTCTTTATTCAGACAAACCACAGATGATTATTTTCCTTAACTTCAACTGAGAGAGAAATGCTAATCTTGACGTCGGACTTGGGGTGTGTTATTCCTTGAGCCCCGTCGTGAGAATGTGAAAATAAACAATGAGACTAACTAACCTCACCTCCACCAACATCATCATCACTGCTTACAAACAACTTCAAACAAAGAGGGGAAATGATAAAACATAAAAAAAAAAACACTCCCTTTCTTTCCTTTTTTGTCAGATTTGTGTACAGCTTATATATAATAAAGTTTGTACACCAATTTTCTGTCACATAAAGAAAACTGTGAGAGGTTTCCGTTTTCCTTTATTCTTTTCTTATTCTTTTTCTTCTTGTTACCACTGTCTGTCTCTCTTGATCAAAGCAAACCGAATTATCTTTTCTTTTTTCACCTCCTTTCGTCGGCGTGTTCTTCTTCTTCTTTTCCTTTTCCTCTCTTTTTTAGTTCTTCTCCTTCCTCTTTTCCTTTTTTTCTTCTCCCTCCTCTTTTCCTCTTCTTCTTTTACTTCTCCCTTTTCCTTCTTCTTCTCCCTCTTCTTCTCCTTCTTCTTCTTTTACTTCTCCCTTCTCCTTTTTTTTCTTCTCCCTTTTCCTTTTTTCTTCTCTCTTCTCCTTTTCCTCTTTTTCTTCTCTGAGTCAGTAACAAACACAAAACAAGCGTTGCTCCTTCCCTGTAGTCTTGTACTCTACTCAATTGGAACCATCACAGGGTCAAGGAACTGTGTGTATGTATGTATGTATGTGTGTATGTCAAAAAATATGGAAGAAAGGGAGAATAACCCCTCTTCCACGTGCGAGCAAACGGCAAAATTAATATTCCTCACTTTTTATTTTGTTTCTACCAATTCCATAAAAACATCAACTGAAGAGAGGTGTTTATAATTATGTTGGTGTGTATTGGGTTGGGTTAGCTGGCTCGAGATGGAAATGCTTGGAAAATGGCAGTCTCTTCTCGTCACTCTGGAGCCTCTCTCTCTCTCTCTCTCTCTCTCTCTCTCTCTCTCTCTCTCTTCAGCGGGCAGGCGATGAGATGAGGATAATTTCAGTATTTCCTAAGAGGTCGAATAAGTGTTTTCAATTTGTTTTTTTTGTTTCTATCCAGGGATATTGGAGTGACACGGTTCTAGATGGCCTTTAATAATTTCTGTTCTGATTCCTTTTCTTTTTTTCTCAAACTGTATGGTACACTTGTTTTCCTTATTATTTACATATAAGGGGACACTGTTATACTTCCATTCTTGTACTTTTTCCTCGATAAATTTTAGCAACACTGATTACTTGGCAATAAAATGACACCGTCTTTCAATAACACCGTGATAATTTTTCAGGGATTTATACAATTGTTATTATTTTTTTTAATATGATAATGCAATAACACCTTGATCTCCTTTTGAAGATCTATGCTATATTCACTACTTTTTCTGGTAATGCAAAAACACCTTGATCTCGTTTTAAGAGATTTATGTTATTTCTATGGTACCTTTTCCTGGTAAGACAATAACACCGTGCTATCCTTTGTGTGAGCCAGCTGAACAAACACCAACACTCCCAAACAGCAAACGTCTTGGGGTCACGAGAAGTAGTAGGAATGTTACGTCTAGACCTCACCAAAATGCACCCAAGGCAAACACTTGGTCTCATCAAAGCCACTTACTTTATTATCAAAACTACAAACTAATGGACAAACAAGAGATCTTCAATTCGTGGGGGTATCTTCGGCAACAACTGAAGAGTCGCGTGAAGATAGAGTTGTGTTTTGTTTCGTTTCGTTTACGTCTTCGTAGTTTAGTCTTTCTTTTTTTATCAATGGATATGTAAAAATCTTGCGGTGGAATTGTTGTATTGTTTTGATTGTCTACTTTTTCAATTCACACGCAGAGTCTAGTTTATGGCACCAAACAAATTCACTCGCGAACGCACACACGTGCACACGGAGGGGGGGGGGGCATAGCCCTTCTCGCTCAGGCCAGACGTTGCAGGCTTGTATTAGGAAGTTGTGGGAGGTGTAGTGGTGTTGGGAAGACAGCAGTAGCAGTTTTAGTAGTAGTTGTAGTAGTAGTAGTAATAGTAGTAGTATTAGCAGTTGTTGCTGTTGCGGCAGTTGCAATAGTAGTTGTAGTTTATTGGAGAGGTAGCAGTTTGTTCTCTGCCTTGAGAAAAAGTGGCTGATTTTCTTTTCACTTGGAGTGACTGAGGGTCCAGGTGGTACGACAACTTAGCTCAGGACACGACACTGGTGAAGTGAGAGTTGGGTGACGGAGGTGAACTGCTGCTGGGACATATTATTAGTGTTAAGCTATGGCGGTGTGTTGGGTGTTGTTGTTATGGCAGTGTGTTGTAAGGCTGGATGTGACGGCAGGGGGTGGGAGGGATGACCTGCGGCAGGGGAGAATGAGCTGTGGCAGGGGCGGGGCACACAGACGCCCTGCCACGGCGCCCAACTCACGAGACCTTGGCCGGGACGTACTGACGGGCGGGCGGCTGTAATGGGCTCCACGCCCGCCCTCTCCGCTGGACGAGGGCGTGCGGCGCCGCCCACCGCATCACGTCCTCACTAGCGGCCCGGCCCGGGGCTGACGACCAGCAGTTGACGGACGGGGGCAGGGCTGGGGGCGGTAAGGGAGGCCATGATGACGGGCACGGCTGGGCATGAAGGTACCGTGCCCTTGATGCCCCTCCTGCTGCTGCTGAGGTGGTGGGACGGGTGGGCACGCGGGTGTAGGGCGGGTGGAGGGAGCGGGCGGGTTGGTCACTGTGGAGGTAGCGCGGCGGCAGCGACGGTGTGGTTGTCGTGGCGCAGAGCCAAACAGCACTGACGGAGTGCCACATACCCGCCCCCGCTGCCACGTCGCCCGCACCTGACCACACCTGGCAACGCTGTAACTGGCACCACGCTGCCAAGTCCACCCTCCCAGGGCTCACACGACACGCTTGGCACCACAGCCGCCCTCACACACACACACAGATACACACACACACACACACACACACACACACACACACAGCTGATCACAACTGCTCCCCATGGCAATATCCCCTTCACTGCAAACTCCAAAACAAACAGTAGGGTGAGTGTTGTTTGGTGGCGCCACGGACAAATCAGTCACTCAGGCGACCTCCCACGATGCACTCACGCTGCATGGGGTAGGTCAGCCAGTCAGTCAGTCAGTCAGGCAGGCAGGCAGAGGGGGTGTTGCTGTTCCGTCATATATAACTGACTGACTAGCCAAATAACTAACTAACTTACATACTAACTATCTAACCAGCCATCCACTTAACGAACTAACTAACCAATAAAACAATCAACTCACGACTAACTATCACGCCCTCATAAAGAACAGCATATATATCAAATGTAACACACTCTCTAACACTGCCTCTAACTCTAACACTGTCTCTAACACTAACACTGTCTCTAATTCTAACACTGCCTCTAACTCTAACACTGTCTCTAACTCTAACACTGTCTCTAACTCTATCTCTAACTCTAACACTGTCTCTAACTCTAACACTGTCTCTAACTCTAACCACGTGGCCCTCCAATTCCCACTCTACAAATTTAAGAGGGTAAAATTACACAATATTCTGCGAGTTTGTTTGAGGGACGCGAATTCCTCCAAACTCAACCACGAAACGGATTCACGTCTTACAGATACCGTTTTGTGGGACAGTGTGAAGGAATGAAAATAGCACTCGATCTGCAGAAAGAAAAAAAAAGAATAATACCCCTGTTTGAATGCCTGTGTCCAATAAGTTTAACCACAAAAGACTTCACCTCTCCCCACTCCCTTCCCTTCCTCCCTCCCCCTTCCTTTCCCTTCCCGCCCTCCCTCCTTTCCCTAACTCCCCCTCTCCTTTCCCTCTCTCCCTCCTTTCCCTCCTTTCCCGCCCTCCCCCCTCCTTTCCCTTCCCTCCCTCTCTCCCCCTCCTTTCCATCCC
This sequence comes from Petrolisthes cinctipes, assembly GCA_033782935.1. Taxonomy (NCBI): domain Eukaryota; kingdom Metazoa; phylum Arthropoda; class Malacostraca; order Decapoda; family Porcellanidae; genus Petrolisthes; species Petrolisthes cinctipes. The sequence continues at coordinate 89,921 of JAWQEG010000208.1, read as the reverse complement.
TCCCTCCCTCCTTTCCCTCCCTTCCTCCCCCCCTTTCCATTCCTCCCTTCACCTCCTTTTCCTCCCTCTCTCCCCCTTCTTTTCCTCCCGCCCTCCCCCCTCCTTACCCTCCCTCCCCCCTCTTTTCCCTCCCTCAACACCCAGAGTAAAATATTGTCTCCATGATTTTGTACTCTAAAGCTTCATGTAAGTATATCCCTCCCTCCTTCCTTTCCTCCTTCCTTCTTTCCCTCCTTCTCTCTCTCCTTCTCAACCCTATACCCCTCCTTCCTTTCCTTCCTTCTCTCCTTACCTCCTTCCTAAACCTATACTCCTCCATTCTTCCCTCCTTCTCTCTCTCCTTCTCAACCCTATACCCCTCCTTCCTTTCCTTCCTTCTCTCCTTACCTCCTTCCTAAACCTATACTCCTCCATTCTCTTCCTCTCCTTCCCTCCCTCTCTCCCTTGTCCTCTTCCATCCATACCTCTCTCTCCCCTCCATCCCTTCCCTCCTCCATTCTCTCCCTCTCTTTCCCTTCAACCTACCTTCCTTCCATCTCCTCCCATCCCTCCCTCCCCCCCTCCCTCTGTCTATCTGTCTGTCTGTCTCTGTCTGTCTGTCTTTCTCTCTGTCTGTCTGTCTCTCTATCTGTCTGTCTCTCTGTCTGTCTGTGTGTCTGTGTTGTTGCGAAAGGTTTGGATTGGATGGTTGGTTGGAGTGGGTGTCATGTCAATCTGGTAATCTTCTTTTTCTCAGCCACCCTTTGCACATTCTTACCTTGAACAGTGTGTCTGGATTTTTCTCTGTCTGTCTGTATCTCTGTCTGGTTCTCTGTTTGTCTGTCTGTCTTACTTCTAGTTTGCATGTCTGTCTGTCTATCTATCTATCTGTCTGCCTGGCAAATTGTTTGTCTGTCTGTCTTGTAGTCTGTCTGTCTGTCTCTCTCTCTGTACATTATCTTCCTCTTTGTCTGTCTGTCTATCAATAACTATCAATGTATGTACGGGATGTATGTATGTATGTATGTAGCTCTCTCTCTCACTCTTAGACATTAAGGACCCTGTGATCGAGTATGAAAATTGGATGCTTCTGATTCCTTCAAACTATGCCACGAAACAAGCTTCTTCAGTATAGGTAGTGTTCGTGGCAATCTTTGAAGGACTCGTTTCCCTCCAATTTCCTGACTACATCACTTGGCCCCTTAACTAACTCAGACGACCAAACAACCTTACAAAAGAATTATATCAAGAAAAGAAAATGGAATCACTGAAACGAGGCCTAAATCACAGACCCACGTGTGCGACTAGAGAGAGAGAGAGAGAGAGAGAGAGAGAGAGAGAGAGAGAGAGAGAGAGAGAGAGAGAGAGAGAGAGAGTTTAAGGGGAGTAATTTTGCTATTGTCGGTAAATTGTTGGACATGTGAGGGTGACTGTTGCCGAGGTGACATGTAACCACTTACTTACTTACTTACTTACTTACTTACTTGCTTACTTACTTGCTTTATCAATCGCTCTGTCGCACTCACTCACTCACTCACTCCATGAACTCACTCATATTCCCTCATTCTCACACACATACATACCCACACACGAGCTCACTCACATTCTCTCTCTCACACACACACACACACACACACACACACACACACACACACACATACACACATTCAAGGTTACAGTATCGATGGAGTGGTCAATCATGTAACCCTTAACAAGATGCGGGTACCAAAAAAAAAAAAAAAAAAAATCAGACATAATAATTATTAACATTGATCGCTACTGATTCCTCCAAGCTACTCCATGCAACAGGCCACCAATAGTTTTGTTAATCTGGTCCTGTGTTCTAACATACTTTGGAGGAATCAAGACGCTCCTTAATTAAAACAACGCGGGTATATATCACTGCTATTATATATTTTTTGAGGAGGATGGAGTTTTGCTGATTCCTCCAAAATATTCCAAGCAACAGGTAACCATTCTATATATTTATGTTTTATTTATTTTTTAATCTGGTCCTGTTTCCTGGCATACTTTGGAAGAACTATACCCACTTAAATAACTAGCCTTCCCTCTTATCTTAGGCCTAATCTCCTTGGGTGCCATTATCGCTTGTGTGTGTGTGTGTGTGTGTGTGTGTGTGTGATGACGTCAGATCCGGTGAAGGAAAAAATGTATGTTCCTTAATGGATGGACACACATACACACACACACATATACATACACATAAATCTCTCTCTCTCACGTCGCCACACACACACACACACACACACACACACACACACACACACACACATATATAATATATATATAGGCACATACGCTCACACACGCAATATAAATGATAGATAGATTGATAGATAGACAGATAAGTGAATAAATACCATATTAAATACACGGATAAAACAGCCTGGTCAATAGAGAAATTAACTTGACCTCTAATGACCTTACCTGTGGAATGCTTATTGTAATATATATCTCATAAATCAACTTGACCTGTAATGACCTTACCTGTGGAATGCTTATTGTAATATATATCTCATAAATCAACTTGACCCTTCATGACCTTACCTGTGGAATGCTCATTGTAATATATATCTCATAAATCAACTTGACCCTTAATGACCTTACCTGTGGAATGCCCAGCTCTCTACCCAACAGCGATAGTCTTGTGGTGTTGTGTTGGTGTCCATTCCTCATTCCTTTGTAGAGTTCTTCCTCTTTCTCCTCCTCCTCTTTCTCTTCTTCCTCTTTCTCTTCTTCCTCTTTTGACAATCCATAGTAAAATCTGCTGTTTGAGTGTTTGTGTTTTTGGTTCATAGTAGTTTCTTATATTTTTTCGTACTTTTTTCATACTATTTTATTTTTTAATATATATTTTCATACTGTTTTCATACTATTTTTATACAAATTTCATACTATTTTAATATTATTTTATACTATGTTCATGCTATTTTTATTTATATATATATATATATATATATATATATATTTTTTTTTTTTTGTCAATGTCACTGTTACAATAGTTCACTGTATGGCAATAAATAGTTCATAGTAGTAGTAGTCCATCGGGTCTACCACTACGAATACAGAAAGCAAGGAACCACAAGTACTCGAAAAAATTTAATACTCCTTCGGTTTTGTGAGACTCCATCGGGTTTACCACAAGGAATACGAAAGACCAAAAACAACCAACACTTGAAACAGAATAATAGCTCAATGGGTTTGTTTGTACCACCATCGGGTTGGTTTGCCACTACGAATGCAGAAAACAATGAATCAACACTTTCCACGCTTCTTCGGTTTTGTATCACTCCTTCGGGCTTGACACTACGAATACGAAAGACAGAAAACTAACACATTCCACACTTTTTTGGTTCTGTATCACTCCTTCGGGCTTGCCACTACGAATACCAAAGACAGAAAACCAACACATTCCACACTTCTTCGGTTCTGTATCACTCCTTCGGGACTGCCACTACGAATACGAGAGACAGAGACCCCAAAACACTCGCAATACGTACTCCTTCGGGTTTAAACCTAACACTTCATCGGTTTTGCCACTACAAATACGGAAAGCAAAGAAAGAATCCTCACTTCAACTATTCCTTCGGTTTTGCAATATTTCATCGAGTTTGCCACCACCAGTTCATCGTAATACTCCTTCGGGTTTGCCACTACGAATACGAAAGACAAAGATGCAACATGTCGACGCCGCCGCTCACCATAGCTCCTGCCACACACACACACACACACACACACACACACACACACACACACACACACACACTTTTATATATACTTACACACACACACACACACACACACTTTTATATATATTTACACACACACACACTTTTATATATACTTACACACACACACACACACTTTCATCTATACTTACACACACACACACACACTTTTATATATACTTACACACACACACACTTTTATCTATACTTACACACACACACACACACACACTTTTATATGTACTTACACACACACACACACACTTTTATATGTACTTACACACACACACACACACATACACACGCACACACACACACACGCACGCACACGCACACACACACACTCACTCACTAAGGGCGGTATAATACTGTACTGTAGAGACCCGTGAATGACATACCTTCTACACACACACTCACTCCATGTTGATTAGATAAGGGTAGAAGGGTATTATTTCTCTCTCTCTCTCTCTCTTCTCTCTCTCTCTCTCTCTCTCTCTCTCTTGTGTGGGTTTAGAAGGGTAATACATTCTCTCTCTCTCTCTCTCTCTCTCTCTCTCTCTCTCTCTCTCTCTCTCTCTCTCTCTCTCTCTCTCTCTCTCTCTCTCTCTCTCTCTCGTGTGTGGGTGTATAGATATTATTTTAGGTGTGTGTATATGGATATGTAAGTGTGTGTGTAACATGCATGTATGTACGACTTTGTGTGTGTGGCATGGTAGAAATATATATATGTGTGTGTGTGTGTGTGTAAGTATAGATAAAAGTGTGTGTGTGTGTAAGTATAGATAAAAGTGTGTGTGTGTGTGTGTAAGTATATATAATAGTGTGTGTGTATGTATGTTTGTGCTCGCTCGCTTTTACCATCCCTTATTAGTCCTTCCAACACAGAATTTCTCAGGAACTAAACAGTCATCACATCCTCTAAGTAAAACACAAACCCAACTCACCAACCTTTGTATAGTTTTCCCCGAGTCATATCCTGTTGGTGTCAAATTAATTAAGGGACCCTGTGATGTAGTCAGAAAATTGGAGGTAAACGAGTCCTTTAAATATTACCACGAAACATCACCTATATTATGGAAGGAGTGTGTGTGTTTTGTGTGTTTGAGTCAGGGGGAATCAGAAGCCTCCAATTCCCATACACGATTACAAGGTCCTTAAATGGGAATAACTTGTTTTCGGTGAAATAGACTAACTCAAAGTTATTAATATTTTTTTTTTTTTTTTTTTAGTGGCATCGTTTGGAGGAATTCAGCAGTCCTCCATTTCCTCGATAATGTGATATTTTACGATCCTATATAATTATGCAGTTTACAAGAAAACCAGGCTAGCTGTATTAAATGTTTTTATCGTAACTTGAAGCTCTTTTGAATCTTTAGGCATTTTTTTGTAAGTATTAATAAGGAAGATAGAGGGTTGAGATACCAATGAGTGTCACAACTTTCAGCTGTCTTCAGAAATATTTCTTTAATTAATGGTAACGTTTACAATAATGTGTACGAATATAATCCTTTATTTTTTTCTTTTCTTTTTTAGTTCTTTATTTGCCTTTAGTACATTTTGGGGAACGTTAAATATTGGAAAAACAATTATTGCAGTAATATTTTAAAAGATAATACTACTACTACTACTAATAATAATAATAGTAATAATAATAATAATAATAATAATAATAATAAACATATTGTACAGAGGGTGGGCAAGTGAAGCGACATGTTAATTTAGTTTTATTTATGTATTCCCTGTATTACTTTCGTTCTCTTTAACATTATGAATTAGAAAATATGATAAATATTTGGGATAACTCAATCAAATACATAGGAACACATAAAATCAAAGTACTATGTCACATAAGTGCTGTATGTGTGTGTGTGCGTATTCGTGTTTGTAGTGTGCATTATTACCGATTCCATGTGTACAATTATTATGTGCACTATTTCTCTTTTTATTATTTTGTCTGTCATATGTTTTTCCGTAATTAAAATTATGATGTATTTATTCTTGACATATAATTTTTTCTTCTTTCTTTTTATTATTTTGTCTGTCATATGTTTTTCCGAGATTAAAATTATGATGTATTATTCTTGACATATAAAATTTTCTTCTTTCTTTTTATGCAGGTAAGCGCCACTGGTACAACTCGTCTGAAAGAGTGAGTATTTACTGAGTGAATTTGTAGGGACCCTGTAATGTACGTAGAAAATTGGTGGTAAATGAGTCCTTCAAATATTGCCACGAAACACTACCTATATGGAAGGAGCTTGTTTCGTGGCATAGTCAGGAGGAAACAGAAGCCACCAGGTCTCATACACGATCACACGGTCCTTAATTAAGTTTCTTGGTGGCTTCTGATTCCTCCTGACTATGCCACGAAACAAGTTCCTTTAATGTAGGTGGTGTTTCGTGGCAATGTTTGAAGGACTCGCTGACCTCCAATTATCTAACTACATCACGGAGATCTTTAAGCTATTTTTAATTTGCTATATAGGGAATGTGTTGTGAACTAAGTATGATCAATCAAAGCGAAGTAATCTCTGTATTTTTCTTATATATTTATTTATCATATTTATTGTACAGTATCCAAGAGCTTTTGCAGTATTCATTCATATAGTTTTTATTATTTTTTTGTATTGGTGTTATAAGATTTATCCCTCATTCCTCGAGCAAAGTCAACTCACACATATTGAGTTAAAATATTATAACAGGTAGATACAAAAATCTTACTGTATGTAGATTTGCTAAAGTTTTATATAAGGATGGTCAATGAAATAATAAGGTATGTAAATTTTTCTAAAGCTTTATGACATGTAAATGAAAAAAAAATTTGCATGTATAAATATTACATGCTAAATTTTATAATAGGTAAATAAAAAAAAATGTTGTATATAGATTTACTAAAGTTTTAAGACAGGTAAATACAATAATAATGTTGTATGTATAAAGCTAACGTTTTATGACAGGTAAATACAAGGATAGTACTGTATGTTGTAGATTGGCTAAAATATATGTATTTGTTGTAATTATATATGCGTTTAGATATATAGGTATGTACACTCGCAATCCAAAATATGTATCCAGGCTTGTTTCGAATAGCCTGATCGAGTATTTAGCGAGCTCAAGCAAATATGAAACAGAATAAGCATTGTAATTGGTTTACTAGTATGTCAAATGATTCGAAACTTCAACAAGACCTGGATAAAAATTTTGGATTGCGAGTGTACAGTACAGTTGTCCACATTTCCACGTTTCTCACCTACTTGGTCAAAAATGTTCTCCTCTTCCTGTTAACTAAGGGAAGATTCTCTGGTTGGTGAATTGGAAGGTCTCTGATTCCTCCAAACTATGCCAAGAAACAGATCCCCTAATAGTAGCCTACCATTGAGGGCGTGTGCTTTCTGGCATAGTTTGGAGGAATCAGTAGCCTTCCAATTCACCAACAAGAGAGTCTCCCCTTAAATAGTTATGGAAGATTCATCAAAGTTTCCACCCCTTATTTCGAATCGCTATAAATTATGAGAGAGAGATTTAATGGTTCTTCCTCTAATCTAATCTAAGGGTCGGTTTATGTTTGAGGAGAAGGGAGGACTGGATTAGCAACTCGTGGTGGAGAATGATGGAGTAAACTGTATGATATAATTATTATTAGAAAAACAAGTGTATAAAAAAAGGGATCGTTTGTTTTGGGCAGAAGTGGAGGGCTACCGATTACTGCAAACATTGCCAGGAAACAGGCAGCCCAACTCATTATACGAGTAGGGGACCTGTTTTGTTGGAGTGTTTAGAGGGTTACGTAAACTCCAAAGGATCTACAAAACTAAAAATTATATATATAAAAAAATACTCCCTTAATTTCAAAGCTAAACTGAAACACTGAAGAGACCCTGTGATGCAGTCAGAATATTGGAGGTAAATGAGTCCTTCAAATATTGCCACGAAACACCACCTATATGGCAGGAGCTTGTTTCGTGGTATGGTCAGGAGGAATCAAAAGCCTCCAATTCTCATAAGCGATCACAGGGTCCTTAATGATGGCTATAGTCACGGTCAAAATAATTTCTGTCACGTCTCTTCTCCAAGTTTGAGATTCACTTTGATGTCAGTAAAGATCAAATTTCCTGCCACGTATCTCCATATTTTACTCGTATTACTTCCTCTATATCACTTTACTCTTTCCCGACGAGCGTCTTTCGCACGAAAACAAACTTCTGTTGACGTTGTTGCTGCTTTCTAGTTCCCGCCATTTCTCTTTCGGGCCAAAACTCTGTTGATGTTGTTTTTGCTTTCGAGTTCCCGCCGTTTCTCATTCGTGCCAAACCACCTAATGTTGTTGTTGTTGTTGAGTTCCCGCCATTTCTCTTTTGCACCGAATCTCCTTTTGGTGATGATGATGTTGCTCTCGAGTTCCCGACGTTTCTCTTTCTTGCCAAACCACCTAATGTTATTGTTGTTCTTCTTTTGGAGTTCCCGCCAATTCTCTTTCGTGCCATAACTCCTAATGTTATTGTTGTTGTTGCTTTCGAGTTCAGCCATTGCTCTTTCCCGCCAAATACACTCTTGCCTGTTTTTGTTTTTTTCCCCGCTTGTTCAATTAACGTCCCAAGAGGCAAGAGAACTTGAGTCTACACCTTCCTCTGACCAGCGAGTAGCAGTGGCGGCGACAGGGTTGGTGGAAGATGGAGGGTTCGGTCACCACGCAGTTAAAGAGAGTTCGGCACCTTCCTGTTCGGTCCATACGCTGGCAGGAACCCGAACAGGCGCCCTCCCCCGTGTTCTCCTGCTGTAAACAACAAAGAATATGACAGAGAAAAATAATTGCCAAAGAATTATAATTGGAAAAGTGCATCATGTGTGTAACAGTTAGACATTTAGGGAATAATATTAATCGCCAAAAATAGTAATCTGAAAAAGCATGAGTGTGTGATAATTTAAATAAGGTGATAATGAAGGCTTGGAAAACAATGTGTGGGAAAAACTGATGGAAATTTTATATATGGGGCAGTAACAAAAAAAGTTGTAAATTGCAACGTAGAATTATATTGTAATACTTGAGAGAGAGAGAGAGAGAGAGAGAGTAGTGGATAGGGTGTGTGTGTGAATGAGAGAGAGATAGAAAGAGAGAGAGAGAGTAGTGGATAGGGTGTGTGTGTGTATGAGAGAGAGATAGAGAGAGCAGTGGATGGTGTGTGAGTGAGAGAGAGAGGGAGCGAGGTGTTGCGTGTTTACAGTAGGAATCACCTGACACAACCAATGCCCACCAAACAAGGAATAAGATTGTATATATTTGTAGCCAACAGAGGAAATACACACAGGATAACTGGTCTTATTTTATGTTTGTTTTGAGAAGAAAGTAAAAAGATCTTAGCGAAGAGAAAGTGGGAAAAATATACACATGACAAAGACGCCGTTGTAAAGCCTCTCTCTCTCTCTCTCTCTCTCTCTCTCTCTCTCTCTCTCTCAGCTATAGTTTGAAAATAATTGAATTGAAAAGTTTATTGTTGCAAAGACCATACAACAAAGCAAAAGGCCAGATCATGCTAACCCACCCCCATAAAATTTTTAAAACGTGTATAGAATAAACCTAGTGTTAGAGAGACAGTACTTTATTTTTAAAACGTGTATAGAATAAACCTAGTGTTGGAGAGACAGTACATGACCCCAACAAGACTCTGACATAACGTTAAAGGGACTGGCACTAACCCACATATCTCCCATTTATACCCCAGTCCGAGCTTTATATATAGAAAGCAAACTCACTATGTAAAGAAAAGAAGATTTAGTGCTTTATGCCTATCGACTCATGGTGTTGTCATTAAGGCCTTCAGTATTGTTACATCAACACATCTTTTCCCAGCCTTCAAGGTTGCAATCCTTGCTCTTACAGCCGGGTACCTACTTACTGCTTACGTGTCAAAAATGCTCTGTGTCCACTGTATGTATGTGTATCATCAGCTACTGGTGTATGTATGTGTATCATCAGCACTGACACTGCCACATCTCACAACAGAATATAATCAAACATACCTGGGTTGAGAAGCTCACCATCACCATCACCAACATCATAACCAAAAGAATAGTCTTGTGGCCACCCATGTTTCACACACACACACACACACTACAAGTCGTTCGAATCTGTGTTGGGGGAGGATGAGGAGAGTTAGGAGAGTGTGTGTGTGTGTGTTTATGTGTGTGTTCACTAAGCTCGATTGTTTACTAACTACGTATGCACTACACACACACACACACACACAAGCCCAAATCGTACGCCGCACTTTATTGATTAATATATTGATGATTATTATTATCATATATATTTTTTTATTTTGAGTAGGCAATTATTTGTGAACGAAATGCATGACTACTGATTCCTACAATTATGCCATGAAACTGAATACCTCTGTGTACTGGTAGGTAGATAATCTGTTTTGTACGATCATTTGCAGGAATCAGTTGCCCCCAACAATTTTTGCCACTTCACAAAATAATTATTACCACATTATAAGTCCCATTCAGCAACTTATTATCCCCTATACTTCCCTCCTTACGTCTAGAATTATAATGAAGAGAGTGTTAAAACTAGGAAGGTAATTGATTCAGAAAAGGCCTTTGGTTGCGAGAAAAAAAAAAATATATATATATATATCTTTGTCATTTGTTATGGGTTAAAAGGAGATTCTCTTGTATGCAAATTGGAAAGCTACTAATTCCTCCTATCTAAGCCAAGAAACAGACACCCCCATTAGTAACACCGAGGTCATCTCTGTTTCGTGGCATAGTTTGGAGGAATCAGTAACCTTCCAATTCACCAACACAAAAATATCCCCTTAAGAACCCTGTGATCGTGTATGAAAAGTGGATGCTTCTGATTCCTCCTGACCTTGCCACGAAATAAACTCATTCCATATAGGTGGTGTTTCGTGGCAATATTTGTAGGACTCATTTATCTTCAATTATCTGACTACATCACAGGGTCCCTTAAACCATGTAGGTATAAACTTTGGATCACTGTCTCTTGTCTTACACTCAAACACTATAGTCAATGTTGTTATATGCGAAAATAATTACCCATGTCACTTGCTATGGGGATAAACTATGTGGTATAAAATTAAGTTGGGTCACTCTGTCTGGTAATTATATCTTGTAATGGGTTTAACTATGTGATATAAAAGTAAGTTGGGTCACTCTGTCAATTAATTATATCTTCCACACATGCATTAATTCTGTCAGTGTTGTTTTTATCTTTGGGGAATAGAGTAGATTTAACACTTACTTGCAGTGTGTTCCGAGGTGTTAAAATATTCCCACCACTATGCTCTCCTGCTGATTGGTTGTTGTGGTTTAGGAGAGAGCGAGAATGAAAATGAGAGAGGGGGAAAAAAAAATGGAAAGATATGTGAGTGTGAGAGAGTGTGAGAGAGAGAGAGGAAGTGAGATCACTAGGTCGCCTTTCCTCACGACTCGCTCCCACAAGACAAACTGTTTATGTGTGTGTCCCTCACTGCTCCTTCAACACTCCTTCTCTCTCTCTCTCTCTCTCTCTCTCTCTCTCTCCTGGGTGTTAAGGGGTAAAGGGTGGGGGTGGTGGGGCTCCTTCAACACTCCTCCTCTCTCTCTCTCTCTCTCTCTCTCTCTCTCTCTCTCTCTCTCTCTCTCTCTCTCTCTCTCTTCTGGGTGTCAAGGGGTAAAGGGTAGGGGTAGTGGGGTGATGGTAGAAGGTTAAGGGACAATGAAGAGACTGTGAGTGAAAGGGGGAGGGAAGAAGGGAGGGGAAGGGAAGAGGAGAGAAGGGTGTGTGTAATAAGATACCAGAGAGAGAGAGAGAGAGAGAGAGAGAGGAGAGAGAGAGAGAGAGAGAGAGAGAGAGAGAGAGAGAGAGAGAGAGGAAAGAAAACAGAAAAAAAGTCCATCCATCTATCTATAAACATGCACACACACACATACACACGTGCATACATACATACAAGTCAGGGAGAAGGCAGAAATAATAATAGTGAGAGAGTAACAGGCGCCATATATAACTAGAGAGAGAGAGAGAGAGAGAGAGAGAGAGAGAGAGAGAGAGAGAGAGAGAACTGCCTCGCATAGTATTCACAACAACGGGTATTTATAAATGCTTCGTGACATACTTTGGAGGAATCGCTTACTCCTCCGAATTTGACGTTTCAGTGGTTTTAGGGACCATGGGGTTGTAGTCAGAAAATTGGAGGTTAGCGAGTCCTTCAAACATTGCCACGAAACACCCCCTCCTACTGTATAAACTAAAGAAGCTTGTTTCGTGGCATAGTCAGGGGGAATCAGAAGCCACCAATTCTCATAGTTACACGATCATAGGGTCATTTAAAAGGGGGTCACTCTTTCCTTAACCATTTCGAGGACCACAGCTTCCTCCAACACTATGCTGCAAAAAATGACTACTTAGTATTGTTAGGTTTAGGTTTGGTTAATTAAGTTAGGTTAGGTTTAGTAGGGTAAGGTAGATGAGGTTTGGGTATGGTAGGTTAGGTTTAGGTTAAATTAGGTTAGGGTAGAGTAGGTTAGGTTAGAGTAGGTAAAGTAGGGTAAATTAGGTTAGGTTAAGCTATGTTTGATTAGGCTATGATAGATTAGGTTAAATTAGCTTATATTAGATTAGGTTAGGTTAGGTGTGGTTTAGTAGGCTAAAGTAGGTTATGCTACGTTAGGTTAGGTAAAAATTTGGTTAGGTTTGGTCCAAGATTTAACCAATACATAGAGTCAACATTAGGACTGTACTGTACGTTTCCGAGTATATAAAAGTGAATAAATTAATGAGTATTTAATTAATAGTGCATAAATAATGATTTACACGTTGCCAGACCACAGCTGTGAAAATACGTGACCTGTCATGATGTATACAGTAGTCGATGGTGTAATTGGAGCCTTATGTATCCTCCAAACAGTGTCACAAAACAGCGTCTACTGTACTTGACACTGGAGGAATCTGTTTTGGAGGATTCAGGAAGCTACAATTCTTCGATCATTAATTTTTCAGGGGGTAAAGATTTTGTTGATTTATTTTCAGAGGCTACTGATTCCTCCACGAACTCATTTAGGAAGCTGACTCATACACACACACACACACACACACACACACACACACACACACACACACACACACATATATAATTAAATATATAAATGGAAAATAAAATAATAATACCCCACACACACACACATACACATACACTTGATTATACTCGTACACACACACACACACACACACACACACACACACACACACACACACACACACACACACACACACACACACACGTGTACATAAATATACTCGTACACGCTCACACACTACACACACACACACATGCATACACAAAATCTCGTACACACACACACACACACACAGCTGCTCACCATCAACACTTGTGCTCAAATCAATAATTCTGGTCTCACTTAGCGGTTCAAGTGTCCTATCATTGAAAAAGTAAAGAGTTCCTATAAAGAGTATGGTCCAGGGCTAAAATAAATAGTGTAATTTGATCTTATTATAATTTGCAGTTAATTTGTACGGTTGGCCTCGGGAATAATTCTTACACGTGTAGGTTATCTGGAAAGCGAGGGTTATTCATTATTCAGGAGGTATTGCATTGAATGGTCTACCAAGTGACTCTGTGGTGATTACAAAAACAACAAACCTAATGATAATGTTGTATTGCAGTTATGTAGTGTTGTATTTTCCATGTGTCGAAAACCCGCGAAAACAACAGCGTGTGTAATAAATTTTGTGGCCAATAATAGTACGTACTCAGTGAAGATACAGTGGGAGTCAAAAGTCCTGTCACCACGTATGATACATTGGAGTGCCTTAATTCCTCCAAAGTATGCCAGGAAACAGGACCAGGTGAACAAAATTAATGTTACCCTGTTGTTGCTTGGAATGGTTTGGAGGGAATGAGTTGCTCCAGATTTACCAGCTCTGTACAGTCACGAGCACAATTATAAGTATTCAGGTGTGCTTCGAATAACCTACCTAGAGACAGTAAATAAATGCACAATAAGATCTCCACTGGAATTAGTTCTTTGGTGAATAATTGTACTGTTCAAAGCTTCAACCAAAGCTGTAAACACATTAGTGCTCGTGACTGTACAGGAAATAAATAAATATAAAAGTTTCACAGACTCCCAAAAAGAAAAATGAAATAAATTTATTATTTATTGTTTCTTAGATACTGTACTATAATTCTGTATCGTGAATGTGTTTTACGTTATAATTCGAGGAGAGGAGAGGAGAGGAGAGGCGAGGCGAGGCGAGGCGAGGCGAGGCGAGGCGAGGCGAGGCGAGGCGAGGCGAGGCGAGGCGAGGCGACAGGATTTTTGCAGCCGACTGTACACTGTGGGTCAAAACTTGTGTCCTGATCCGAAACGCAACATGAATCTCTACCAAAAAAAAAAAAAAAAAAAAAAAAAACTTCGAATCCCACCACTCCTGCCGAATCATTTCACTTGGTACAGAGAGAATCAAATTGTGCCTCGGATTAGGACAGAATTATTGACCCCCATGTAGTCGACATCAGAAATTCGTCTAGCCCAGATCGAGTGAGTGAGTGAGCGAGTGAGAGGAGCCTATCTGGTGATCTGGTAAAACTGTATGAGAGCTGATTAGTATGGTTTAATTAAGGGGATAGTGTACATTTAAAAGATTGGAGCGCCTTGATTCCTCCAAAGTATGCCAGGAAACAGGACCAGATGAACAAAAATTATAAATGGACATAGGTTTCAATACAGACACATATGGGTTACCGTACTCAAACCAATTGCTGGCTCATGTTTTCACGTTCTCAAAATTATGATGTTATAGTTTTGAATAGTGAGTCAGTAGCGGCTTGTGGTAAATTAGAAGATGGTACTTACGTGTGTGTGTGTGTGTGTGTGTGTGTGTGTAGTAAATTAGAAGATGGTACTTACGTGTGTGTATGTGTGTGTAGTAAATTAGAAGATGGTACTTACGTGTGTGTGTAGTAAATTAGAAGATGGTACTTGAGAGAGAGAGAGAGAGAGAGAGAGAGACAGTGTGTGTGTGTGTGTGTGTGTGTGTGTGTGTGTGTGTGTGTGTGTGTGTGTGTGTGTGTGTGTGTGTGTGTGTAGTAGTAGTTTAAATGCTGCTGCTTAACCTTCTTATTGAAAAGTTTCTCGGCTAACGAACAGAGGGAAGGTGTCAAACATTTACACCCCAATGTGGATGAATATTATTAACCGCGACTGTAGCCTACATGTGATATAATACCCAATTATATTAGTGACTGAAAACTACCTATGACTCCTCCAATTAATGACACGAAACAGATTCCATTATTGATTACCTTATTGATCTTGTATACAAATTTTCTCCATCAGTTCCAACAACAACAACAACAACACTAAGTAAATGAATAAATAAATAAATAAATAAATAAAAGAAATGCTCAATTGGCACCCCCCCATAACACTTCAGTATATATTACGTTCTTCACGAGTCAGCAAATCAGTAACCGAAGAGTGTTGTGGGAAGAGAGTTACGTCTATGTACAGTCACGAGCACTAATAAGTATACAGTTTTGGTTAAAGCTTTGATCAGTCCAATTCACCAACGAAGAAATTCCAATGGAGATCATATGGTGCATTTATATACTGTCTCAAAGTATTCGAAGCACACCTGGATATTTATTAGTGCTCGTGAGTGTACAGTACGCTGGATTCCTATAGAGCAGTGGTTCACAAAGTTTTTCAGCCTGTTACCCAATTTAACATGCCACAGTGTTGTCCATATTGATAATTATATTGCCTATGATTTATTTAAGGAGAGTATTTTTTTTTTTTTTTTTTTTTTTTTTTTTTTTGTGAATTTGGAAGGTTTTTGATTCCTCCAAACAATGCCACAAAACAGATACTTTATTTGTAGTATTAAGGTCGTCTGTTTACTGGCATAATTAGGAGGAATCAGTAGCCTTCCAATTTAACCTCACAAGAATCTCCCCTAAATTCACGAGAGATTTGTTTTGTTTTGTTTTCTGTCACTTCGCCATCACACCCAGTTTGGAAACCACTGCTACATACAGAGTCAAACCCAATCCGGCCCGATGGACTGAAATGTTACTGATATAATTATGCTTCAATCCCATAGTGAAAGAAGTACAGTATATTCATGGGGTCGTGTTTATAAGTATTAATATTAGTATTAGTATTAGTATTATTTTTTTGTATTTTTTTTTCATTGATGTTTTTAAGATTAGGTATTTTTATTGTACATTGATTTAATTTATTTTTTATTTATATTTGTATCTTGGTAATTATTTGTATTGATTTATTTTGTATCGATAATTTATTATTATTGTTTATTGAGTTACTATACTAGTATTTATTTTATTGGTTATTGATCTTTTTTCGAGTAATTATTATCATTATTGTTTTTTATCTATTTTACGAGAATGTTGTTGATTTATTTTTATTGAATTAATTGTTATAGCCTTTATTTTATTAATCAATTTTTTCGAGGATTATCATTATTGTTATAGTGATTTGTTTTATATCGAGTATAAGATTTTATTGATTTTTTTTTATTGAGTATTTTAATTATTTTTTTTTTATAGGAAGGTCGATGCAGTTGTTTAAAAATGACTATGAATGTAACATAACCGATCGTAGTATTCACAAAGGATTATCGTGTGTACAGTACGTTGCTCTATACATACACACATAGAACTACTAGTATACACACACGCACACACATACATACACCTAAGTAGATCCCCTCCCCCCCCCTACACACACATACACATACTCACCTACTTGTACACACACACATACAAACATACACATACACATACACATACACATACAAATACCTACTTACTTGTACACACACATACACCTACTTTTACACATACACACACACACACACACACACACATGGGTCCCGTACAGATGGTGGTGAGGAGGAGATGGTGGAAACTAAGGAGGGGAGATCTGGTGGTGTTGGGTGTGGTGTTGGTGTTGATGGTGATTGTGGTCTACTTGGTGGGGTTGGAGCCTCAGGTGAGTGATGTGATACCTAACCTAACCTAACCTAACTTAACTTGATCTAACCTGACCTAACTTGATCTAACCTAACCTAACCTAACCTAACCTAACCTAACTTGATCTAACCTAACCTAACCTAACCTAACTTGATCTAACCTGACCTAACTTGATCTAACCTAACCTAACCTAACCTAACTTGATCTAACCTGATCTAACCTAACCTAACTTGATCTAACCTGACCTAACTTTATCTAACCTAACCTAACTTGATCTAACCTAACCTAACTTGATCTAACCTGACCTAACATAGTCTGACCTAACCTAACCTAATCTATCCTAACATAACCTAACTTGATGTATCCTGACCTAACCTAACCTAATCTAACCTGTCATAACATAACCTGACCTAACCTAAATTTACCTAACCTAACCTAAACTAACATAACTTGATCTAACCTGACCTAACTTAAACTATCCTACCCTAACTTAACTTGTCCTAACCTAACCTGATTTAATCTAACCTAACATAGCATAACTTAACTTGATCTAATCTAAACCTAACCTAACTTAATCTAACCTAACCTAACTTGATCTAATCTGACCTATCCCTAACCTAACCTAACCTAACTTGATCTAAACTAACCTAATATAACATGATCTAATCTAACCTAACCTGACCTACACCATTTAAATCTATGTCAGTGAAAATATTAAATTATTAGTTAGAGGATCGTAATTATGATATAAAATATGAATTACATAAATATATAGTACAATTATATAACCTACATTTACTAAGGACCCTGTGATCGTGTATGAAAATTGGAGGCTTCTGATTCCTCCTGACCATGCCACGAAACACGCTCCTTCCCTATAGGTGGTGTTTCGTGGCAATATTTAAAGGACTCGTTTATCTCCAATTTTCTGACTACATCGCAGGGTTAATTTAATGCTCGCAGGCAGCTTGGATAGTGTTCTTATATAAATATTTATTATTATTATTATTAGTAGTAGTAGTAGTAGTAGTAGTAGTAGTAGTAGTAGTAGTAGTAGTAGTAGTAGTAGTAGTATATTATTATAGATATTTACGGTAATTTCAAAATCTATAGATATTTACCGTAACGTTTGACAAGCTATTATTATTATTAATTTTTTTTTTTTTTTTTTTTTTTTTACTAAGATTGAAGAAGCCGAAAGTGAACAACCTGAACTCACACAAGATCCCTTCGTAACTAAATCCTTAAGGTGAGTCACGTGAATCAATGAATGAATGAATGAATGGGTCCCTCTAATCTGTATCTATTAATCTCTGTATATCCAATCTGTTAATCTATGTATATGCAATCTGTTAATCTTTGTATATCCAATCTGCTGAACTCTGTATATCCAATCTGTTAATCTCTGTATATCCAATCTGTTCATCTCTGTATCCAATCTGTTAACCTCTTTATCCAATCTGTTAATCTCTTTATATCCAATCTGTTAATCTTTGTATATCCAATCTGTTAATCTTTGTATATCCAATCTGCTGAACTCTGTATATCCAATCTGTTAATCTCTATATCCAATCTGTTAATCTCTGTATCCAATCTGTTAATCTTTGTAAATCCAATCTGTTGAACTCTGTATATCCAATCTGTTCATCTCTATATCCAATCTGTTAATCTCTTTATCCAATATTTTAATCTCTCAATCCAATCTCTCTCTCTCTCTCTCTCTCTCTCTCAGGCAGGTGTTGAACGGAGGTGGAGTGGAATATGGAGACCTGATAACCTGTCAACCTCGTCACGACATCATGTATTTAAAAACTCACAAGTGTGCCTCATCCACACTCCAAAACATATTCTTCAGGTAGAGTAGCTTGTCTGTGTGTGTGTGTGTGTGTGTTATCAGGAATACTTGTGTGTGTGTGTGTGTGTTATCAGAAATACATGTGTGTGTGTCCACAAACTGTGATTTAAGCTGTCAGGAATGCATGTGTGTGGGAGGGATATACATGTGTGTGTGTGTGTGTGTGTGTGTGTGTGCGTGCGTGTGCGTGTGCGTGTGCGAGAGAGAGAGAGAGAGAGAGAGAGAGAGAGAGAGAGAGAGAGAGAGAGAGAGAGAGGGAGAGAGAGATGAAGTATGTTATATTAATCATTTCTAAACCAAGATATGTTATCACAACAGACACAAAATAATCTATAAAGTGTCAACAATTGAATATAAGAAATTAATTAAGTGTCCATTGCATACAAGTAATTAATTAAAGTGTTTATTACATACACATAATGCTTTAAATCATCTTTCTCAGGTATGCAATGACTCATAACAAGAAGACGACTAGTAGCAACAGCAAATATCAACAACAACAACCACAACAACAACAACAACCACAACAACAACCACAACCCCGACCACAACAACAACAACAACAACAACAACAACAACCACAACCCCAACAACAACAACAACAACAACAACAACAGCATTCCACCGTAAGCAAAAGTCAATCACCATCAGCATTTCATCATTATCACCATCACTATCGTCATTATCATTCTCTTATCGTCACCATCACTATCACTCTCACTATCACCATCATCACCATCAACATCACCTGGAGGGCTACTGATTCCTCCACACTATGCCGGGAAACAAACAGACAGACAGACAAGTATCTCCTTCGTTATACGAGTTGAGGGTCTGTCTGTCTGTCTGTCTGTGTTATGGTATAGTTTTGGAGTAATCATAAGTCCTTCCATTCACCGCCGACAAAAATTTAACTATCCTCTTAGAACACTTGTAGGGATAACGGGACTAAAACAGTGGAATAACGTGACTAAAACAGTGGAATAACGTGACTAAAACAGTGGAATAACGTGACTAAAACAGTGGAATAACGTGACTAAAACAGTGGAATAACGTGACTAAGACAGAGAGATAACAGGACAAAAACAGATAAATAACAAGACAAAAACCGAGAGAGAGAGAGCAGGACATTAACAGAGGAATAACGGGATTATAACAGAGATATCAGGACAAAAACAGAGAAATAAGACAAAAACAGAGAGATAGCAGGACAAAGACAGAGAGATAGAGCTGGACATAAACAGAGGATAACGGGACTAAAACAGTGGAATAACGGGACTAAAACAGTGGAATAACGGGACTAAAACAGTGGAATAACGGGACTAAAACAGTGGAATAACGGGACTAAAACAGTGGAATAACGGGACTAAAACAGTGGAATAACGGGACTAAAACAGTGGAATAACGGGACTAAAACAGTGGAATAACGGGACTAAAACAGTGGAATAACGAGGCCAAAGTGACCTGCTGTAATGTATTGCTTTCCAGAAGACGAGTGAAGCAGTGGAAAGGGACAATGAAGGGAGAGGAGAAAGGTACAATGAAGGGAGAGGAGGAGGAGGAGGGGACACTGTAGGGAGAGTAGGAGGAGGGGACAATGAAGGGAGAGTAAGGAGGGACACTGAAGGGGGAGTAGGAGGGGACACTGAAGGGGGAGGAGGAGTGGACACAGAAGGGGGGAGAGTAGGAGGGAACACTGAAGGAAGAGGGGGAGGGGACACAGAAGGGGGAGTAGGAGGGGGAGGGGACACAGATGGGGGGAGAGTAGGAGGGGGAGGGGACCCAGATGGGGGGAGAGTAGGAGGGGGAGGGGACCCAGATGGGGGGAGAGTAGGAGGGGGAGGGGACCCAGATGGGGGGAGAGTAGGAGGGGGAGGGGACACAGATGGGGGGAGAGTAGGAGGGGGAGGGGACACAGATGGGGGGAGAGTAGGAGGGGGAGGGGACACAGATGGGGGGAGAGTAGGAGGGGGAGGGGACACAGAAGGAGGCACAGAAGGAGACCCTATCGTGGTGGCTGTCCCTGCTAACGGCACCTATATTGGAAGCCCCGGGACGTTCACCGCTAGTATGCTCAAGGTTAGAGTCACTTGGGCGCCACTTCGGACCCGTGCCACTCTCTTTCAGTTTATCCGGTGTTGTCTCTCCTTTCCTTCTTTTTTTCTTCGTCTTTGATCTTGCTCCTCCTCTTCTCTATCTCCTCCTCTTCTCTATCTCCTCCTCTTCTCTTGCTCCTCCTCTTCTCTATCTCCTTCTCATCTCTATCTCCTCCTCTTCTCTTGCTCCTTCTCTTCTCTTGCTCCTTCTCTTCTCTATCTCCTTCTCATCTCTATCTCCTCCTCTTCTCTATCTCCTTCTCATCTCTATCTCCTCCTCTTCTCTTGCTCCTCCTCTTCTCTATCTCCTCCTCATCTCTATCTCCTCCTCTTCTCTTGCTCCTTCTCTTCTCTATCTCCTTCTCATCTCTATCTCCTCCTCTTCTCTTGCTCCTCCTCTTCTCTATCTCCTTCTCTTCTCTATCTCCTCCTCTTCTCTATCTCCTTCTCTTCTCTATCTCCTCCTCTTCTTTATCTCCTTCTCTTCTTTATCTCCTCCTCTTCTCTATCTCCTCCTCTTCTCTATCTCCTTCTCATCTCTATCTCCTCCTCTTCTCTATCTCCTTCTCATCTCTATCTCCTTCTCATCTCTATCTCCTTCTCATCTCTATCTCCTCCTCTTCTCTATCTCCTCCTCTTCTCTTGCTCCTCCTCTTCTCTATCTCCTTCTCATCTCTATCTCCTCCTCTTCTCTTGCTCCTCCTCTTCTCTTGCTCCTCCTCTTCTCTATCTCCTCCTCTTCTCTATCTCCTCCTCTTCTCTATCTCATCCTAGTCTCTATCTCTATCTCCATTGAATTGATTATTAATGAAGCTCTAAATTATTTAAAGCCTATAACGAAGTAAAATTAGTGTTGATATTTTCTTTCACGTCTGAGTCGGACTTATTAATTAATTCTGTATGAGAAGATATTTTTTCCATTTTTTTTTTTATGTTGGCCCTTTAAATTTGACTATGCTTTACATTTTCTCTTTACTATTTCTGTTGATTTTCTTGTGTCTATAGTACGGGTTAACTCGTGTAAATCTTGAAGAGCCATAAATGTAGATAAAGAACTTGACAAAAGAGAAATAAAGTCATAAATGTAGGAGATTTTTTTAGTTATCATCCATATTGCACGGAGGTAATAAACCCTCCCCGTCCCCCTCCTTCCCCCTCCTCCTTCCCCTTTCCCTTTCCTTTTTCCCTCCCACTCCTCCTCCTCCTTGTCCCTCCCTTCCCTTCCCCATTCTTCCACTCCCGTTCCCCTTTTCCTTCTCCTTCCCCTTCACCTTTTCCTTCCCCTTTTCCTTCCACTCCCCTTCCTCCTCTTCCACTCCCCTTCCTCCTTCTCCTCCTTCTTCCCCTTCCTCGTCCTCCTCCTTCCCCTTCCCCATCCTTCCCCTTCCCCATCCTTCCCCTTCCCCATCCTTCCCCTTCCCTCCTCCTCCTCCTTCTTCCCCTTCCTCCTCCTCCTTCTTCCACTTCTTCAGAGACTACCTTGGCTTCTTCCTGCCGGGGGTCGAGTGAACGTGTTTGCCGTACACACCAGACTGAGTGCCAATGAGATGAGGAAGGTGGTGGAGCCTGGGGCGCTGTGGGTTACGGCTGTACGTCACCCTGTCCATCTATATACCTCCATCTACTATTATTTCAAGGTCATTCTTTTATTACACTTGATCCTCTCTAAACCTCCATCTTCTTCTATTATTTCAAGGTCATTCTTTTATTACACTTGATCCTCTCTAAACATCCATCTTCTTTTATTATTTCAAGGTCATTCTCTTATTACACATGTCCCTCTTAAAGCTCCATCTTCTTCTATTATTTCAAGGTTATTCTATTATTACACATGTTCCTCTCAAAGCTCCATCTTCTTCTATTATTTCAAGGTTATTCTTTTATTACACATGTCCCTCTCAAAGCTCCATCTTCTTCTATTATTTCAAGGTTATTCTTTTATTACACATGTTTCTCTCTACACCTCCATCAATTAATACTTTTTCACATGTTTCTCTCTACACCTCCAGCTATTATTATTTCAAGGTTATTCTATTATTTCACACGTTCCTCTCTACATCTTCCTCTTTTTCCCACATATTCATCTCCTGTACCTCTCTACACCTCCATCTTCTACTCTACTACTTCAAGGTCTTTTATTCCCATACGTTCACTCTTCTTTCCTTCCCTTTCCTTCTCATTCGTCTTTCGTTCTATTCACCACACATTCTTCTCGACACAAGTTATTCCTCTTTTCTTTTTCTACACGTCTGCAATCATATTTCTCGTCTTCACACATTCCTCTCTTTCACTATTCCTCTCCCACACCTCTCTCTTATACAATTGTCACTATATTTAATCAATGTCTCACATTATTAATATATGTATGGTTTGTTTATGTGCAGTACAGATGTGGGCGGTGATGGGTGAGGGTCTGAGATCATCACTGGCCAAGCCCTTTGTACGTCAACACTGGACAAGAAGACTCGGTGGAATTTTTGGAATCAACCAGGTTAGTGAAAGGGTGATGGGTGGGGGTGGGTGTGGGGGATTAAGGGGTGGTGTTTGCAGTGTCCAGTCATGATCATTAGTCCTGCAACACCTTCCACTGTTTGGGTAATTTTCTTTCGTTTGATGCAAAGCTTTTGATTGTGACTTCTTGTTGTTGTTGTTGTTATGACTGCTGTTGTTGTTGTGACTGTTGCTGTTGTTGTTGACTGTTGTTGTTGTTGTTGAGACTGTTGTTGTTGTGACTGTTGTTGTTGTGACTGATGTTTTTGTGACTGATATTGTTGTTGTTGTTGTGACTGTTGTTGTTGTGTGTGTAGCCATGGGTTAGTTAGGTCCACATGGGTCATATGTGTCTTAGTCGGGCCCACAAAAACAAAACACTAAACAAAACACAGAACACGGAACAAAACACAATAACAAAAAACAAAACAGCAAAAAAACACAAAAACCAAAAACTCTAAAAAAAACAATAAACAAAACACTAAATAAAACATTAAACAAAACACAACACTACACAAATCACAAAACAAAACACAAAATAAAATACTAACCAAATAACCAAAAAAGACAAAAACAAAAAACACACATAAATAAAACATTACAGAATGATGACCTAGATTGACAACCTTGACTTACAGATGACCTAGATTGCCAACCTTGACTTACAGATGACCTAGATAGGCAACCTTGACTTACAGATGACCTAGATTGGCAACCTACACATTACCAAATTGGCAACCTTGTGATCCGGAACGATGACCTAACTTGGCAACCTTGACTTACAGATGACCTAGATTGGCAACCTTGACTTACACATTACATAACTTGGCAACCTCGATTTACAGAATGATGACCTAACTTGGCAACCTTGACTTACAGATGACCTTTGACCTGGGCTACGGGCAGAGCACCTTCTACGATGACCTGATGATTGACAAGATGATTCGTGAGGTGGAGCGTAACTTTGACCTGGTGTTGGTGACGGAGCGTATGGACGAGTCTCTGGTTCTCCTCCGACACGCCCTCTGTTGGTCTGTACAGGACGTCATCGCCTTCAGGAAGAACGCTAGGATTGCAGGAGGAGATGGAGGAGGAGGAGAAGGAGAAGGAGGAGGAGGAGGAGGAGGAGGAAGAAGAGGAGGAGGAGAAGGCATAGGTGTAAGAAAGAGAAGAGAAACAGACACAAAAGTAAGGGAAGAGAAAAATGCCAAAGACGCAAAAGTGGGAACAAAACCAAGACTTGAAGAACAGCCTCTGGTACTGACTGAAGAAGGTGAGTTGGTATTGCATCTCCTTTATACACACGAGACACATCAAATGAAATGATTAAGGGGAGATTGTATTGTCGGTGAAATGGAAGGTCTATTATTCTTTCCAAAATATGCCACGAATCGGATGTCCATAATTAATGTCACCTTAAAAGAGGGATGTGTTTCGTGGGATAGTTTTGGAGGAATAGGAAACTTTACAATTTACCTACAAGAGAATCTTCTCTTAAGGACAGGAGTATTTGCATGCATGTAAATAGATCAATTATTCAAATATAATTATTATTATTATCATCATCATTGTTATATATTATATATATTTTTTCCCCAGACCATTTATTGCAGAGGTGTCGTATGATGTCTCAATTTTGTTGTTATCTCTTTTTTATGTTTTCAAGGGGTAGTACAATGTTGGTAAATCTGGAGCAACTGATTACTCCAAACTATGGCAAGCAACAGGACATTAGCATATTTGTTCACCTGGGGTCCTGTTTCTTAGCATACTTTGCAGAAATAAAGTCGCTCTAATGTACCAAAATTGTTTATATAACCCCCTTAATTGCACAAACACCCACCATGCATACATATTCACTAATTCTCCACCACCCAAAAAAAAAAAAAAAAAAAAATACAGAGAGAAAAATAAATAAATAACTAATTAAAATACAGAGGACACCAAAATCGCTCAACTGAACTACGCCGACCTTCGCCTGTACCAACACTTTGCCGCCAAGTTTGATGAGCTGGTGAGGGCGTATGGGCGGGAGAGGTTGCAGCGGGAGGTGGAGGAACTGCGGAGGGAGAGACGCAAGCTGGAGGAGTACTGCATCGAGGAGGAGGTGCCCGGACACGACCCCCTGGCCTCGTTCAAGTGAGTTCTCGTGTGTCTCCTCCTAAAAAAATTATGTTATATATCCTCAGAAATCTAGGTGGGTTTCCATTCACTTTTCTCCCTCATTAATACAGTATGATAAATGTAATGTAACAGGTAGACTATGTACAGTATAATTCGATATTTCATCATGTGTGTCTTGTCGTAAAAAATTATATATTATATCCTCAAAAATGTATGTGGGTTCCCTTTCACTTTTCTCCCTTTTTGATACAGTATGATAAATGTAGTGTGACAGCTAAACTATGTACAGTATAAATCGACATTCCATCATAGAGACATTCTTGCTTAAAATTATCCAAGCAGGCCATCATTCAATTTAATACTTGGAATGATAAATCACCCTGTACATAGGAGGGTGTGAGGCCTGCAGATGTGTGTGTGTGTGGTTGGGGGGGGGGGTATATTTTTTTAAGGGCTTTGTTGCCCCTTTGGACCCGAGTTCATTCTCTTTTTCCCCTCTCTCTTCAGGGGTCCCTCCTCTCCTTCTCTTTCTTTCATTGTTTTGCTGTCCTTGTTTTCGTTCTCTTTCCCTCCTTTCCTTCTCTTTCCCTCCTTTCCTTCTCTTTCCCTCTGTTCCTTCTCTTTCCCTACTTCCCTGCTCTTTCCCTCCTTCCCTGCTCTTTCCCTCCTTCCCTGCTCTTTCCCTCCTTCCCTGCTCTTTCCCTCCTTTCCTTCTCTTTCCCTCCTTTCCTTCTCTTTCCCTCCTTTCCTTCTCTTTCCTTCGTGTTTGTTTACTGTCCGTCCTTTCCTTCTCCTTCTTACGTGCTTGCTGTGCTGTCCCTCCCTCTTTCTTATTCCCCTCAGTCTCTTTCTCCCCTGTGTTACAATGTCACTTTCTGACTTAGTACAGTCTTCTTTCTCCTCCCTCCTTCCTTCCTTCTTCATTATCATTTTTCCTTCTTCTTCCTCCTTCCTTTTTCCTTATATCTTTTACTTGCTCCTTTCTTTTCCTTCCTCCTTCCCTTCTCTTCTTCCTTCCTTCTTCTTCCTCTTTCCTTCATCACCATTGTTCATCTTCCTTCTTTCTCCTGTCTAATATCAATTTCTCTCTCTTTTTATTTCCCCACGCCTTCAGGGAATACTCTGGGGGCGTGGTAGGGTTCCGTCTGTCGCATCCCGAGGACCCGACCTGCCGTGCCCTCGCCTGGAACGCTAGACACTTCGTCGACTTCTTCAGGAGTCGTCAGAGGGCGCTCTACAGGGCTCGAGCGAAGAGAAACCTGAAGGAGTAGAAGAAGAAGGAGGAAAGAGAGGAGGAGGAGGAAAATGGCAGAACGGATGGAGGGTACTCGTGTAATTATATAGTTTACGTGCAGTTATACATGCAGGTAGGATTAATACGTACAGATGCATGGACAGGACACGTGTATTTGGTGGACAGAACACGTGCAGAGAGAGAGAGAGAGAGAGAGAGAGAGAGAGAGAGAGAGAGAGAGATAGATAGAACACGTGCTGGTGGATGCAACACGTGGAGGTTGATAAGACACGTGCAGCTAAAAAGAGCACGTGAGGGAGAACATTACATTAAGGACCCAGTGATCGTTCATGGAAATTGGAGGGTTCTGATTCCTCCTGACTATGCCTCGAAACAAGCTCCTTCCATATAGGTGGTGTTTCGAGGCAATATTTGAAGGACTCGTTTACCTCCAATTTTCTAACTACATCGCAGGGTCCGTTAAGAGTAGAACATTATGTGAATTTGGTACATAGTAGTAGTAGTAGTAGTAGTAGTAATAGTAGTAGTAGTAGTAGTAGTAGTAATAGTAATAGTAGTAGTAGTACTATCATGGTATAACTATTATTCTTATTATTATTCATGTATATACACTTGTGGCTAAAATTTAATTATCTTTTATCAATATTATCATTATAATTGTTTACTATTAAGAGTTAAATGTAAAATAGTTGTACATCCCACTAAAAATGAATGCATTGAGGTTGATCCTATGTTGTATATGTCTCTTTAACGATTCTGTGTACGGTCAGGTGAATAAGATTTATCCACCCACCGTAAGGACCCTCGTGATGTAGTCAGAAATTTGTTGGTTAGCAAGTCCTTATAACATTGCCACGAAACACCACCTACATTAATTAAAGGAGCTTGTTTCGTGGCATAGTCAAGAGGAATCAAAAGCCACCAGATCTCATACACGATCACAGGGTCCCTTAAGCATAATCAAATGGCGGAATTCAAAATCATTTATATGTACATACTTCTTTTGCTTAGTATTTTGAACAGTTCTTGCACCACTTATGTTTAATAATGAGTTTAAGGACCCTGTGATCGTGTACGTGTACGTGAAACTGTGTATGTTCTGTTATATACTGAAGATGTGTGTATTTATATATGCGTACATGTATAACCTATATAAGTACAGTATGAATGTATGTATATATGTATGTTATTTACTAAGTATGTATTTATATAGTTATTAATTTTTATGATGCCTAAAGGAACTCATATTATTATCGGAGTTGAGTGTTTATATAGCACATTGTTTTAGGTGGTAAATCTGGAGCAAATGATTCCTCTAAACTATTCCAGGCAACAGGATACCATTATTTTTCTTCATCTGGGTCTGTTTCCTGGCATACTTTGGAGGAATCAAGGCGCTCCAGTCTATCAAAAGTATACTATCCCCTTAACGTCATATTATAACGCTTCCAAACATACCTCTACAGAATATAGATAGATAAATAATAGATATATAGATAGATAGATAAGACTATATTGTAAGACTCGTTTATCAAAGAACCATAATTTAATACACAGATATTAAGTTTGTGACAGATATATGATTGATTATATATACATAGATACATACATACATACATACATACATACATACATACATACATACATACATAGATAACAGCATTTATAAGAATGTTTTATCACAGAACTATAATCTAATGCACAGAAATTGTTAGGTTAGTGAAATACAAGTGATTGATTTTGCATACATACATTCTCCTAAACATACACACATTCTTCTACATTCATAAATTCTCGTAAATACAAAAGCCACTTGAAAACAACGAATTATTTTCTTGTCCTCCCTCCCGTCCTTGTAATCCGCCTCATCTCGTTCCTCTTCTGGTGGCATGTGACCTTAGGTGTTGCGTTGATGTTGGTGTATTTTTGCTGGCGCTGTATTGTCACCTGTGCCCTGAAAAAAAATATATATCATGAATATTTTTTTAATGGAAACTATGTATGTACTGTTGTATACTGAAGATGTGTGTATTTATATCAGCGTGCGTACATGTATAGCCTATATAAGTACAGTATGAATGTGTGTATATATGTATGTTATTTACTAAGTATGTATTTATATAGTTATTAATGTTTTTTTTTTTTTTTTTTTTTTTTTGGGGGGGGGGGGTTCGTGTTTATTATTTGCATACTTAGGGGCGTTCCATCTGATGCACCAGGAAACAGGATTAGATTAACAAAAACAATGATGATCTGTTGCTTGGAATAGTTTGGAGGAATCAGTAGGTTCATATTTACCAACAGTGTACTATATAATATTATACCCCCTTAAGGGACCCTGTGTTCGTGTATGAGATCTGGTGGCTTCTGATTCCTCCTGACTGTGCCACGAAATAATCTCCTTCAATGTAGGTGGTGTTTCGTGGCAATGTTTGAAGGACTCACTAACCTCCAATTTTCTGACTATAGAGACTACATCAAGGGAGTCCTTAATGGAAGACAACGTAAATACTAACTTGCCATTCACTGGTCCTCATGTAAGCGAGAGAAGCCGAACTGGTCTTTCATCCTGTCGAAGGGTGAGCGTATGACCTGAGTCGGGGAGGAGGTGGAGGGCTGCAGGTGAGACGGTGGATTGGAGGTAAACTCAGCTGGTGGTGTTGGTGGGGGTGAAGGAGACTGCTCAGGGAAAGGCATTGACTGGACGGTAGTATTAACATTGGATTCCCTGCTTCCTTTCATCATTAGTAGTTGATCCTTGCAGAAGCCTTTGCAAAGCAGGCTTGCTACCAGGCTTATGATGCCTAAAGGAACCCATATTATTATCGGAGTTGAGTGTCTTCGGGGTGGGTGTGGGTGTGGGTGTGGGCGTGGCTCCTCCGTGTGCACCTCTTGGGCACATTCCAATCCGACATCCAAGTTGGTGAAGCGAAATTCATAATGGGTCGGAATGCAAGATTGTCCTCTGATTTGGCCCGTCAAATCGGACTCGAGACCCCCGTAGAAATACACGTGAAACAAGCCATCGGCATCTGTCATGTACCTAACCCTTGCCCACAGCCTCCCCAACTCGTCAGACATGGAGTCGTCAGTGACGGGTCTGCTTGTCCTCTTGACTATGACTCTGATGTAGGTGTCACATTCCTCCGATATAACGTAGAAATAACCCGGCTCACTTTCATCAAGTAGGTGCACCAGGAATGGGACCCCGGCGTGTAATGTTAGGTTGGTGTTGTTGGTGACGGTAGGGATGGTGGTGGTGTTGTTGTTGTTGTCGTCGTTGGTGTAGTTGTTGTTGTTGTTGTTAATGGTTGTGTTGTTGTTGTTGGTATTGTCGTCGTTGGTGTAGTTTTTGTTAGTTGGGGTGGTGGTCGTCGTGTTGTTGTTGTTGTTAGTGGTGGTCGTGTTGTTGTTGTTGTTAGTGGTGGTCGTGTTGGTGTTGGCGTAGCCTTTCACGTGAGTCCCGTTGATGATACAGACGTGTACCCAAGCCGAGGAGAGTCCAGGCAACAGCAACACAAGCAAAAGCAACAACGAGGAATTATTACTTCTCTCCATCCTCTCGTTACACACTCACTTTGTTTTGTTCCTTTTAATTTTTTTTTTTTTTTTTTTTTTTGTCTGTTTCTTTATAATTGACTCCGTTACTTTCTCTTTTTCTTTGTCGTTTTGGTTGTCCTTTTCTCTGTTCTAGTTTGTCTTTGTTGTTTCTATATAATTTTCTCTTACACTTTCTCCTTTCCTTAGTCTATCTTTTTCTATGTTATAGTTTTTCTTTGTTGTTTCTTTATGATTGACTTATATTATTTTCTCTTTTCCTCTGTCTTTTTGTGTATCTTATTTATTTTTATATTGTTTTCTCTGTGGTTTCGTATATTTATCTCTCACACTTCCCCTTTTGTGCTGTGTATCGTTTTGTCTTTTGTTTTGTTTTATTCTTTGTTGTTTCTTTATAATTTTCCCTTACACTTAACCTTTCTTTTTGTTTACGTTTTGTTCTTCTGTCTCACATTTTCATACACTGATGTTTCGAAAGACTACGTCCTTTATGTGTGCTTGCGTTCATCGTCATTAGAATTTCAGGAAATATCATATTGTTTTATCACTGTTCGGAGGGCATAAACAGGTTGGAAGGACGAGGTACAGTAGGTGTGGCCTGTACAATGAATGCACAAACGAACACAAACCCGATTGAAGGGAGCAACTTTTATCAACTGACCCCCAGGATGAAGGATGGGGATTGCACAGTGAATGACGTGTTGCAGTTGTGTTGTGGTTTGTATTGTAGATCGTGTAATGTTGGGGTGGGTGTTGTAGGTAGTGTTGACGGAGGAACAGCGAGAGGTGCACTGAGTATAACGACGCAATATCCGGCAAGAATTCCTGCTGGGCTGACTGACTGTGGGTTGACCTCTAGCTGGCTGGCTGTCTGGCTAGCTAGGTGGCTGACTTTGCTATCCCATCACGCATTCTATCTCCTTCTCTTATGTGGTATATATACAGTATGGAATAATTCTGGCCTAATTAATTACCGATAACACTGTTCATAATTCCCTCCTCCCAGCCCCTCCTGTCTCAAATTCCTTGTTTACATTTTGCATCCCCCTGCAGCACCACCAGACAGTCCATGCGTTCAGTGGTGCGGGAAATCGTCATCGTTGTCAACACTGCACTGGATCCTGGGGTTGTAGGAAAGATTTGTCGCATCCCGTCATAACTTACCAAGCGCCCATGGTGACTGAAGACAATAATCTCATCTGTATGCATAACTCAGCAGGTGTCTCCATTTCTAGGAACTCTGCCAATAGGTACATACAAGCAACACACTTTACAAAGATAATAGTTCCTTAAGGACCCTATGACGGTGTATGAAACTTGGAGGCTTCTGATTCCTCCTGATTATGCCACAAAACAAGCTCCTTCAATGTAGGTGGTGTTTCGTAGCAATATTTGAAGGACTCTCTAACCTCCAATTTTCTTAATACATCACAGGGTTCCTTTAATTAAGGGTAGGTAGGCTATACTTTTGGTACATTGGAGCCCCTTGATTCCTCCAGAGTATGCCAGGAAACAAGACAAAGTTAAGAAACGTAAATGGTGGCCTGTTGCTTGGTATAATCTGGAGGAAATAGTTGCTCCATTTTTGCAGCACTGTACTACCCTTTTGAATAATTAATACCTGTGTATGTGTGTGTATGTGTGTGTGTGTGCAGCCGGTACGAGAGTGTCTGGAGCCTTTGTTTAGTCGTTGCTAGAGGTTACCAGAAAGTGTGTGTGTGTACATTTGGTTTTCTATAACTGTGCATGTATTTTACTGAGACGATTTATTTATTGTATATTTATTCGTATATGTATAATTATATTTTCATTTGTATATTATTGATATATTATGGTTATATTTCTATATATATTTATTTATTTGTATTTATAAATATAAATTTTTATGTTTATATATATATATATATTGTATTTTGTATTATTTTTTGCCGTATAATGTGTGATAATATTTACTGACTAAACTTATTGCGAATCTAACAACTCAATAACATCCCGCTTACCGAGACAGTCAAGGGGGGGGGGGGGGGTTCAGTAGACAACGTTCACCTTCTCATTTGTTTTCGTGTTGAGAGAGAGAGGGAAAGCAGGGAAGGAAAGAGAAAGCTGTACACTTGTGGTATCAGAGAGAGAGAGAGAGAGAGAGAGAGAGAGAGAGAGAGAGAGAGAAGTACATAACATGGAAGTGAATTAATATTACTAATAGGTTTGGAGGAATCAGTAGCCTTCCAATTCACCAGCACAAGAAAATCTCCCCTTTAGGAACTCCGTGATGTAGTCAGACAATTGGAAGTTTGTGAGTCCTTCAAACATTGGCACGAAACACCACCCACATTAAAGAAGCTTGTTTCGTGGCATAGTCAGGAGGAATCAGAAGCCACCACCAGGTCTCATATACGAGCACAGGGTCCCTTAATTAAATAGTATACCCCAAAGAGTTAAAAATTATGATGATAGAAAATGTATCTTCATTTGTGAAATAAAAGGTATACTATTATAACTTGCTTAAAGGTTCATGAAGATAATAATAATAATAATAATAATAATAATAATAATAATAATAAATAATAATAATGTGCTTTAATACGGCTTATGCTCCTTCAAATGGAATATGTCTAGGCATCTCGAAACAAATTAGGCCTGACTCACTTGTTAATATTTATTTAATAGATGAGATCGTTATTGTTATTATTATTATTATTATTATTATTATTATTACAGAAGAAAAAATATATTCATAGATAATATTAATATCGAACGAAATTTGACATGATTTTGAACCACTTTTGCCCTTATGTAATTTATTGTGTATGTATTTTTCATTTTGTTTTACAGATCAGAACATTATAATTATATACGAAATATTATGCATTCCTTCAATCCTGGTTTTTCTCAGTATATAAAAAAAGAGACAATATATACTACTCCTCCCGTCACTGTGTAATTTAAGGACCCTGTGATCGTGTGTGAAAATTGGTGGCTTCTGATTCCTCCTGATTATGCCATGAAACAAGCTCCTTCAATGTAGGTGGTGTTTCATGGCAATGTTTGAAGGGCTCACTAAACTCCAATTTTCAGACTACAACTCAGGGGTCCTTAAGGGGGTATACAGCCCATTGTTTTGGGAGGTTAATCTGGAGCAAATGATTCCTCCAAACTATTCCAGGCAACAAGACACCGATATTTTTCTTCACCTGGATCTGTTTCCTGGCATACTTTGGAGGAATCAAGGCACTCCAATATTTGAAAAATATACTATCCCTTTAATTTTCTTGACCTTGATGGCTGAGTGGGTGTGCATGAGTGTGTATTTTTATAGATATATATCTTTTCCAATCTCCTTTTAGAGCCACGAAGAAGTCAGAGGTCAGAGATCAGAGGACAGGAGAGGAGAGGTCACCAATGAAACAAGAGAGGAGGGACTTCGGTCACATTGTATTGTGTGTGTGTGTGTGTGTGTGTGTGTTGTGGTGATAAGTATACTCCATTCATTTTAAGGGAGTAATTCACTTTTGTTATATTGGAGTGCTCTCGTACTAGCGGCTACACTGAAAATAAATGGTGAATTAATTATTTATTTATTTGTGTGTGTGTGTTATTATTAAGTGTATACGTATATGTGATAATTGTGCTCGTTCGTGATAATTTTGTCTTCGTTATGTGTGAGGGTGTGTATGTATAACTTGGACTATAATTAGTATACTGTAAAATGTATGATGTACCCAATTAACCCAGACTACAAGAACAAGTACTATACACGGAGCATACAGAAAGTCTCCTGTACCCTGTAGTAAGCCGTAGTTAGATTTTCTACAAGGTTATCATTACAGTGGGAATGTTTTTATACCCTTGCAAAAAGTGAACCGGTTCCCTTCCAGTTTGATAGGATAGAGCATGGCAGAGGAAAGCGGGACAGGGTAAGGCAAGGCAGGGCTAGGGTAGAGCTAGATAGGGCAGGGGAAGGAAGGGAAAAGCAGGGTAAGACGAGACAAGGCAGGGCAGGGTAGGATAGGGCTAGACAGGACAGGGTATGGTAGGACTAGATAGGTCAGGTGAAGGAAGGGGAAAGCAGGGTAAGATAGGGCAGGGCAAGGAAAGATTCGACAGGAGAGTTACTATTTTATTACTCCCTCGTTCCCTTCCCTCCTCTCTCTCTCTCTCTCTCTCTCTCTCTCTCTCTCTCTCTCTCTCTCTCTCTCCTTCATCAAAATGGGACTCACCCAACCAGTAAATCCAGATGGTTATATTGGGGAAGTCCAGTTCATAAGTGGCACACGTCTGAAAGGGGATGGTGGTAGTAGCGGTGGTGGTGGTAGTAGTAGTAGTAGTAGTTGTTGTTGTAGTAGTAGTAGTAGTGGTCGTGGTGGTATTGTTGGTGATGCTGTGAGGGGAAATGGTTGTGGTGGTGATAATGGTAGTTTTGGTGGTGATAATGGTAGATGGTGGTGGTAGTTATGGTGTTGATGTGAGGGGATATGGTTGTGTTGATGATGGTAGATGGTTGTGTTGTTGATGGTGAGGGGGAAATCGTTGTGGTGCTGTTCGGGGTTGTAGTGGTATGAGACATTTAGTTAAAGTTGTAAGTTAGTAAATTGGTGAGGTATTGATCGAAGTTAATATTAAGGAAATGCATTTGTACGAGGGATATATGTGCGATATGTATGGATGGGTGTTCTTTCTGTCTATGTCTGATTTTCAATATATTTCATTCTCTCTCTCTCTCTCTCTTTCTCTCTCTCAATACCTACCGACCAACCAACCTGTTCGACGCAAAATTTATACCCTAGTAGTAATAATATATACACGGGCATTAACTAGGGAATAACTGGAAGTGAGGGCTGGTTACTCTGTATGTGTGTGTATATATGTGTTCTTGTGTATATATGTATGTGTTTTTGTGTATATATGTATGTGTGTGTGTGCCATTGTGTTTGTATATTATATGTGTGAGTGAGTGTTTGGATAAGTGAATGTGTGTGTGTGTGACTGTATGTATGTATGTGTGTGTGTTGGGTCGTGCCTTTCTGCGACATCAAGGTCCATATATTTCAATCCCAGGTGACAGGTGGACTGGGAAGGGAGAAGGGAAGGGATGGGGGAGTGGGACTGGGAGGAAGGAAGGGATTGGGACTATATAGGACGAAGGTGTAGGTGGAGGAGTGTTGCTGGGAGGAAGGAAACAAAGAAGGGGGGAGGGAGGGGGAGTGGGACTGGGACTGGGGCAAGGAAGGGGTGGGGGGTGGGACTGGGGGGATGAGAGTGGGGCAAGGAAGAGTGAGCCCAGGAAGGAGAGGAAGGGGAATTACTTGTGCGAATATCCGGTTTACCATTACATACACACGAACATACACAAACACACACACTACAATGCACTTCAGTACACACACAGGCACGCACGAACACACGTAAACACACACAAGCACACGCACACCTAAGCACACACACACTACAATACACTTCACTACAAACACACACAGACACACAGCAAAGAAAATAATACTTTAATACTCCTCGTACCCCTGTGTCCCTTCCTAGGTTAGCTTAAGAACCATGGGATTGTGTTTGAGTCTTGGTGGGTTCTGATTCCTCCTAACCATGGCACGAAACAAGCTCATTCAATATAGGTGCTGTTTCGTGGCAATATTTGAAGTACTCGCTAACCTCCAATTTTCTGACAACATCACAGGGTCCTTTATCCCACATGCCTTCTCACGGGTATATGAAGTTAGAATCTCGTTGACAAAAGCAATTGAGTTTCCCGTTAGACTATAGGCCAGTTTTGAGCTTGACTAATTTGGGGATAGGAAAAAGCTGATAGAGAGAGAGAGACAGAGAGAAAGAGTGGAGAGAGGGGGGGGGAGAGAGAGAGGAGGGGGAGTGAGACAGAGAGAGAAAGAGAGAGAGAGAGAGAGAGGAGGGGGAGTGAGACAGAGAGAGAGAGGAGGGGGAGTGAGACAGAGAGAGAGAGAGAGAGAGGGAGAGGGAGAGAGAGAGAGAGAGAAATGCAGGCCACACAGAGGTCATTGTCCCCTGCTACCCTTCCTTCCTATACCCGCACGCACCTTCCTGATTTCTCCAAACTATGCCACGAAACAGATGGATAAGGAGGCTATAGTGAGACAATGTGTTTCATGGCATAGTTTGGAGGACTCGTCAGTATTCATGTGGTTCTCCATCCTCCTCCTACCTTACTTAAGAATTATTATTGTATTGTGATTCGATTATGATAATTAACTGAACAGAGAGAGAGAGAGAGAGAGAGAGAGAGAGAGAGAGAGAGAGAGAGAGAGAGAGAGAGAGAGAGAGAATCGAAGAAGGAAGGGAATGCAGGGTAAGGAGCGGGCGGTACCCTCAACCCTGACCTCCACACACACACACACACACACATACACACACATACACATACACACTGATAAATAAAAGTGATTTTATTTTTACATGTTCATACAGACCTCACCCATTCATACACACTAATAATAAGAGTGTACTCCTAGTCATACACACTAACCCATTTATACAAGCTGAATATGAATAACAGTAGTTTCCATTTAACATCTTTCATACACACTAATAATAAGGGTGTACCTTTAGTGTATTCCTATCTATACACACTGATAATAAGAGTGTACTCCAATTCATACACACTAATCCGTGTATACACATTGTGGTAATGAATAACAGTAGGGTGCATTTTTACATCATGTTGCACACGTCATCATTATTATTACTTAGAAGGGATAGGGCAAATGTTTTCCAGGATAAAATATTGCACATTAGACCATATTATTGTTTATTATAGGGGAAGTACGATTTGGCAGAGGAATTCTTACACAGGTTATTATTATAGAAGTACGGCAATGAACGGTCTACCAAGTGAATAGGTGAATGCAAAACAACAAAACCTAACTAAATCATGTTGTATTGCAATTAGGAATTGTTGCATTTTCTATATGTTGTAAGGCATTTAAAACAACAGGGAGTGTACAAATTCTTTAGGCCAATAGTACAACAGGTATGCTGAGGTTAGGTTATACTCATAATATTATAAGGGGTAATCTCCTGTCTATATATAAAGTTGTGAGCTGCTGATCCCTCCTGATTATCACATGAAACAGACGAGTATCTTAGTACACGAGTAGAGATTCTAATTTGTCGAGGAGATATTACTCCATGCGGTGCTAGTAATTATGGGCAGTTACTTGAAGGGTTTTAGTTCCTCCTTGAGACTTGAGGGACTCCCTTTTAGTAGTTTTTTACCAGTCCCTCCTTTGCTTGTATTTTATTGTAATGATCTAGAATTAATCGTAGTGTAACGTACAGTATAGTACGAGACAATTATTATACATAAAAATGAAATTGATGGAGGTGGTATTCTGTAAGTTTTTCTGCTTGTAATTGTATTCTGGCATAATAAAAATCACGTGAATGTCCCCAGAACACAGTAACAAAAGAAGAACATCACTAGGCATTGGAAAGATAAAAGTATCGAGTATCATTGCCCTCACCTTACACTGACCATGCAGGGGGCCAGGAGTGGAGGCCATAAATATTACAGTGTCCGAAGACCAGGATGTGGGTGTAGGGTATATATATAAATAGAGAGAGGAAGGGGCAGGCCAGGGTCAGAAGAGAAGTCGAGTCTGCACGCGACCCAACCACCTTCTTACCTACCTGTAGTACCTGCCTGCATACCAAACAACAGTACCTGTCTGGGCTTGGCTTGGGTGTCTGTCTGGTTGGAGCCTTAGTGGTGTTGCTTGCTGCGGAGAGGCTGAACTGAGAGAGGTTGGTGGTGGTGGTGGTGGTGTGTATGTGTGTTGATCGTGGTGTTAGTGGTAGTGTGTATGTATGTTGATCTATATTGTGATGTCGTGGTGTTTGTGATGGTGGTGACAGTGGTAGTGTGTACAGTATGTGTGTTGATCGTGACTGTGGTGTTGTTAGTGATAGTTGTAATAATTATAGTGGGGGCGATGGTATGCGTAATGATTGTGGAAGTTGCTGATATAAAGGAGGTATACACATTTTGCATTATAGGCCCCATAAAGTGTGGTTACTTTATAGTGGTAGGGAGACATGAATTGTTCTTAAGCGGTCAGCGTATTGAATGTTCAAATTAGGTTGTCTGTGGCATTCACACATTTTTCTTAGTGTAATTTGGTTCATGGAGTTCGTACGTTATGTTTGCGTATTATTTATGCTGTTTAAGTGATCGATTGTGTAGAATTGTGAGTGTGTGTTGTATGTTTTTTGTCGTAACGTGATATTTCAGTGATTTTCCCATACTAATGTCCTTCGTATGGTGAAATGTAAGTGATATTTTCATATTAATAGTTTTCAATGTACTTTGCATGGTGATATTTGAGTGATTTACTCATACTATTCTTTTTCAGTGTTCGTCCTTTGCGTAGAGAGGCAGCAGACCAAGACAGTATAAGTGACGTCTGGGAATAATAACAAATAATAATGGCGTCGTCGTTGTCGTCGTCGAGTGTGGCGGTGGTGTTGGTGACGATGATGATGATTACCGGTAAGTTACAAACGGGGTCCTTGTAGTGTGGGTGAGAATAATGAAATGTATATAGCTCGTCTCCAGACAGTATGTGTGTGTAGATATGAGTATTAGTGCGTTTTGTATGTATGTGTGGTTTTGTTGTGCGACTGTGCTTGAAATTACGAATGCATATGTATGTGCGTACATGTGGTTTTGATTGTGTGTGACTGTGGTTGAAAGTAGGAATGCATAATTATATAGTATGTCTGTATCTGTGCTTGAAAGTACGAATGTTTATGTGTGTATGTAAGTACAGTGTGTTATTATATGTGTATGCATGTGTTCATAATGCTCGCTTAAAAAAAGTTATGAATAAAACCATATATCCCGTGGCACCTTCAGGAGTGTTGTGCCACAACAGTTACTGTCCACCAAACTGTTCCCCGACGCTGCATAGGGGTCAAGTGTGTGGCTCCAACGGGCGTACCTACCCCACCGAGTGTGACATGAAGAAGGACGCGTGTAGAATGCCTCTCTTGGGCAGCTTCCTTAGAAAATCGTACAACGGGAGGTGCACTGGAGGCAGTAGACCCGGCGGTATTCAAGGTAACAAATTGAATGGTGGGTTGTGTGTAGAGTTACATGGAGGGCAGCATGCCTATTTAAGGGACCCTGTGTTGTAGTCAGAAAATTGGAGTTAAAGAGTCATTCAAATATTGTCAGGAAACGCTACCTATAAGGAAGGAGTTTGTTTCGTGGCATGGTCAGGAGGAATGAGAAGACTCCAATTTTCATACAGTATCATAGAGTCGTTAATTGATGAAGATGCAGATACAGGTAGTACTGTATTTCGGATTGAAAGTATCCTTCATAGCTTCGTATTTAGTAATTATCAGTGAGGGAAAATGTTGTGGAGTGTGAAAAGCAGCACTAAGCTTCGATATAGGCCAGGTAATTTCCTTTATAGAATGTGTATAGTACGTGTGTGTGTGTTCTGTCTCTCTAATCACCCACGCTTAGTTGAAAGGAAACCAGCACACACACACACTCACTCCTGCCACCCTCAATGCTTGCAGTCTCCGTGGGTGGTATATCTGTGGGCGTGGGAGGTGGATCTGTGGGCGTGGGAGGTGGTGGTGGGTGTCGTGGTAACAAGTGTCGTCACGAGCCTTACCAACCCGTGTGTGGCAGCGACGGACGCACCTACGACAACCCCTGCCAACTGAAAGAGAGAAGCAGGTGCCATGATTCGTACCTCAGGCTCCAGTACTACGGGTTTTGTCAAGGTGAGTTAATTAATAGTAGTAGGTGCGAGTACTAAGGGTGAGTTAGTTAATAGTAGTAGTAGGTGCGAGTAGTAGGGGTTTTGTGAAGGTGAGTTAGTTAACAGTAGTAGTAGGTGCGAGTACTAAGGGTTTTGTCGAGGCGAGTTACTTAGTAGTAGGTGCGAGTACTAAGGGTTTTGTGGGGGTGAGGTAGTAATAGTAGGAGGGAGTCGATTTGCAAAAAAGAGGATTGCTTCCCTGTTAGACGAATTGCCACATAGGCGATTGATTTCCAGCTACAGTAGTGAATTTCCCAAAAAGATTGATCTGCGTTATATCATCGTCAATCCAGTTACAGTAGTGAGTTTGACCAAAAGTTGAATCCGTGTCACATCAACAGGCTCACCATTACCACTACCACCAGCAACACTAACAATAAGAACATCATTTTCACCAGTACCACCACCAACCTCATTATTACCACCAAGAACAACCTCATTATCACCACCAAGAATAAAATTGAAATAATTATCACAGCACCAGTAATAACAATTATCATAACCATCACCACCAACTACTACAGGAGGAGGAGGCGGAGGAGGAAACTGCCCTCAAGTACAGTACTGCAGCCACGACTACCGACCCGTCTGTGGCTCTGACGGGAGGACCTACAACAACGACTGTGAGTTCCAGAGGGCGGCTTGCTACAATAGATATCTCACCGTCAAGTATCATGGCCAATGTTATGGAGGTGAGAGTCTACAGTATGTTTTTGTGTTGGGTAATAATAAAATAAGTAAGTAGGCAGATTATAATTGATTAATGAAGGCAGTCATATAATTTAGGGTAATTGGTCAAGCAACCAAGTTTCCATTAACTTAACAATGGTTACTATAAAAACA
Organism: Petrolisthes cinctipes; assembly: GCA_033782935.1. Classification (NCBI taxonomy): domain Eukaryota; kingdom Metazoa; phylum Arthropoda; class Malacostraca; order Decapoda; family Porcellanidae; genus Petrolisthes; species Petrolisthes cinctipes. The sequence goes on along the minus strand of JAWQEG010000208.1, from coordinate 49,135 downwards.
TGTGTATTCACATGTGATTCAGCATTCCATGCATTAAGTAGAATTAGGAGGGGCTTGGATAATTGTAAGGAAATGTTTTTATAATGAAATGTCGATTCATACATAGTTTAGGTGTTACAATACAATTATGATACTGTATTATGGAAGGCGAAAAGTGAAGGGAAACGCACCTAGATGCTGTACGTGTTTATGAATTGATCACTACAGTGTATTATTTTTGCTAGAATCGAAATAATATGTTGAAAGTGGTGTTTGTTCAGGTGCAAGACTATTCCTGTACTACAAACATGTGAAACATATCATCAGAAATGTAAGTGAGTTTCCGTTCAATCTTTGTGTTTCTTAATGGAGTAACATAAATGTATTGTAAGAGGTAAACAATGTATAAATCGGCATTTAAATGAAGAGAAATGTTTGCTTAGAATTATCCAAGCAGGTCCTCAGTGAATGCTGAATAACCGTGTATAAAGAAACGGATAACTCACTTAAGCGTTTATACGTGCGAGTACACTCGTGATACATAATCTCTGACCAGGGAGTGAGTGAGTGAAAATATCAATCTCTATATTCTATATATGTATGTATGAAAGGAAACGAGTCACGCTCTCAATTTGTAAGTGTGTGTGTGTATAGCGAATTAAATCGATGCAGGTGGTGGTCCCATTAGTCCTGGGGGATGTTACAACAACAACAACAACAACAACTGCCCTACCCACGCATACGACCCCGTATGTGGTAATGACGGCAGGACTTACCCTTCGTACTGCCACCTACAACAGGCCCAGCAGTGTACGGACCCACACCTCGTACTCAGACACCGCGGACCATGTGGTGAGCAAGAAGGGTTGTTTGTGTGTCGTATAGTAGTAGTATTGTTGCATTATGTTACAAGTGTGTGTATTATTAGCATTGTAATTGCATAGTAAAAGTTTCACCTAACAACCACATTTCACGTCTCTCAGTCTCCCCAGGGTTTGATGTGCGCAATCATGCAAGACCAGTGACCAACCTGGCGAGTGTGAAGGTGCAGCAGTCACCAGTCGAGGATCCCGAACAAGCCTTCAACACCCTGCCAGACCAAGGCGCAAATGGACCCGGCGTCGCTGGAGAACAACAACAACCTCCTGTGATAATCAAGGTGATACCCGGCGCTGGGCTTCTGGCAGGCGGAGACGAAGGCACGATAGAAGTGAGGGTTGGGGGCAGTCCCGTAGGAGAGGAAGAGGAGACAGTGATGTTGGGAGGTGTCGCCGATGCTGGGGTAAACTGGGAAGGCCTGGGGGAGGAAGTGGTGGGGGGCGGAGTAGCTGACGAAGGTGTGGAGGAGGAGTTTGCTGCTCCCGCGGAAAGAGAGGAAGAGGTAGAGAGCGAGACGACCTTAGAAGTGAGAACTGAGGAGAAGTTGTCTGCAGGTAGGAAAGGCGAAGAAGTAGAGAAATTTAAGAGTGAAGGAGAAATAAAGGAAGACACTGAGGAAAAGGAGAGGACAAGGGCAGAAGAGATAGAAGAGGAAGATACAGAAGAGGAGGAAGATAATGAAAGAGCTTTGGAAATAGAAGAGGAGGAAGACGAGATTAGCGACGAGAAGTGAAAATGCTTCCTCTGTATTAGTTATTTGATTTGTTGAATCAGTAGGGAAGAATAATGTTTGTAAAGTTATCGAGTCATATTCCTTTATTTTAAATAAAGTATGCGAAGATTTAAATGCGAAGATTTAAATGAAAAAAAAAAAAAAAAAAATTATATCCACATGTTTTTAAACAGTATATTTCGTTTTTGTAGGTTAATATAATCAGTAAAAGTGTTGCAAATTGTAAATAACTTAATCACATTTAAGTGCAAGAAACGTTTCCTTGCTAAAGTTCAATTTTGTTACTTAAGCAGCATAAATTGAAACAAAATATTATGAGACTACAGTACTAGTCTAGTGAGAAAAAGCAGAATTAAACCACTTCAAAACTCTAATTAGCCCTCAAACACAAATGATGTGCACATAATACTAACCCTTTGGTGTTACTGATGCAGGGAACAAGACCCTACAAACCATATATATTCTGAAAAGGAAAGGTTAATTTTAGGTACAAAAAATATCACGTTTCGAAGATTACAATACTCTGAAGCTATAATTTCTTCCTTATTCTCTCTTGCTATGCATCTTTTTCTTTCCTTTTTTAATTTTTTGTTTTCTCAACACTCGGGGAATAGAGACAAATGAAGTAAGTTTATTGGGTCTCAAGGTTTACCTCATTACAAACTTTTGGGCGTAAGGTTACCTTTCATACAAACGTGTCTGACTGCAAACAATATTATAGTAAGAACAAACTTCTTTTATCCCCTTGCTTAGTCAGTATAAAAATATCAGGTGTCTCGCACTAGTTTCATTTAATAAACAGCATTTATCGAAACTAAGCCCATCAAATATAGGTGTAACTTAGCATTTACTATTACCCATTTAGTATATATGCTCAGGTCCAACAGACGTCTTCTGCACCACCTTCCTTCAATCTATGTTCTGCCATAAACTCGTCGAACAGTAATTCTCCTCTAGTAACTTTAGTAGCAACATCTTATTCCCTTTTTTTTCAAATAACTACACCATCCTTCTTTGCGTCACCATTATTCTATATGATTTTTAGCGCCCCTTCGACCCCAGCCACTAGCTTTCAATTTTTCAACTGTCCATCTTTACTTTCCACTTCCTTTATGAATCCTGTCTCAACTTTGGCAATATTTATATACTTTTATTAATTCAGACTCGGGACAAACACACTACACTAGGTAAACCACCTTTATTACATACTTCGATGAGCGTCCGGAAACTAACTACAACCAATCCACGACAGAATTTTGTTAAAAAAAAAAAAAAAATACAAATATTCAGTTGAGAAATTCGTATTCGGGCATATCAAAGTAACGATATGCTACTTCAATACAAGTGGTGGTCACCCTTATGTCCCCTCCGAAACCCTTGGAACCCCCCACGGGGCCCCCGCAGGGGCCCCAATGGGGGCTCCATCAGGGTCCATCGGGAACTGCCAGGGTGTACTTCCCTCTTGGCCCACACCAAGGGGGAGGGGGGTCACATCTCACCAACACAGCACCACACACACAGATACACAGCCTGCACACTGAAAGCTTCACCCCCTTAATGGTGGTGTGTGTATAAGTAGTGTGATACAGCGAGGAACAGAAGCGGAGCCCCGCACCAGTACACCAGTCCGCACAATGCTGGACCACCCAACGATAAACACTGGGTGTGGTGTACTGGTGCATTGACCTCATCTCTCCTCGTGGAAACACTCTCCACCTGAAATGAGATACAACTATTTAATATGTGCCTTCATAAATTCTTATATTTAATTCAATTTACAACATTCAATATCCCAAACACAAGTTGTCATAACACAGCTGCACATAACTATATATATATATATACTGCAGGGATATAACACTGGTTCCTTCTTCGGGAGTAAAGTACTATAAGGTTTACACATGATAAACCATCACCACGAACAAGCTGCTGACGCCGCCACCAGTACCATACCACCAGTACCATACCACCAGTACCATACCACCTCTGCCATATTGAACCACAACCACACTTCCTGCAACACTAAAAAATACATTATCACCTGGCATTAATCACTTTCTTATTTTGTAACATTATTATGAAACATGACCATACTATAAATCTTACCCGATACAATAAGTAAAGTCTGCAGCATAAGTTCGCTTCATTTCCACAAACGTATGAATGAGCTTTAGTGATGTTGCACCACAATTTCAATGAAGAAATGACTGATACTTCTCATGTGGTAAGTTACACATGTTAGAATAGAAACTGGTTCAGAATGCAACTATCTGGTCATATTAGCATTGTTTAGTACATGAGATGGACGCGAATTTATGCTGCTGACTGTACCTTCGTGTATTACATCCCCAGACAGAAGTCCGTTGGAGTTTGTAATACAGTTAAGTATTTACAGTCTCCCTTACGAATTATGCTGTAGTCATTTTATATACATATTCCCAGGTGAAGTGACGTTTCTCTATCATGAAATTCTAAGGCGGCAACCATACATACTTACTGTTCATTGCTCGTAGAGAGTAATATTTTTATCAGCAACAAATACCACAAACCTAGAGCAAATTATTCAATCAATAGACTCCTGTGGCACCCAGAGGGATGGATAGTGCCTCAATGAATTCACGCCACAACCATCTTTCTTGCAGCAGCTGCCCCAAATCTCTCCTGCACTCTTCACCAGCCTCCAGCCTCATTGTGCGCCCCCACGTCTCCTTCAACCTTCCTCTCCGTCTTCTAACAGAGGCTGCAAGAGTAACAGGGTAAGCAGAGTAACAGGGTAAGCAGATAAACGATATTTAATATTTATTATAAACACTACTAAAACATCCGGTCCTTAGGTCGCTCAATGCTATGAAAATGATGGAGTATGAATTAGGGCGCAGCCAGTATGAATTAGGGATGGGGGGGGGGATAAAGTCTAAACTGCACAATCTTAAAAGGCCTGTCCACACGAGCGGACACCCCCGACGGCCAAACAACTGTTACCAAATCACGATGTGGACAACACAAGTGTGATTATTATTATAGGCAATTGTCGATGGGATCTGCCGATCTGGTAACAGTGATAAAAAGAGGGATATTTCTCACAAAAAGTAATGCCCGTCGGGGCTGCCCGCTCCTGTGGACAGGCCTTTAGATACTGGCCAAAAGGCTGATAGTGGACCGAAAGCTCAAGTGTTTAAAAGAATATTGGGGACTCCATGAAATGATTGGACATGGAAGGGCTACACTGGGGGTCAATAATTCTGTCCTGATGAATTTCCAACCTCACCTACTCATCCAGAACAATTTTCTGGACTACAAAAAAAACCGCCACATATTGGGACAAAACTTTACATCACAACACTTCAGAGAACTTGGGGATTCACGAGGAAGGGAGTGAGGACGAGTGCTGATTGACCATGTAGTAACGATCAGACAGGTCCCATATGCTATCTGTGTACAGTTAAGCAAGTAGAAAATGCAAGAAAAATACGAATATAAGACAATATCTTTCAGTTTTTTATATTATATCCTGGTAATTTTTACAATGAATCACAATAGCTCCACAGTCAATGTTAAGTGCAACGTGACTGACTTGAATTTTGAGTAGTAGCCACATGTGGACATATACACTCATTTTACTTGCACTTTCTACATGCTCAACTGCACATTCTCGTCAACGCCCAGTACTCTATTTTTTCTTGATATTGAAGTTCGTGTATAGTATTGTATACTCTGCCCATGATGTTATTCTTGTGGAGATATATAACTGGTGGGCTGGATAAATGCATTACTTGTGAAAATAGTACTCGTTGGCCACCTTTTAAATGAGTTTACCTCCAAGGTGTGATGTGATGTGCTATGATGGTCTGAAAAGAGTTGAACAGCATATTAGTATTTTAAATACTTTTATCAATTATACGCAACACCAAATGAACAAAATAGTGGATGGGAACATGTGACCGACTTGGGTAAACTTGTGGAGCGCTCGTCTAAACTTGAATAGTAATGAGTAACAACATATGGACTGAGGCAGAGCAACACAAGTGGTTCAGCTCGCAACACAGTCTATGCAGGCTTATTGCCAAAAACCAACATGATTCACAACCCTAAATGAGAACCTATATTAAACTTAAATTATACCCTCCAGCTACTAGTGGAAACATGAAAATCTCAGTCCCGAGGCAGGGTGGAAATACTGTACAAATAGTAAGCTACCGGTATAGTGCTCAGATAGGATTTTAATTTGTGATTATTTGAAGACCGCCCTAGGCACGGAAGATTGTGTAGGGCGAGGGAGAACATCTTGGGGTGGGACAGTACAAAGTTGACACAGTTTGGACCATTAGGCTTGCCTGGTCACGTGCACAGCCAGGTTACTACGTCACTCAGCGGAGAGACGGAGACCACTGACAGAAGTGAACTGAATGCATGTTTGGCTAGGTACCCAAGCCCACCTCTCCCCGATTTCCCTACTCACGTCCTTCCTCTGGAATTCCACACATTTTCACCTCTGTAGTCCAACCTGTCTGTCTTAACCGTGGGACAACAAACACGAAGGAAACAGGAGGAAGGGGGGGGGGGGCAATTGAAGGAAGCTAAACACTTAAAACTCCCCACAGGGACAGAAACAACCAAGCCTAGTTTACACTGGTAAAGTTGTGAGCAACATTGAAAGGGAAGGGAAAAGAGTAGACTGATGCTGAAGGAGCCACCAATGATTAAGGTATATCGAATTTGGCTTCAAAGCACTTATACTGCATGGAGTAAGTAATGATACACCAGTTCCAAAGGTAAGCAGTGATGGTAATGAACAGAATATAGGTACACAGATAACGTGGAGACCTTTCATACACCTGCCAACCATAGTCCATATTCAGAATTACCATGACCTATTATATGGAGGCTAAGAACATTCGTGAGGTCCATATCTAACAACACATTGGCCAGAGATTCACAGGGGGTTCGAGATGGTGAAAAAAACACAGCAGTAAGTATGGAAGTCCCTGTAGCACAAGGCTCATTGATATAGCCTTCAGGGCGATTCAAACCCATAATCTTGGAGAGTATAGATGAACATATTCAATTTAAATTAAACCATTTTTAAAACACTTTCAGGACTTTCTACGTCCCTAATGGAAAGCGCACAAATCTGTTTTACAAAACTTTCAACAAGGAAAATATTGAATGTCACTGGCTATTAAATTTTATGAGTTTTAAATAATATCAACCTGAACAAGTCTGTCAAATTGGAAGATAATTTGCTTGTTTTTAACTCCTCTACTGTAGAAAACAAAAACACATTTCAGGCTCTGATGTAGACAACATCTTAGCCAAGTGTCCGAACACTTAATATCACAACCACCGAACTCTACCCGATTCCTAGTAAGCTTTCAACTGCTAGAGGTTTCTCTCGTGTATTTAAAGATACGGTAACACCAAGTTTACGTTAAAGTTGTATCTTATTTCCGTGGAAATATACTTTAATTTAATGAAATATTTTCATACCAAGAAATATTAACGTCACCCAAAATTTACTTTAACACTATATCGGAGAGTGGAAGGTGAATTAAACAGTGAAGTAGGACAGTTGGTGAAGGTTGCCATACCTGATAAAAGGGATAGAACCTACACATCAAAAAATGTGATAATAGCAAATATTCCAGAACCGGAAACCGAAGATAAGGAAGAGTTGCGGACATCCTAACTTGCAAATTAAACTTGAGCAAACTTTGTACATTGTAAGTATCTACACTCCACACAGGACCCAGAGCTGCTCAAAATGGGAACCACAACTTAAGGAATAAACCGAAACTTATTAAATTTAACCTTCAAAATGAAGAAATTTCAAATAGTATCAACGCAGAAATCACTAAACTTGGTAACAACAAAGATGGAAGTGTCCCAACACTATTCACAGACCGGAGTAAGAAGGACCGCGACCAGAGGAAGAAACTAAATGGCCGAGGCCGAAAGGAAAAGAGCTTTGAATCCCCATCAACAGTTCAAGAGGTGGGTTGGAGAGAGACCCTCGATCCAATTTTTGCAATTCAATAACTCATACACGGGAGCCCTAATAAAAAATCTCTTGCTTCCTAACTTTGTGTCTAAGCAAGGTATGAGGGAAAACTTCAAGCCGTGTCAGTTACAGCAGTAGTAGGATGGTTGTGGATGAGAGACCCTGGCCCATACTACTCGAGGTATGAATTAATATTATGAACATTGCAACAACACTCACCCTCCCTGCACCGCTGACATCGTACGCATCGTGTGGAGTCTTGGACGGTGTGTGTGGAGTAGGTAGGGTAGTATCTTTGCAATGGTGGAGTTATAGGGTATACTCCACTAATTCCATATCAGACATTTAAAGGTTTACTTAATTAACACAGATCCTTACAAAACACATGGCTGTGCTTAAGCGTATTATGCAACACCACTTTCTCACTATTCTTATCTCAGCCAAGACTAATTCACAATATTCCTAATTTTCATTCCTTCACAACACTCAACCAATTCAATGGAACTTTCTCTTGTCTGTTCTAACAAATATAAAGGAATCTATTCACTGGTTCACTATACTGTAATTCACAATTATTTAATTCTATAAAAAAAAAAAAAAAGAAAAAAAAAAAATAGAAGATGAGCTAATGTTCTTGAACAGCTAAACATGAATAGAAGGGAATACTAAGTAGTTCAAACTGAACCGAATGGTGGCAACTAGATGGTTCAAATAATGCCACGAAATAACACCTAAAGGGAAGGTGTGTTTAGTGGCATAATCAGGAGGACTCTGAAGCCTCCAATTCTCATACACAATCACAGAGTCCTTAAAAACAAAGAGTGATGTCGGCAGTTCTTGGCTACCTTATTAATTGTAACCACTGCCAATCAGCGTAATTAGGGAAGTCAAACGAACAAAACACATCTACACAGCAAACCTTACCATCTCTGTGCAATGGAATATGGGAATTTATACTTTGCGATTGACTTGATAGCAGATAGAACTTGTACAAACACTAATCTGACACCCTGTATACACGATCAATACAGTGTAGAGCAGTAGGGGTCTGATAGTTCTGTAAACTATCGCCACAACTCATGATGCCCCAGGAATAAACAAGCTATTCTTCAGTATCCATCGTCTTGGGTGTCGAATTGTATCACATGGGAATTGCACAGATAGTAAATCAAACGGCGAATAAACGATTAAACGGACACTTCCCCTAGACACTTTCCTTCACTCCCACTGCTTATGGTGAACTGAGAAGCTTGTAAGACCGTACCTGCCTCATCACCTCTGTTCCCGCCATTTCCCAACCACTGGCTAGGACCAAGGAATCTAGTATTGGGAGAAGGATAGGCCACTCTTATGGGAGGTTTGGTCGTGGCGAATACAGCAGAGCCACCTACCGGATAACAGTAATCACTTACAGCTGGCGCCTTTACTTACACAACAGTGGTGGTCGTTTTTTCATTTTTTTTTTTTCCCTTAAGTTGATTTTGTGACCGAAATGGCGAGTACATATTTGATGTGCTGTGGTAATTATTATACAGTATTAATTTTCGTGGTAATTACATTGATATTAACTCGTGTTAGATGATGATACCTTTTTCTTTCTATAGGTATACAGTATTTATATTTGTGGTAATGACATTCATAATAACTGGTGTCAGATGATGATGTTTCCTATTTTCTTAAGTACTGTACTGTAGTCTGAATATCTATTTGATCCTGTTTGCATGGAATATTGCATATATATTTTCCTTACCCACAGACTTAAGCTATGGATTTAGGCTTGCAGACAACAAGGTATAATTAAAGTAACTCATAATTTTCAGACGGAGGAGAAAAGTTGGAAGGTAGGAGAGACAGGAAGAGCTCACACAACCCCTGAAGCAAACTGTTCGAGGATTACTTTGGATGGTTCGACTCTTAATTAATAAAGTGACACTCTCTTGACGGTAAATTGGAGGGTTACTGTTTCCTCCAAATTGTACAGCGAAACAGATCACCATTCGTATAGGTCTAATTGAACTCGTCAGTGTCTTGGTATAGTTTGGAGGAATCAGTAGCTCCCAATTCACCCAATAGAAAGAAAACTTAACTAACTCTCTGGTGATTCCAAATGTTCATTCATATCCAGATAAAATATTCGAACGTTTAAGAGAGAGAGAGAGAGAGAGAGAGAGAGAGAGAGAGAGAGAGAGAGAGAGAGAGAGAGAGAGTAGGAAGAAGGGAGGAAGGGGTCTACATGTAGGAGAGGGGAGGAAGGTGGGAGGAGAAACAGAGAGAGAAATCAAGAAAGGAATAGAAACTACAGAGAGAGAGAGAGAGAGAGAGAGGCCCAGCGATTACACTGACATCTGCTTGCAGTGGACATGAATATAGAATCTAAACTATATATACCATTTTGAAAGGTTGTACAACTCGTTATCACTCTAAGGCAGTTGTTACACAGTCTTGCTAGTTAGAAAGTAACTATTTCCTCCAAACTATTTCAAGCAACGGGACACCATTATTTTTATTAATCTAGTCCTGTTTCCTGGCATACTTTGGAGGAATAAAGGCGCTTTAATGTATGTACAGTCACAATCAAATAACCACCTACACATTCCTTCCATTGTGCAAATATATCAGTATCATATCAAAATCTAATCATACAACACCATACGTCATTTCAAATCCCTCATTTATTCTTATGAGGTGCTGCAAAATCATACACGTGTTTTTCTTTATTACCAAGATATTTACTACGATGATCGGAAAGTGTCGGGGGATTTTTTATTGTGGCTGTACCAAAAGTATACAACCCCCTTAAACTGAGCAGACAGAATTGTGATTGCAGTTTATGTAAGTTCTTGTATTATTCCTATTTAACATTACATCAAACCCTTATTTCAGTACTGGTGTCCACAGCCAAGGTTTACAAGTGGATGTTGATGGTGGTCGAAGTTCCCTACCTGGATTCGAGACTACAACTACCGAACTACTATTGCTACTGTCTCCATACCGTGACCAGCTTCTTAATTAATGGGTAATCGATTGCAAACTTTTTTTTTTACTTGGTCCTTCATTCTCGGGACTCTGCAGTATTCCATTCCATATAGTTAAGGACCCTGTGATCGCTTATGAGACTTGGTAGCTTCCGATTCCTCCAGACTATGCCACGAAACAAGCTCCTTCAATATAAGTGGTGTTTCGTGACAGTGTTTGAAGGACTCACTAACCTCCAATTTTCTGACTACATCACGGGGTCCCTTAAAGTGGGTAATCCTAACATCTTGAAACCTGGTGGTGGCAGGACGAGAATAGTCACCACACATCCTCTACCCTTTCTGAACCCTCCCTGCTCCTCACTAACTTTATTCCCTGTTACTTCAACCAGTCTTTCAGTAAGGACCTTCCCATACACCTTCCCCGGTACACTAAGAAGGCTTATTCCTCTATAGCTACCACACTCAAGTCCTTAAAAAACACCACAATAATACGAAAATATTTACACATTAACTTAAAAAAAAATATATATATGGTCATTAAAATATATACATTATAAAGAAATTAAAACCTATATGTGGGGGAACCTACTGTGCCCCCACACCGCCTCCCCTTTCAGCTCCACCTCCAGCCTTTATAAAATAAAATTAAATAAAAACAGGGAGGTGTCCCCCGAGGTCACCACGTGGAGGCTGGGTGAGACTTACCTACCCTTCCTGGGGAGGGGTACATCACTGAGGTGCTCTAAGAACTCCCCAATGTCTGATGGTAGCCACTGCACAATGGCCACACCTCTGAACCTCATTGGTTACGATACTGCCGACTCAATGTCTATACACTACTCAACATGGTAGAAATAAACTGAAATGAAGAGAACCCCCTAGGTCTGGAAAACTGTATAGGACAATGGAGAAGTTAAGGTGTGGCAGCAATCATAAAAACGGTAAAGGAACTTGTACTGTATTTGGAACAACAAGAAAGTATAAGGAGAAAGAGATTGGCATAAAAGAACTGGGATAGGCAGAGAGATGCCATAAATACATGAAAGTACTGTACAAGATGCAGCAAAAGTTGAAGGCAGAGATAGCAAAGGCTGAGGAAGAGGTTTATGAAGGGATTTACGAAAAGAGAAGAGAAGCTCACAGTTAAGGGAAAAATACGGGTCAGTAAAGTACCTTTACCCTTCTTTAAGTAACATCTGCTATTTGTTATGTTAGTTTGGATTGCGTGTTTGCTCATTCCCATTTTACTGTGTTAGTTGTCATGAACTGTGCACCTGTAGCCTATACCTCCATTGACTACACACATATTCACGGTTATACAGTACTGTGTTAGATTGTAATGTACTGTACACATGCCCAATTATATTCCTTAATGTGCACGTGTCATTCCCAGTGTGTCAGCTCTTGTGGATTGATTCATACACAGTGCTATTCATTGCAAGTGTTAATTTCCCAAGTGTTAGTTTCCACAGACTCTCCATATACTCATTCTAAAGATCACACAAAAAAAAGTTCATGGCTTAGGAAATTCACAATACCGTTTGATGGATCCAAAGCCACTACAGTACTACACATGGAACCAACCACTGTACCATTTGTCATCATCACCTAACCCATGACATTCTTTGCCTCTTGTTCCTATTCTTACATTTGGTTGAGGAAGATGGGAGGGAGGAAGGGTCACTTGAGCATTGTCTGGCACTGCAGTTGTTTTATTTACAGTCTGGAACACAGTACAATTGTGAAAACAGAATTATTACACATACTTAAAACAGTCACACTCAATCGCATGTAGTAAAATAAAATTATAAGATAGATAGTTTGATTAAATAATTCTTTCTCATACCATACTTAGCTTAGAACTTTCACTCAACCTGGCTGGAATTTAAACATGATCATTAAACTCCAATGTACATGAAATTAAACAATAATGCTTAACCAAAGTCCGATAATTCAGTGATGCACAGTTGATTCGCAAGGGTGAAAATAGAACGTGTGGAAACTTATGACTACTAAATTTTTGGGGAAATTTTGTTGACAGAATAATATAAGAATTGAGGTTGTTGGAATGTGTGATAGGTATGGGAAGCGTGAATAATTCTGAAATGTGTGTTTGCGTTTGTGAGCTATGGTAAATGCACATACAGTACTGTACTGACTTGTGTGTGTGAAAGGTGTGGCAGGCTTAGATACTGAACTGTGAGGTGTTTGGGAAGTGTCTAATGTGTGATTGAGGCTTAAAGAAATATACAGACAAACAACTGGCACTCTGAATTCAGCCTTTGGCAAGAGCAGAGTACATCAGACCACTACAAAGTACAGTATGGTCCCCTCACAAATATGCATCTAGACTCTTGGTTTTGACAGGAGTGGAATTATCCAAAGAAATGCATCACATTTGCACTTCACAGAGTGTTCTGCTGTACAAGGCAGTACAGGAAGATTGTACTGGAGTTGGCAATTTACAAAACACATCCTGTACTGTTCACACATCTCTCAGTGTGTTTGCCTGCTTAGCACCGTTGTTAGAGCTGTTGCAGTTAATTTCTGATGTTTGTAACTACTGTACTGTACTTCTTAATATTGAAGGCTTGAATATGAGAACCATTACAGTTCTAAAACAATACTCTCATTTCCTGAAAAAGTTCTTAGTTTATGTACAGTCACCTCCAGGAGTCTTATTTCCCCCTAGCTTTGTCAAACACCTCTTCAATTCAAGTCTGAGTTTCTAGATTTCAACTCTTTCTATTCGAGGTAGTATTACATCTTTCACTCAGCAGTAGTGTTGTCCTGGAAACACAAGTCTGATCTGAGCCTTTCAAAATATTTAGCATTACTGTACGTGAAAGGACTGGAACAATGGCAACATTAGGAGGGAACACAGCACCTGAAGGCAACTAGATAATGTATCAGAAATTGCAACTCAACCACAGAAACAGTACTAACATAAAGTTCTGTACTGTATGCTAAAATAAAAAAATAGATACATATTTGTGTGGGGGACTGTACTTATCGGCCAGTTTACACTCAAAGTTATATGATTAACTCCCAGAATAGAATCTTAAATGTGTTTCCTATTTATAAGGGAGAAGTCACTGTATGCCACACACAGGGAGGGTCATGGTTAAGGCAATGGCAATGACTGATACAATACAATGGCCCCATAGACACTACGAGCAGCCATCACGTCGTGCATCGTCTATCCTCAGCCCATGACCTTTGCGGAAAGTCATGGATAAGGCAACGACATTGACTGATACAGTACAATGGCCCCACAGACACTACGAGCAGTCATCGTGTCGTTCATCGTCCAACCTTAGGCCATGACCTTTGCCTACGTCACTGTAACACACAACAGCATGCTTGGTTCACTTCACACTCACAGTATGTGCATAAAGTGAATATGGTAGTACTTTGTGACTTGTGATGTGGTATGTGGTACAAAATTGTCATATAATAATGATAATAATAATAATAATAATAATAATAATATTTGCATTTAGTGCATAAACATCTCTGGTAGTCTGTGAAACAGCTGAGTATATATAAGAATTTACCTATTGAATATGCAAGACCCATGTGCATTGGAATTTATGAAAGAGGTCGTTGATTTTATCTATATAAATGTAGCCATTCAAATATCAACAATTTAGCCAGCTACTGTCAAGACTAAATTTACTATTTAGTGTGACACAGGTTATTCAGCGATGGTGTACCAAATACTTCAGCATTCAAAAATGGTCTATCATCACAAATAAAGAAAACCTAACAAAAATATGACTCAGAATTTCCTTATCATCATGGTTACAGGGAACTGGAAATCAATTTGGATAATGTTTAAAAAAATGGCTTATATCATACATTTCTGTTTGGCCATAACAGGTAATTAGTGGGTAAAATATTGCTGGTAAATAGATGGTAGGTTGTTGTTGTTTTTTCCAAACTGTGCCACAATACAGACCATTTATTTTGAAGCACTCTATCATAACATCTAAATGGGTTAGCCATCTTTTTGGCCTCATCTGCATACTGTACTTAATTCATGACATTGTGAATCAAAACTATCCACTGCTGAAGTATTAGTACAATTCCCAAATAACAGGTGAATAATATCAGGAAATGGTGGTGATATATATACTGTATATGTATAAACTGTGGGTCATCAGTCATCTCTGTTGATAAAGTTGTATAACAATTAGGTAAGTTTCTTGTGGGAGGGGAGGGCTTGGAAACAGAGTAGGACTCCCTTACATTAAATACGAGTCACACCCAGACGTAATTCACCAAGCTAAAACTCCAATATCCAGGAAACTCACCAAGCTAAAAAACTCCAATATCCAGCAAACTCTTGCCAATTGAAACAAAGTAAAGAAGAGCTGTGCAAGATGGGAAACAAGTTGTCTCCATCACCCTAGTTTCTGCCTCGTGAAATAGCCAAGAGTGGGAGAATGTGGGAATTAAGATGGCTGGCAGATAATCAGCTTGGTCAGTTACATCAGCTGGAGAATCCCGTGTAAACAATGGATAACCGGTGAACCAAAGCCGCCTCAAACATCCATAGTATTGCTGGTTACATTGACCCCAGGTATGGTCCTTGATGGGATTAACATTTTAATGGTGAAATGGGGGCAACAGTTTCCTCCAAAGTGCATCAAGAAACAGACTACCTCAGTATAATATATGCTGTCTGGTTTGTGGGACACTTTGCACGAATCTGGAGCCAACAATTCACGGACATCTTTCCCTGCGATATACACAATTTATCATAGTAAGTCTCAGATCATCCTCACACTTTTAGTATAGCCTATCCTTCCCCTCCATAAAAGAGAATTAATAATAATAATCATATAAGGTTATATTTTGTATATATACTCTTCTTCACTGTCACCCAGAATATATTACAAAAATATATGGGTTTCCAGTAATATTATATTATATAGATCTAACCTGTACATATCTTGTGTTGTCTTGAGAACACTTAAAATTTATCAGTAAATTATCATTTACTTCAACAAGTTACAAAAGAACAATTTGATATCATTTATTCTAAAAAATACTCTCACCATATATATCCTACAAACTGAAGGAGAACTGTTTTAGTGCTGGTACATTCATGAGGTGTGATTCAGAGCCCACCCATACAGGACATGTCAAACTTAGATGATGCCGGGTAATGGTTATGTATCAGGATATACTGTGTTATTGTTTATACAGCTTTGAACAACCCCGTGAGAACCCCAAGGACTTGTCAGCAGCCAAACAATACTGAAACTCATTTTACAATCAATGATATACTGTACTGTAGTCCTCCACATTACTGTACTGTATAGCTCTTATTAAAAACATGCTCAGGAGAACCTCAAGTGTTTCTTACTGTAGTACTTTATGTAGTCAACACAGTAAATCCATATACAAAATAAGAAAGGGTCCCAGGGCATATAATGATGATGGTATTCTGGAGGCTACAACCGACTTATCCAAACCGTGCCATGAAATGGACTCCCTCAACGTGACATTATAGGTGATATTTTGTGGTACAGTTTGGCGACTCTAATTCTTTGACTATATCACAAGCCATTACCCTGAATTTCCTGCATCGTGGGTGAGCTTGGAATCATGGCTCACACCGTACCTCTATGAAACTAACCAGGTTAATATATGCTTAATAGTCGAGAGGAATCCTAACTTTACACATAAGTCCCTACTTCAATCAATGGTGGAATGCACAGTAAGGAAAGAGCTTGATAACTGAGAAGATAAGAGTGCTTAAATAGGTCACTCTGATAAAAAGAGTGATGATTGTTACTGGTCCTCTCTCTCTCACTCTCTCTATCTGAACCTGTTGAACTACTGATGCGTTCACACAAGTAACACTCATTACTCCGCCTCTCTCATCAACTATATGCTACTCAAACCCCATGGACTTCTCTGATAAAGGCTGCAACCATTTTCTTTTCTTCTTTGCCATCCACCCCCTCATTAAGACACCTGACCTTATGTCCCACGAAAGTATCTGTTTACTGTACGACATTATGTTATTTATTGAGTCCCTCGGCAAGACTAATGGATTATATTTCAGACACAGGAGCTGTTGTTTTTTCTTCTGATGCCTGAAATATACTGTAAATGATGTAAATAGGACTAATAAACAAGCTGGTGTCACCTGTACTATAAAGTCCCATATATCATTGAGGCCTTGATGATGGTGCACTGCTACCCTTTCATGCACCACACAAATACAGTAACTTTATTATACTGTATTCAATCTTTAATATGGGTGGGTTACTTTCTTCAGCCGAGATGGCCAGGGCAGAGGCTGGAAAAACTTTTGCCGCTATATGAATGTCACCAGATCTTATGAATAGTATAATAATTAATTAATTAACCCACCAGAGTTGGAATATATTATAAATAGATGATTCATCATTTAAGGTAACAGATTTTCATCCTCATTGTAAAATATGTAAGATGTATCATCTACCATTTCTCCTCTTGTATTAATAATATGAATAAGAGCATACAAATCTTTAATTCCTTCTCACAAGTCCTTCTTGTTCTAGTCTGAGATGAGAGGGAAATATTTTTGATAACATATTTTTGTGTGTCTGGGTTTGTAGTACAGTATGCTATTAAGTTTCATTCACTCACTCACACCTCAGCCCCCATGACAAAAATCTGACTCTGTATATGTTACCAGTCTCTCTTACCATTTATGTGATTTTTTTTTATAACATTTTTTGGGCTTTAATATATATCAACTATGAACTCTATTACGCTACGGTATAGGCAACTGTCTATGAGCGTTATATGTATATAGCAATGTATAAAAACCTCCTCGTCAAGAAACAGGCATTGTTGGGGGAATAGCCGAGGTACCGAGGCCAATCTCAGTCATTTTTCTATGGGCTGATGGCATAATTTTCTGACATCTCTTGGAAAACTCTTGGGAGGTGACAGAGAGAATGTGTAGTGACTGCCTTAGCATACACAAACCATCATCTATACCAGTTCTAAAGTTCCAAAGCGTACCGCACTCGACGGCATCAGAAATTTACACCATCAGTCAGAGTAAAATGTCTAAATCGACGACTGTGAGCTGTGGTGGTGGTGTTGTCTCTTCTTCACACTGGCGGCTTCCAGTGGAGGTGACAACAGCTGATGGGGACTCGGTCACTCCTTGCCCCCCATGAAGTGCTTCAAGAAGTCGATGGGCAGAGGGAAGATGATGGTCGAATTCTTCTCCGCTGATATTGTGTTCAGCGTCTGAAATGCAACGACTCGCTTAGTGTCCAATAATTATAGATTCCTAATGTGTTTGTTATCTAGAATATTTGTGTTTGTGGCATTCATGTAAATAAATATGTAACTTCAGGATGTTTAAAATCAACAAAAATATGAGTATGAATAAACAAAGAAAAGGTTGAAATATTTATAAGAATGCATAAAAAAAAAATAATTATTTGTACAGTAGTAAATTATGAATACAGAAAAACTGTGACCAACAACACAAATAAACAGGGTATGCTTTGTTGTTTGTCTGCACTCGGAGTTCAGTGTAAAATCAGCTTCAACATGAATTCTGAACATGACCATCCACTTCTTACAAAGGCCCAGGAAAGGCTGAGGGATGATGACATTTGGTTTCCATCCTGCTGGTACCAAAATGTGCAGTCATCCATTTACAGTACATTACTCGAGCAAGGATATAAAATACTGTACTAGGTTACCGTAAGCGCCACCACATGAAGTTGACTGTTTCCTACACAAATGAGAGAGATGTGAAAAGGTGTACAAGTGGTATATCGAAGTACAGTAGAACAATATTTACGCCATCCATTGAAGCCCCAATTAAATAACCCACCTGCAGGTAGCGTAGCTGAAGGGCAGCTGGGGCGAGGGAGATAACATCGGCTGCCTCCTTCAGGGCCCGTGAGGCCTTCTGTTCTCCCTCGGCTGCGATAACCTGGAAGACAAGTCGAGCATTTGTGACTTTTGGTTTTTGTATGCCTATATCATATACAATACAGTATGTTGCAGACTGAAATCTCTTGGCAATTCTTATTATAATGGCAACTGGTACTGTCTATATCTTCCTGCTTACAACCATGCAATTCTTCATTGATAATTGAGTTTCTGTCATGATGTTGCCCATAATCAAACACACTAATTATTTTTCTATTTACTCCTATTTATGAACTTTTGTTCTGTGCGTTCCATTCCCAGGCTTACAAAGCTGTTGGGACACTTTTCCTAAGCTCCTACATCCCTATTGTTGGTTGTGCAAATTTTCTCCAACCCCTGGTAACTTGATAACTCTCTCCCTACTTTGCCTGCTTACTTCTAATCCTCTCCCTATGGTGCATGCCTACTCCTATCCCTGCTAGTTCCTATCTTACATAACTAATTAACCCCTTCTCTATCCCATTGTCTTCCTGAACTAACTAACCCCTTCTCAATCCCAGCGAGTCCCTATCTACCCTAACTATCTAACCCCTTCTCTAACCCTGCTAATCCCTATCTACCCTAACTAACTAACCCCTTCTCTATCCCAGCTAGTCCCTATCTTCCCTGACTAACTAACCCCTTCTCTATCCCAGCTAGTCCCTATCTTTCCTAACTAACTAACCCCTTCTCTAACCCTGCTAATCCCAATCTTCCCTGACTAACTAACCCCTTCTCTAACCCTCTGGTTGTCCATGTCCCTGACTCACCTTGGCTCTGGCTTCCCTCGCCGCCTCAGCCTCGGCTGCCATCGCTCGCTGCAGTTGCACAGGCAGCCGAACGTCCTTGCTAATAACAGATGCAAACAAAACTTAATTTATGAGTGCTCAAAAAGGAATAGATTGATCGAAAAGGAAAATGGGTTGATCGACAAGAAGAAAAAAATCCTGTGATAATGAGTGTTCAATGAGTATAATAGATTGATCAAAATGGGGTAGAAAAGTGACTGTGCTAAACTCAGATGCAACGAAAGCTTTATATACAAGTGTTCAATGAGCATAATTATAATGGATTGATCAAAATAGGGAAGAAAAACGACTGAGATTGCTAATTTCAGATGCAACGAATCTTTACTTTTGAGTGTTCAATGAGGAATGGATTGAACAATGCTGGAAGCCCAGTAACTACATTATTATATTCTGTGCCACCCTAGTACTGTAAGGCCTTGAATGCCTGGTACAGCCATGGCTGAAAGTCCATGTGACACGGGGTGGTGCAAAGCCACAGCCTATACTGGGCAGAGAGCCTGAACGAGATAGTTTCCACATCTCTCTGACCGTGGCAGCTCGGAGCTGAAAATTTTTTAGTAATGTCTTGGCACATTTTTTGTTATTAGAATTAGAAGAGATAGTTGTACACCCTGCTCATGGACTTTCAGCCATGGCTGTACACATAATGAAACTGAATCAGATTTGTGATTAGGGGGAGAAAAAAAAAAGCTGAAATGGGTAGGAGATATCAGTCACAGTTTTATTAATCGAAGGACTAAATTATTGGCTTAACATGAGGAGAAGAGGAAACACAATGATAATAACTACCATCATTAATTAAGGACCCTGTGATGTAGTCAGAAAATTGGAGATAAACGAGTCCTTCAAATATTGCCACGAAACACACATCCCTATATGGAAGGAGCTTGTTTCATGGTATAGTCAGGAGGAATTAAAAGCCTCCAATTTTCATACACGGTCACAGGGTTCCTTAGGGAGGGGAGAATGTAAGTACAATGTTGGCAAATCTGGAGCAACTGATTCCTCCAAACTATTCCTCCAGGCAACAGAACACCATTATTTTTGTTCATTTTTTTTTTTTTTTTTAATATGTTCCGACACTGGACATAGGCTTAATCAAGCCCGTTTCCGTGGCCCAGGTCAACTGCTACTATCTGGTCCTGTTGTCTCCTGGCATACTTTGGAGGAATCATGGCACTCCAATGTAATAAAAGTGAATTACCCCCTTTTAAGAGCACACTGTTATGGATATGTAACTTAACTATTGTAATCATTATTGAACTGTGACTTAACTGTAACGTAACTGTACTGTAATTTTGATGATTTGAATGCGATAATAAATACCAATCCAAGCTGGCAAGACATTATATAATCAAGAATTATTAATGGTATGTTATGCCCCATTTATTTTAAAAAGAGAGAGAGAGAGAGAGTTAAAACTGATAAACTACCTCAGTAAAAACATTATTATTATTAGTTTAGATAATTATGCTTACTAGTCAATGGAAACGATAATAGGCCCTATGTAATATTAATTAGTAATACTTACTGTTTGTAGGTCGTGCATAAAGTAAAGACTAAACAAATAAAAAAAATAGATCACTGGACAAACCAAGGAGAGAGCGAGAGAGAGGGAGAGAGAGAGAGAGAGAAAGGAGGGCGGCTGATGAATAAATAATAAATTCTAAAGCAAAACGTACATTATCTGACTATGAGAAGTTGTATACAAAGCTAATAAACAAAAAGAAGGAAAGATGCAGCTGGTTTAGTTTAAATTAGTAGTCCCGTACCGAAGATGCAAACATAAACAAAACAATGAACAGACAAACAGAGAGTCAGGGGCTTAGGGCACGTGGTCAGGGACGAATGATCATTGGTTACCTTAGCAGAGGAGAGCTTGGAACCATTTAAGAACCCTGTGATCGTGTATGAAAATTGGAGGCTCCTGATTCCTCCTAACTGTACTTCCTTTGTAACTACCACGAAACAAACTATAGATGGAGTTTCGCGGCAGTAATTGAAGGACTCCTTTTCCTCCAATTTTCTAACTACATCACAGGGTACCTTAAAAGGAAAGGAAGTCAGTAACCATCAAGCAGCAGGAATCAGGGTCAGTTTAGCAGGAACCAAGGTCAGTTTAGCAGGAACCAGGATAAGTTTAGCAAGTACAAGGATCGGTTTAGCAGGAACCATCAGCAGAAGGAAATAAGCAAAAAACAAAAACAAAATTCAGGGTAATTTTCAGCAAAAATAAGGGTAAATATTGAAAGAATTACCGTTATGTAACGCGTACGGTTTTTCTACCTTCATTACCCACTTATTTAGACCATTCTAAGACTATTTTCTTCCATGGCATTTCCTCCGCAAATGCCCCATTTACGAGATAGGGCATATTCAAATGGGGCATTTTAAAATTAGTCTGACCTTACCTAACCTTACCTAGACCACAGCAGACTACCGGGACCTAACCTGGGCAAACTACTGGGACCTAACCTGGGCAAACTACCTGGAAATAACCGTGGTAAAGTACAGGAAATGACCGGGGCAAAATACCGGGACCTAGCCGGATCTGGCAACACTGCTACAAAACGGCAATTCTTTCAATAAATACCAAAATAAGGGTCAATAATTTAGCAGGAACCACTTGCAGGAACGAGGCCATGAACCATCAAGCAGGAATCAAGGTTAATTTAACAAGAACCAGGGCCAATTTAGCAGGAACTATCAGCAAGAAGGAAACCAAGAACCATCAAGCAAGAATCAGGGAACTTAACCAGGATTAGTTTTAGCATTAACCTGGAACCATGGCTGGCAGGAACCGTGGGAGAAGGAGACAGAGAGGAGGGACAGCAAGCACGAAGATTAAGGAGAGGAGGGACAACAAAACACGAAGGAAAGGACAGCAAGCATGAAGGATAAAAGGGAAAGGCGGAACAGTTGAAGATGGAAATAATAGAGGCTGGGGTCAATATAGTAAAGAGAGGAACCATTTAAATGGCCAGGAAACATCAGGGTCTATCCATTAATTTATGCAGGGAAATAATATCGTAATCTAACCAGCGAGCATAAAGTAAACAAACCAAGGGCAGACAGGCAGCTACACCAAACACACACAGACAGAAAAACCAGAGCTACAGCCAAGACCAACACCACAACAACAAGCTGCTGAGGGTGAGAGAGGAAGGCTTGATTGGTGGAAGGTTAAGGGGAAAATCTCTTGTTGTTAAATTGGATGGCTAATGATTCCTCCAAACTATGCCAGGAGACAGTCGACCCCAATGCTTTCACAAATAGGAGATCTGTTTCGTGACATAGTTTGGACAAATCAGTATCCCTCCAATTCACACCGTCAAGGGATTATCCACTTACGAGGGAGAGTGTCGAATTAAAAAACCCTCTCCACTACTGGAACCAATAATAACCCACATGGGACTCGAACCTGGAGCATTTAAAATAAGATTCTCTGTTACACATCACTGCACAAAAACATTTAGCCCTGCCAACCCCATGTAAAATGTTAGGGTATATAGGTCTCGTGGCTCAGCAGTGCATGTGCAAGGGAGTATCCTGTTTCCTAAGGTACAGCTGCGGACACATGTAACAGACCCAACGGAGACCGGGCCTCTCATTAAGCATATAAGTGAAGGACAAGACGTGGTTAGCAAAGGCGAATCCTTCCTTATGTTCTCTGAGGGGCCAGTATCAAGTGTTTCTCTTTCATGTGTCTGCAACTGTACCATGTTCAAGTTTCGGCGGCGAAGTTATTATAAGACATTAATTTTGTCAGTGATGGAGAGGCGTTTCCGAGTCAAGGTGGAAAGTTCCCGTTCGCTGACACAAGAGATCGATCGTTCAATGATTTCCATATCAATACAATAAATATATTTCATAGATAAGACAGGCACTTCCACCTCTGACACCACGTTCCCTTTCCACCAACTTTACTCCTTCACTCTCCTCCACCTACTCCTCCTCCTCCACCACCACCTAAGTCAGACGGCTAGCTGCTTACTCACATTTCCACTCTCTCCACTTTAATGCCCCAGTTCTCTGTAGCATCGTCTAACACACCCTGAAAAGTAAAGCCAAGTAGGGGAGAGTTGCTGACACCATCACTGTCCAGCACCCGAACACTTTGAGAGGGAAAAAGTAAAATATACAGAAAAAAGGAAAAGAAATTGGCACCATCACTCAGTCCCCGGTCGCTTTGAGAGTAAAAAAACAAAATGTGGAAAAGGGAAAAGAAATTGAGATACAATAAATAAAATATCCCCATAAGGGTACATTTCTTTGCGGGAAAAAAATCACTAGCTATATCGGAGGGCCAGGGTGAAATATTATGGTAGCTGGTGATGAAAATATAGTTATAACACATCTTGAATATGGCCTTAGATCTGAAAAAAAAAGGCAACGAATATATCAATGTAATAAATTCCTTCAGTAGGTTTAAATTAAGAACTGAATATAATGAGCAGTTAATTTCTTACGATGTAAAAATAATCACCATTTATTTTTAGGCCAGTAGCCCACATTGTTGTTGTTGTTGTTGTGTTTTTGTCAGGAATTTAACACCACATAATATAAACCATAATCATTTCACCCCAGTCCTCTTCCTACCCAAGGCACCGTAAGCACTACAAAACACACACACACATACACACACTCGGTCAACCACAGAAGTATCGCGAAAAAAAAAAAAATAATATCGCTACTAAGAAATACCGCGAATACCGAGGCAACACGAGACAGTCCCAAACACTACACGTATAGGACGGATTGATGAGTGTTTTGGGGGATGAGGACTTGTGTTCCCTCTGGTAAGGTCGCGATACTTCCCATTCCACAAAACACACCCAGAGTTGTATACTTCTTAAGGTCACGTTCTCGTAAAGTTAATTAATTGGGGAGTTAGTTAATTAGCTTAGTTTAGTTATAGCTTTCCAAACAACTTACAGTCTCAAAACATTAATTAAGGAGCACAATATTATCAGTAAGTTACTTGTTTCACTTAAAAAAAAAAAAAATGCTATATATTGTAATACCGGTAATTGAAACAAAAACTTTAACTAACACAAGATCAGATTTTTAAGATTTATAATAATACTAGAGAACAATTTATTTATACAACATCACAAGTATACTGTTGTTGGCTTTGTGTTTTCTGGATTTGGTGGCTTGTGGTGGTGATGACCCTTGTGTCCTATTATTACTATTATTATTATTATTATTATTATTATTATTATTGTTCCCTTAGAGACTGTTTACATATTACTTACACCTCCACCCGTTCTACCTTGATCCCCCAGTTGTCAGTAGCCTCGTCCAAGTAGTTCTGTAATTAATTATTTATATGGCGTGTGTGTAGATTTTTGGGCATATGGGGAGGTGGGTAAGTTGTCATTGATAGAGAGATAGGAGGTATAGAATAGGGGTAGAAGGGAGGGAGGGTGGAGGTGACTTATAGAATGGAGGGTGGAAGGAAGGGAGGGAGTTATAGGAGGTATGGAATAGGGGTAGAAGGGAGGGAGTTATAGGAGGTATAGAATAGGGGTAGAAGGGAGGGAGGGTGGAGGTGACTTATAGAATGGAGGGTGGAAGGAAGGGAGGGAGTTATAGGAGGTATGGAATAGAGGTAATTAAGGAAGAAGGGAGGGAAGGAGAAGGGAGGGTGGGAGGTAAAAAGGAAGGTGAGAGAGAGGTGGGAGAGAGGTAGAAGGGGACATAGGAGAGAGAAAAATGTGAAGAAGGGAAAATGGAGGGTGGAAAGTAACAATGAGGGAGGTAGAGAGGTGGGAGGGAGGTAAAAGGTTGGTAAGGAATTTCTAATGCTATGAGTCAGTTACGAGTTGGAAGAAGAAGAAAAGAAAAGAAAAGAAACAAATTCTTGTGACTGTATACGGTATGTAGGTGGATTACGTGTGCGCATGTGCGGACGGTAACTGGGGAACATACATACATACATGCAAACATACATACATACATACATATAGTTATTGTGCATGTGCGAATGGTAACTGAGGTGCTGGCTGCTTACATACATATATACACACACATACATACATACACACATACTGTAGTTGTGCATTTGAGGACGGTAACTGGAGTGCTACATACATACACACACAAACATACATACAGTTGTTGTGCATGTGTGGACGATAACATACATACACACATACATACATACATAGAGATGAGGTGTGAGACGGTGATAAGTTGAATTATTAAATTTTATCACTCAGTAACAGTGTCACACGAACCCACTTTCCTTCGTTCGTCCTCTGGTTATAATTAAGGCTTCCCCCGTCCTCATGTGTACTATTTAAGGCTTCCTCCGTCCCCATGTCAGCTAATTAAGGCTTCCCCCGTCCTCATGTCAACTAATTAAGGCTTCCTCCGTCCTCATGTCAACTAATTAAGGCTTCCCCGTCCTCATATCAACTTATTAAGGCTTCCTCCGTCCTCATGTCAACTAATTAAGGCTTCCTCCGTCCTCATGTCAACTAATTAAGGCTTCCCCCGTCCTCATGTCAACTAATTAAGGCATCCTCCGTCCTCATGTCAACTAATTAAGGCTTCCTCCGTCCTCATGTCAACTAATTAAGGCTTCCCCCGTCCTCATGTCAACTAATTAAGGCATCCTCCGTCCTCATGTCAACTAATTAAGGCTTCCCCCGTCCTCATGTCAACTAATTAAGGCATCCTCCGTCCTCATGTCAACTAATTAAGGCTTCCTCCGTCCTCATGTCAACTAATTAAGGCATCCTCCGTCCTCATGTCAACTAATTAAGGCTTCCCCCGTCCTCATGTCAACTAATTAAAGCTTCCTCCGTCCTGTGGTAAATACTAAGGTTACTTCCGTACTAAGGGCCCTATGCAAGAACATCCGTGGTATTACCGATGGCGTGGTAACAGTACGATGACTCCACAGACACACCACAGGGCCGTCGTATACAAGTACCAAACCATCGTGAACACCATGAATGTATGTTCTTGAATATAAAATTATGGCCCTAAGGAGGAAGGACGAAGGAAGGAGGTACCCGTGTGACAAATTGACTGATTGATAGATATTAGGCGCAACAACAGCGAGGTCATATGGCGCCCGAGGAAGATGGTGATTGAGAGGTGGGGCAGTTACCGTATCACGAAAGGTAGCAAATTAAAAAAAAAAAAAAAAAAATGGATAGTTGGAGAAGTGAAAGCCCCTTTTAGTCGCATTTTACAAAACCCGTGTGACAGATCCTTGGCTCCATCTAATCCATGGTTGTTGTTGTTGTTGTGTGGGGCATTGTTTACAACTCTACTCAAACTTAATTAAGGGACCCTGTGATCGTGTATGAGACCTGGTGGCTTCTGATTCCTCCTGACTATGCCACGAAACACACTTTAATTAATGTAGGCTGCGTTTCGTGGCATTGTTTGAAGGACTCTCTAACCATCAATATTCTGACAACATCACTGGGGTCCTTAAGTGGATAGATAGTATACTTTTGGTACATTGGAGCGTCTTGATTCCTCCAACGTATGCCAGGAAACAGGACTATATATTAACAACACTATTGGTGGCTTGTTGCTTGAAATAGTTTGGAGGAATCAGGGGCTCCAAGTTTACCAACACTATACTACCCCCTTAATTGGATAGTTACTTTATTTTCTAAGCCCGATAGTACTGTACAGTTGTGGAAAAAAGTTTCAATTCACATATGGATAACTAAAAAAAATTGCTTGCTAGTGTTTTCACGTTTTCATAAGATGTTATTGTTTTGAATATTGAGTTGCTGTTTGTAGTAAATTAAAAGATGGTACGGTACTTAAGGGGAGATTCTTTTGTTGGTAAATTAGAAGGCTACTGATTCCTCCTAGCTTTACCACAAAACAGATGCCCTCAATGGTACTAATAGAGGATTTGTTGTTTCGTGGCATAGTTTGAAGGATTCAGAGACCCTCCAATTCACCAAGAAATCAATAATCTCTCTTTAATTGACCTATAATATTATACAGTATTGGAAACTTTCTCAGCTAACGAACAGAGAGGGAAGCTGTCAAACGTTTACACGAGTCGACCCAATGAGGATGATTATAAGGCTGGTATTATTAAACTACCTCTTCGACGAAACAACTTCTCTTCGTCGCTCAGTTCCCATTATTTTGCAGTGCGAATATAGCGAAGAGAAAGTTTAATAATACCAGCCTTATTCTCCACGACTGTGCCTTACCAAAGAGTGGAAACTACTGTGTGTGTATTTGGCAGAGACAATGTTACAAACTATATAATGGTATGATGTGCCTTGGTGCCTTGCTAACTACTACTCATCCCCAAACAAATTGCATACATTCAATACACAGAGAAATATATAATAATAATAATGATAATAATACTAATAATAATAATAATAATAATAGTAATACTGTAATAATAATAATAATATTAATATGTTTATTAATATTATTATTATTATTATTATTATTATTATTATTATTATTGTGGTTGTTACTATTATTATTATTATTATTATTATTATTATTTTTGTCATCATTATTATTATCAACACTTAATTCACTAAGCGAAAATCATCATATGAATCAAGATTCTATAAATATTTAGTTCATTATTTAAAATGTCTATCACTGACTGAAGACTATTAATCTATGTACAGCTTATAATTTTAATTTATCTTTACTAAACTGACATGAAAATTAATATATTGAGTATTGAAACATGCTTTAAAATATAACTACATTATTTTTTTTAAGATTAATGTTTTGACTGGTAAAATCACCTTGAAAACAAACATTATTATTTTATTTCAATAGTACACACACACACACACACACACACACACACACACACACACACACACATTCTCTTTCTCTCTCGTACACACACAAACATTTTCTTTTTTTCTCTCCCTCACACACACACATTCTCTTTCTTCCTCTCTCGTACACACACACCCACACACACACTCACCATTCCCCCTCCCTCTCCCTCCCACACACACATCCACACACATGCATTCTCTTTCTCTCCTTTGCACACACACACACCTTTCCTCCTACCCTCCTCTCTCTCTCTCTCTCTCTCTCCCACACACACCCACACACACATTTCCCCCTACCCTCCTCCCACACACAGACAGACACCCCCCCCACACACACATTTCCCCCTCCCTTCCGCTCTCCCCCACACACACATTTCCCCCCTTCCTTCCCATCTCCCACACACACACACACACACACACACATTCCCCCCTTTCCTTCCCCTCTCCCACACACACAGACCCCCCCCCACACACACACATTTTTCCCTCTCTCTCTCTCTCTCTCTCTCTCTCTCTCTCTCTCTTTCTCTCTCTCTCTCTCTCTCACACACACACACACACACACACACACACACACACACATTTTCCCCTCTCTCTCTCTCTCTCTCTCTCTCTCTCTCTCTCTCTCTCTCTCACACACACACACACACACACACACACACACACACACACCAACACACCTGCATGTCACAAGAGATGGACTCGCGGTCTCCCAGAATCTCGTGTAGGTTTTTGGTACCCAACATGTTCCTGAGTGTGGTCTGGGCCAGGAGCCGGGTGGAGTGGTGGGCGTTTTCCACATTGGCGACGCTCACTGTGGCGTTGCTGATCCGGTAGTACACGACGGCGTCCACGCTTACCGTCACAGAGTCTTTGGTTAGGACCTGGAGGATGTAGGGTCGTGGGAAGGAGGGTATGGGTGAAGGAGATGGAGATGGAGATAAGTGGGAAGGAAGGAAGGTAGGAAGAAATAATGAATGCAATGAGGTAATGATGGAGAGACAAGAGGAAAGAAGTGAAAGGTAGGAGGATGATGATGATGATATGAGAGAGAGAGAGAGAGAGAGAGAGAGAGAGAGAGAGAGAGAGAGAGAGAGAGAGAGAGAGAGAGAGAGAGAGAGAGAGAGAGAGAGAGAGAGAGAGAGAGAGAGAGAGAGAGAGAAGGTGGTGGTAAAGGATATGATAATTGTGAAGACGAAGATGACGATGATGATGATGTAGGAAGGAGGTGAAGGTGAGAAGAAGCAAGGAGAGAGAGAGAAAAAAAAAGAAGACAAATATTAGATAAACAAATCATGGTGTATCAATCAATGTTTACACTTATCTTACCTACTAGTAAACTTTCCTATCAGATCAGTTTAATCCTCAAATTCCACTTCCAATATGTTTCTATAATTTTTTTCTATCATTTCTTTGGCACAAGAATTACGTGTATTGAAATAAAAATATCATCTGAGAAATCATATTGCAAACTATCGATTCCTCCTCACACGGCTGAAGAAACAACAGACAATGTGAAGGAATCAGTCAACCTTTAATTCATCAACAAAATATTTACAGTAAACTCTCCTTTTACACTGGGATTATGTTGTATGTGAAATGGAGTGTGTGTAATGAATGTATGTATGTATGTATGTATGGTAAACACTTATTGTACACTAAATTACACACCCATAATCCAAGTGTACTGTACAGACATGGGTGATAGTGCTGGACCAGGGTTCAAGGAGTGTTGGAGAGCAACTGAACAGAGTTCGAAAAAATGAGTCTTCTAAGCCTCTCTCAATGTTGAGAATAGTTTGGAAAATTCAGTTTTTCGAACTCTTTTCAGTTGCTTTCCAACACTCCTTGGACCCTGGTCCAACACTATCAGCCATGTCTGTACAATGAGGGTTTTCTGTACACAGTTTCATTACACACACTACATTACACATCCTTAGTAAATCCCAGTGTAATAAGAGAGTTCCCTGTACCCCTCAGAATGATTATTGTGAGTTTAGAATCTGGAAATTGTTACTGAACAAAAATTATGTCATCAAATTGAGGTGAAAAGTTTTAAAATCATAGAAATATTTACCAAAAGATTCATATAATTATGTGTTACGTATTATTAAGGTTTTGTGATGACTTCTCATTGGCTATGTGTACAACTTGACAGACAATGAACTACACACTAAACTGCCTTAATTTTGAAAGACATATATTTATAAAGAGATACTAATTGATATGTTAATTACCCATTCTTTAAAGTTTGGTTACCCTATATAGTTCAGTAACTTCAGGACAAAGACACATTAACCAATAATTTAATAGATTAATTATACATTTATGTTGATAACTTGTAAAGACACTTGTTAATATTGAAGTAGTTAAAACACACACTTAAGGGACCCTGTGATGTAGTCAGAAAACTGGAGGTAAACGAGTCCTTCAAATATTGCCACGAAGCATCACCTATATGGAAGGTGCTTGTTTCGTGGCATTGTAAGGTGGAATCAGAACCCTCCACTTTTCAAACACGATTACAGGGTCCTTAAATCAAACATAACTTTAAATATCCACTTTACACATTAGTTGAAAAGTGAACTGTTCCATTTTTAAGACCATATTCTAAAAAGACAATGAATGATAGTGAAAAGCATATTGAAATATTTCCTGTCTAGGATTGAAATATCATAGAGAAGGGACAAGTATAAATTTAAAGAGTGGAAATATAGGTGTTTAAGGAGGCGACATGTGGGTTAATTTAAAAGAGAAAAGAATGGGAAAGTGAATGTGTGTGTGTGTGTGTGTGTGTGTGTGTGTGTGTGTGTGTGTGTGTGTGTGTGTGTGAAGAAAAGGAAATTGTGTGTCGTGTGTGTGTGTTAAGAAAAGGAAACTTTGCATATGTGTCAGAGAGAGAGAGAGAGAGAGAGAGAGAGAGAGAGAGACAAGGGATATGATGTAAGAGAAGAGGGTTAACCTGAAACAAGGAGTATGGTTCGGATCTATGGGAGAGGGTCCATGGACTAAAGGTGATGACACACTAACCCCATGTTTTGTTTGGTTTTCCCTCCGTCCTGTGGTCAAATTAAGGACCCTGTGATGTAGTCAGAAAATTGGAGGTATATGGGCCCTTCAACTATTGCCACGAAACACACACCAACAGGGAAGGAGCTTGTTTCGTGGTATAGTCAGTAGGAATCAGAAGCCTCTCCTTCGTTCTCCAGTACATTAAGATCAGGCTAAAGAGAACCTCGGCTATTAGGGACGGAGGTAGTTTGACCCCCAGGACGGACGGAGGTTGAAGGAAAAAGGATGAAGGAAGAAAAAAAAATGGTGGTGATATCATGAAAGCTTAATAGTTTACAGTGTTTTATTGTTATATTTATTTTTGTATTTATTTTTTTTACACATATATGAGAGGAATATTGAAGGATTGAGGTTGACCCCAGAACAGACTGAGGTTGAAGGTTGGGAGACGGAGGATGGCGAAGTGTAGCAGTGTATTATTTTAATGATGAATGGTGCCTTAATTATAAACAGACATATTTATGAGGTATATGGAAGCCGATATATTGCAGTACAGAAAGAACACAATGTAGGTCAGGTCAGGTCAGGTGTGTGTGTGTGTGTGTGTGTGTGTGTGTGTGGTGTGTGTGTGTGTGTGTGTGTGTGTGTGTGTGTGTGTGTGTGTGTGTGTGTGTGTGTGTGTGTGTGTGTGTGTGCGTGTGTGTTAGGCCTAGTGGTGTGTGAAAGAAAGCATTATATAACAAGTGAGTGAGGGAAGGAGTGAGTGAGTGTGTGAGTAATTAATAAGTGAGTGTGAATGAATAAATGAATGAATGTGTGAGTAAGTGAAAAGATTAAGGGAAAACTTTAGTGTCAGTGAAGTGGAACCGGGGGCTAATGATTCCCTCCAAACAATGCCAGCCAGGAACCAGACCACCTCCACGATGTTACTATTAGGGAATCTGTTACGTGGCATTACTTGAGAGAATCAGTAGCCCTCATATCTACAATCAAGAGATGGCGAGAGGAATGAGGAAGCTGCTATATCACTACTACAATTCTTTTCATCGTGCTTCTTGGTAAATTGGAAGGCTACTGATTCCTCCTGACCATACCAGAAAACAGACGTCCTCAATGGTAAGTACGTACGATAATAAGGGGGTCTGTTTCGTGGTATGTACGAGTAGTTTGGAGGAATCAGAGACCTTCCAATTCACCAACAAAATAATTTCACCTTAAAAACGCATGCACTTCAAACAATATAAACTATAGTGCAGTTTTTATTTATATATATATATATATATATTTTTTTTTACCCTGGCAAAAATGCACCGTTTCCCTTCTAAGTTTGTAATATGATCTTAGATAATATACCTTTTGCTTATAATTCAGTGTTTATATATTACTGTATGTACACTCGATGACCATAAAATCTAGCCCACCTGAGTCGAAGTACGAGATCTGAAAAGGACACACACACACACATCTCGAACCAATGGAGGCTATGGGTGGGCTGTCGTCCAGAAACCGCCTGCTCCAGATCTCGGGCTTCGACTCGATTGCATGGGCTAGATAATTTTTTGGTCAGAGAGTGTACAGCCTCATTCAAATATACAACAACACTTTCCTTCCATCGTAGTAAATATCTTAGTCATAAAGAACAACACATGTATGATTTTTGCAGCACCTCATAATAATAATAATAATAATAAATTTGGGGGGGTTGAGTGAGATGACATAAGGTGGTGTTGTTGTATGATTATATTTAGATATGATACTGATTTATTTACTACGAGGGAAGGAAAGTGTTACTGAATATTTAAATGTGGCTGTACCCAAATATGTATAATTATCATGTTTTGTGTAATAAATTCATCTCGTCTTGCATTACATTTAACGATAGAGCCGAGACAAAATATTACACATAATTTTAAATACGGGAGTGGCACATACTCGCCAGGCAAAAAGAAAATATATGAAATAAATAATATAAATAAATAAATAAATGAATAAACAAACAAACCATGGTGTATACACATTCATTTGTCTTTAATCTATAATAATGCACTTCGTTAAGCACTACAAGATGCTTCCAGATAACCAATAAAAGACTAACAAAATGCACGAAATATAATTATAAGCTCTTCATGACAAGGCAAAAGATTATTACTCAGTCGAATAAGTAATATATCTTAGACTAACACGAGACGATACAACAGGGAAGGTCACATGAAAAAACCCCCACCTAACCTGTTTTTTTATTACTATTATTATTATTATTATTATTATTTTTATTATTATTATTATTATTTTTATTCTTATTTTTATTCTTATTATTTTTATTATTATTATTATTATTATTATTGTTGTTGTTGTTGTTGTTTTGATGAGAAGGAAAATGTCCACAGATGATAATATTATAGAGGAAATGCTAACTTTGTGTGATTGGTCGAAGGTGCTACCATCCTCATTTGAACAGCCAATCAGATGCATAGTTCAGGAGACTCTATGATATCGCATGTGAATTATTACCCTCAGCAATAATAATAATAATAATAATAATAATAATAATAATAATAATAATAAAAATAATAATAATAATAAAAATAATAATAATAATAATAATAATAATAATAAAAATAAAAATAATAATAATAATAATAATAATAATAATAATAATAATAATAATAATAATAATAATAATAATAATAATAATAATAATGGACACGATACGATAAAAATGTAAAAGGAATATATATTAATTTTATATTCTCTTGTGGTTACTGCCGATTCCTTTAAACTAGGCTAGGAAACAACAGGTCACCTCGGGAGTATACGAGTGGGGGATCTGTTTCTTGGCATGTGTTATAGTTTGGAAGAATCAGAGACCTTCCAATTCACCAACAAAAGAATCTATATACCCCCTTAAGGACCCTGTGATCGTGTGTGAAAATTGGAGGCCTCTGATTCCTCCTGACTATGCCACAAAACAACCCCCTTCCATGTCGGTGTGTGTGTTTCGTGGCAATATTAATTTTCAAGGACTTATGTACAATACCTCCAACTTTCTGACTACATCACAGGGTCCCTTAATTAAAAGTAGAGGCACCATTGTCAACTCAGGCTTCCTTCCTCTCCACACACACACACAAACACAGCAGCAGTACACTTGTTTTTGTTTTTATTTTCTAACATGGCGAAAACGTACCGGTTCCCTTCCAGCTCATGCACGTCAAATTAACAATGTCAAAAAACATATAAATTCATAGCAATTCACCTCATATCAAACATTAAAAAAATTATGTGTGTTTAGTACAGTTGTTATTTGTTTTGTTTTGTTTTGTTTCCATCTAACCTTACCTATCTTCTGTTTCATATTTCTAGAGGTTACAACTCGTACATTCATTCTGGGTAACATTAATTAATGCTGAGTTGAAGGTAAAATATCAACTCAGAAATGAAGTGAGAGTATCAAGAGTCACGAGAGGGATTCAGATTTACACACGGGGGTCAATAATTATTTTCTCCTGATTCGAGGCACAACCCGAATTTCTACCAACTGAAGTGAATCGGGAGAAGTGGGACTGTGGGATGCGAGGTGGGTAGTGATTCATGCAGTGCCTCGGATTACGACAGAACTATTGACCCTCAGTCTAAAGTTGAGCAAGTAAAAAGTGCAAGAAATAATATATGGCTGTATAGGGCAACATCTGGCAGTTGTTAGTAGTAAGCCCTCGTATCTCTATCAATGAACCACTAGGAACCCAGAGCCAATGTAAGGAGGAACGTGATTGGCTGAACATTGAGTGGTGATGAAGATCTTGCCATATACAGCCAGATTTTAATTGCACTTCCTACTTGCTCAACTGCTGTACCAGAGGGAAGAATGACAAGGCTAGGAGGGTATAAGAGACTTGGAGACGACTGTACAATGCATTCCACTGTTGATAATTATTTGCAGAGACTTACCCAGTTTTGTAAATATATATATAGAAAAAACTGTCATGGGTTGGATTAGATTTGCCGAAAATACTAAAATTATGCATCGAGGGAGGGAACGTGTGTATCATTTTCACCAAGTTAAAATATGTAAATACAGTTTATGCTATACAGAACTAACTAAGGTGGCGTAATTATGGTTCTCTTGTCGACAAACTGGATCGCTACTGATTCCTCCTAACTATACCGGAAAACGACCAGTCCCCTATAGTCTTGTACCGAGCCAGAGTGTTTTGTAGCACATGTTGGAGGAATCAGTAGCCCTCCAGCCAGTTCGACGACCACTACAAAGGTTCTACCTCCTTAAACTAGAGAACTTATTAATCTAGGTGAAAAAAAAAATTATAACAATCTAACATTTTGCTTGGTAGGAATAAGATTATAAAAATATATTCATTGAGGGAAGAAGGACTTGTCTATACGACCCTTCCCACAACACCTCCCTCCACCCCAACCTCCACTACACACACAAAACACGAGCAAAAAAAAAAAAAAAAAAAAAAAAAAAATAACAGCACTGAAAACCTACAACCACCCAAATTAACAAACAAACAAACAAACAACCACCACCACCAACAACAACAACACAATCTATCAAACAAACACAAACAAACGAAGGAAAAACAAAACACAAAACAAAGCACAAAACAGAGGCAAACAAACAACAGACAGTCTACTACTTCCGCCTCGAGGGAACGAATATATACATCCATACATACATACAAACAAACATGGCATTTTAACAGCATTGTAGCGTTTGCATAATTTATAACTTGGCAAACAAATAATATCTGACCGTCTTAGTTTGGCATTTGTTGATCTTACGATTACTATTATTATTATCATTCTTTAAACAGCAACAGAGAAGAAGAAGCGGCACTAAATTGGGGGACGCTAACGAAGAGAGAAATCACTTCAAAGGAAAAGCCCCAGTTTGTGGCGGAAACTTGTGAAAATATAAAGAGACAGAATGAAATGCAAGGCTGCGAGTAACTGTAAATAAAAAAAGTATATATAGTGTAGGGGAGATGGGGTATGTATGTTTGTTTGTTTGTTTGTATATATGTTCGTTTGTTAACAGGAGGTATGTTTATTTACAGGGATATTATTATGAAAGGGTGTTTTTTACAGGGATTTGTTTACATGGGTTATCATTTTACAGGGTGGGGGGGGAGGGTGTTTACAGGGTTTTGTTTGGTCAATTGTTTTGTTGTATTTTTTTTTTTTTTTACAAAGAAGTTGATATTCGTTTACCATATTTTTCAGGTTTGTTTACAAGGGGTGTAGGGATTATTTACAGGGCTAGGCTTCATTTCCAAAAGGATGAGGGACAGACTACAAGGGAATTACTTTTTCTTTACATAAAAATGAAGCAACTTACAAAGAGTGGGTGGGGACTTTTTATTTAGGGGGGCGGGGAGGGCTGGATCTTTATACAATAGGGGGGTGTGGAAAAAAATGTGGCTATACATCTACCCTGTGTTGATAAAAGAAAGGGGGAGTGGTGGGGGGCGAAGGGGAATACATACCACAGTGTACACAGCATGTCAAAAGTTATGGCTACTATGAATACTATTTATGTGTGTTGTTTCTTTTTTTTTCCACCCGGTCAAAATGCACTGGAATCCTTATTATTCACACCTGAACTACGTGTATTGTGTTAATTTCGATGCTAATAAAATGGAGTGGAATCCTTATAACTCGTACTAGTCGCATCATTAACTAACGATTTGTATTGTGTTGATTTCGATGCTAATAAAATGGAGTGGAATCCTTATAACTCGTACTAGTCGCATCATTAACTAACGATTTGTATTTTGTTGATTTCGATGCAAATAAAATGGAGTGGAATCCTTATAACTCGTACTAGTCGCATCTTAACGAACGACTTTGTGTTGTGTTGATTTCGATGCTAATAAAATGCAATGGAATCCTTATAACTCGTACTAGTCGCGCATCTTAACGAACGACTTTGTGTTGTGTTGATTTCGATGCTTATAAAAAAAATGTACACAGTGATTCGAGTGTGTAAATGACTGGTGCAAATATTTCTTGATCTGAATTCAACTGGGCAAAAGTTTTTAATAAGTGTGGAAGGATAACAGTGCATCTTATACTGGTTAAAACTTATACCCTGTAGGTCAGAGCTGAGTGGTAGTGGGAAGGGGGGAGGGGCAGCTAGGGGGTAAGGGGGTTCAGGGAGAGAGATATATATAGGGTGGAAGCTTGAAGGAAGTTGGGGTCAGATTATAAACTATGATAAGAGTGTTTTATCCTAGTTGGGGTGGGTGGGGAGGAGGGGGAGAAGGTGGTGGAGGAGAAGAGATTGAGAGAAGCAAGGTGGGGAAAAAGGAGGGAGGGAGTTGAGGGGGAGAAGAAAGAGAGAACGGGAGAAGAGAGGGGGAAAATGAAAGAGAGGGAAAGGAGGGAATGGGGGGAGAAGAGGGATGGATAGGAAGGAGGGATGGGAAGAAGAAGGAGAGAAGGGGAGAAGGAGAGAAGGGGAGAAGAGGAGAAGAGGGAGGGGAAGGAAGGATGGGGGGTGGGGTGGCAACAGCAATAATTTATGATGTGGTGTTGAGGGAGAGAAGATAAGCCTAAATAGATAATATATACTGGTGAAGGGAGAGGGGGGAGGGGAGAAATGATAAGAAGGGGGAAGTGAGGAAAGGGAAGAAGTGTTAAGAAGGGGGAAGTGAGGTAAGGAGAGAAGTGGGAAGAGGAAAAGTGATAAGAAAGGGGAAATGGGGGAAAGGGAAGAAGTGATAAGAAAGGGGAAGTGGGGAAGGGGAGAAGTGAAAAGAAAGGGGACGCTGGCAAAACTATAAAATAAGTACTGAAGAGAAAAGGCTTAGGAAGAATTGTAGGAGGGAAGGGGAGGAGAAGGGAAGAGAATGGAGAAATGGAGGGCCCAAAGATACAAGACGATAATTAGCTAAAAGGAGATTCTCTTGTTGGTGAATTGCAAGACTACAGATTTCTCCTAACTATGCCAGAAAACAGACACCCTCAATGCTACTAATAGGGGATCTGTTTCATGGCATAGTTTGGAGGAATCACAGACCTTCCAATTCACCAACAAGTAAACCTCCCCTTAACATTGGAAGGAAGGGGAGGTATAAAAGATTGGAGGGACTTGAGAGATGGGAAGGGAAGGCAGTGAGGAGCATATACACACACACACACAAAGTTGATATTATAGTTAAGGGAGAGTAATGCATAAATATATTCACAGAGTTAGTCATTTGAAGAAGTGGACTCAAAGATGAAGTTACGAAGGTGATCAAGACTGAAGGGGGATAAGGTGGGAGGTAGATAGGGGCTACACATATTGACATACATACATAGACAGAGAGAAAGGCCGAGATAGAAACACACACAGACACACACAAAGATAGAAGAGATGGACAGAGAGACGACTAGAGTAAGCACCGCAGAAAGACCGAGAGAAGTGGCACACACACACAAAAACAAAAAAAACAAAAATACACACACACAAACAGAGAGCGACAGAGAAAACCACACACACACACACAGAAAGATACACACACACACAAACAGAGAGCGACAGAGAAAACCACACACAAACACACACACACATTTATCGACAGAAACGCAGACACAAAGAGACAGACAGAATGAGAAAAAAAAAACACACACACACAAACACACACACACACAGAAAGGACGCAAGGGGGAGCAGGAAACCCACCTCTTGTGGAGGGACGTCAAAGGTGACAGTCCTGAGGTCCACTATGCTGGACGACTCTATACAAGGGAGCGTGAAAAATATGCCTGCAAAATGCCATGTGATCGTGAGGTGGTTGAAGGTTGGTAGGTGGTTGTTTGTTCGTTGTAGTAGTAATAATAATAATAGTAGTAGTAGTAGTAGTAGTAGTAGTAGTAGTAGAGAGTATCAATCAAAATGGGGAGGGGGTTACATGTTCCTTCGTCAGATTAATCAGTAGTGGTAGTAGTAGTAGAAGTAGTGGTAGTAGTAGTAGAAGTAGTAGTAGAAGTGGTGGTAGTAGTAGTAGTAATAGTAGAAGTAGTAGTAGAAGTGGTGGTAGTAGTAGTAGTAGAGGGTATCAATCAAAATGGGGTAGGAGGGGGGTGGGGGGCACATGTTCCTTCGTCAAATTAATCAAAGGCTTTTCTTTTTCTTTTCTTCCTTCGTCCGTTCTTCACCCCAGTTTTTTTTTTCAGAGTTTTCTTTTTTTTCTCCACGTTCCCTGGTCAAACTTAAGGGACCCTGCATGATGTAGTCAGAAAATTGGAGGTAAATAAGTCCTTCAAAATAATATTGCCACGAAACACACACACACACTTATATGAAAGGAGCTTGTTTCGTGGCATGGTCAGGAGGAACCAGAAGGCTCCAATTCTCATACATGATCACAAAGTAATTAATTTATATATATTTTTTTCTCGGTACCTCGGGTTTTTTTTAGTTTATTATTATTATTATTATTTTTTTTTTTTTCAGATATTCCTTCATCCTCTACTCTAAATTTTCATCAGTGCGTTGGTCAAACTAGAACTTCCTCCGTCCCTTATAAGTATAAACTGAACGAGGGAATATTTTTGACTCGGAGAACAGAAGGATGAAGGACGGACTAAGGAAAGAAATTCAGGACGTTCGGAAGGATACCAATCACATGTGCCCTCGTGACAGGATCCTATAGTTGAAGGACACGTTGCATGGCACTGTACAAACAAACAAACAAACAAACAAACAAACAAACAACAAACAGAGAGACAAACAAACAAGCTGCCCCTACCAACCTAACTAATTACTGTATCAATATAATTATTATATATATACATTATGGAGTCTGGTGTGCCTGTGTGTATTATTGTAGAGGTATGGAAGTCCTGTAAGGCACTTTTAATTAGGACAGAAAAAATGAAAATATGTAGAGCACGGAAAGGAGTAATAATAATAAAAAAAAAAAAAAAAAAAAAAAAAAAAAAATAATAATAATAATAATAATAATAATGGAAGGGATGGGATGTAATAAGAGTTGGGAAATGGTAAATGGGAGAAGCAAAATAAGAAAAAGGATTAGAATGGGTAGGAGAAGAAAGGAGGGAAAGGCAGGGAGGGCGGAGGAGGTAAAAGGACAGAAAGAGAAGTGGGGAAGGGACAGGAGGAAGGGGGAGAGAGAGGGAAAGGAGGAAAAAGAGGGAAATGCAGATGGGGAAGGGAATGGAGAAAGGGGAGGAGGAAAAGGAGAAACAAGGAGGGAAAGGAGAAAAAAGGAGAGAAAGGAGGAAGAATAGGGAAAGAGAGGTGGGGAAGGGAAAGGAGGAAGGGGATGGGAAGGGAAAGGAGAAAAAAAAGCGGGAAAAGCAGTGGGAAGGAAAGGACAAAGAAAAGGAAAAGAGAAGTGGGGACAGGAGAGAGTAGGTACTGCTGAAGAACACTTGGCCTGGTAAATATTAAACTTTCTCTTCGACGAAAACAATAATATTCGTCACTATATTCACATTGCAAAAATAATGGGAACTGAGCAACGAAGATTAATTATTTTCGTCAAAGATAAAGTTTAAGGGGAGGGTAGAGTTTGGGCATTTTTGGAGATAATGATTCCTCCAAACTATAATTATATTCCCAGCAACAGTCCACCATTAGTTTTGTTCATCATCAGATCCTGTTTCCTGGCATACTTTGGAGGAATCAAGGCTCTCTAATGTACCAAAAGTATACTCTCCCCTTAATAATACCAGCCTCGGACTTGAAATTATTAGTAGAAAACCGAAAAAATTTTAGGGACAGCTGCAAAATTGAGGGAAAACTCTATAAATATATCCTAGCATCTAGGGATTACTGTAGAATTTGGGGTAAACTTTTATAATTTATAGGCTGTAGGGGCAACTGTAGAATGAAGGAATATCATCTGTATAATGAAGGAACAGCATTAGATAGACTGATAGGAATACTGTAACAATTAAAGGACAACTGTAAAATGAAAGGACAACTGTAACAATGAAAGGACAACTGTAAGAATTAAAGGACAACTGTAAGAATTAAAGGACAACTGTAAAATGAAGGAACAACTGTAACAATGAAAGGAAGACTGTAAGAATGACAGGAAGACTGTAAAATGAAAGGAAGACTGTAAGAATGAAAGGACAACTGTAAGAATTAAAGGACAACTGTAACAATGAAAGGAAGACTGTAAGAATGAAAGGACAACTGTAAAATGAAGGAACAACTGTAACAATGAAAGGAAGACTGTAAGAATGAAAGGACAACAGTAAGAATGAAAGGAAGACTGTAAAATGAAGGGGAAACAACCGTAGACTGAAGAGAAAACTTTAAGAATAAAAGGAGGGCTGGAGACAGAAGGGATAATTGTAGGAATGAAGGGACAACTGTAGAATTAAAGGAAGACTGTAGACTGAAGGGGATAACTGTAGACTGAAGGAGAAACAACCGTAGATTGACTGCTGAAAGGGACATTAGTTGGCCACCAGAGGCAACAAGATGGCGGACGTGTGAGTAAAAAATGCTACTGACAACAAAATAAATAAATACATACATACATACGAATGCACATACACACACAGAACATCATACTACTATACTTACACATACATACATACTGTACATACATACATACATACGAGAGCATTCCGAGAGTTCGTTTACACACTGTACAATCACCGAACGCTGTACTCGTTACTACTGAAGGCAACTGTACTTTACTGGGAATTAATTTGTAAAACCACAATACTAATAAAAAAAAATTCTCTATGTTATACACGGAGTCAATGTATTTCAATTTGTAAAGCCACAATTCTATTATATATTCTCTATGTTATACACGGAGTCAATTTATTTCAATTTCCGAAAACACACAGACAGTTCGCAATCCTAATATATATTCTCTATGTTATACACGGAGTCAATGTATTTCAATTTCCAAGAACACACAGCAGACGGTTCCACCAAGAGTACAATGTGTAGACGAAGTGTTGTGGGTGAGTGTGTAAAGTCGACCACTAAAAAAAAAACATGGGTGCAAATCTCGAGCGAACCATTCTGACGACTGATTGTGGAAAAGATTCTGAATTTGACGAGTCAATGTGGAAAATACTCTGAATTTGACAAGCCAATGTGGAAAAGACGCTGAATATTACGTCCCAATGAGGAAAAGACTGAATATTACGAGTCAATGTGGAAAAGGTTCTGAATTTGACGAGCCAATGTGGAAAAGACTCTGAGCTAAATTAATGTTTGCTTAAGCATATTATATATATTCGAGTAACACCTGCACCACAGTTTTCATTTGTCCTCGACTGTACACACACGCACACACAGTCCTACATGCACACGTCCCACTATGCAACCAACCAACCAACCAATCAATCATGCACTTGCTGGTGGAAAAATATAGATTAATAAAGGAGAGATAATTATACTTTAAACTGCAATACAATATATAGGGTCGTAGGCAAGGGTATCTATCTATGTTATTGACGAAGACGTACGGTACGATGATGGAGGCACTGTCAACACCACCTATATATATTCTTGCATACGACCCATAGTTTAATTATATAGGTGATGAAGGAGTATACAATTAGATGAAGGAACAGACTTAATCAAAACCTCACCAAAATATTCCTATTTCATATCTTCGTGTATAGGGATTATTATTATTATTATTATTATTATTTTTATTATTATTATTATTATTCAAATTAAATAAAGTGTATAAAGTAAATAATAAAGTGTAGTAATAGACACAACTTTTAGTATTTCGGTGAGATTTTGATATTGGCTGTACCAGAAAGATGGATTATAATTTTTTTAATGATGTAAAATGTAAAATGCAGGATGGACCGAACGAGGCCACACAGACCATGTAGCCTACCCCCGGTGAGGTCACAGGAGGGCGCTACACCCCCCCCCCCCCCCCAAGACAGGCGTGCAGTGACCAGAATCGAACTCGGGTCCAAAAAATTTATGCATGAAGATAATACATACACGAACATTATCAGTTAATTAAATACGATGATTGGCGCTTGGTGACTTGTACCAGAAAAAAACACCTTATTATGTTTATCACAGCCAAATAGTGTTGCTATGGCGCTTGGTGAGTAATGTCAGGATATACACACAGACATTATTTATTATCAGTTAAATATAAGACGGGCGCTTTGTGATTTGTACCAGAAAAAAACCCTTATGTTTATCACAGTTAGTTAGTTAATTAAGGACCTTGTGACCGTGTACAGAAAATTGAGGCTTCTGA
Organism: Petrolisthes cinctipes; assembly: GCA_033782935.1. Taxonomy (NCBI): domain Eukaryota; kingdom Metazoa; phylum Arthropoda; class Malacostraca; order Decapoda; family Porcellanidae; genus Petrolisthes; species Petrolisthes cinctipes. The sequence goes on along the minus strand of JAWQEG010000208.1, from coordinate 5,757 downwards.
TTCCACCTAACCATGCCACGAAACAAGCTCCTTCCATATAGGTGATAGTGTTTCGTGGCAATATTTGAAGGACTCATTTACCTCCAATTTTCTGACTACAACACAGGGTCCCTTAGTTAATGTTGTTAGTGAGTGAGGAGTGCCAGGAATAATAATAACTGTTTAAAATCAATTACTAGCAAAGTCTATAATTATATAATATTACGGTGTTTTAGTAATGTGCATCAGAAATGAGTCGATGAGGGAGAAAGAAGGGGTGATCTGAGTGTGGTAGTGATGTGATCTGAGTGTGGTAGTGATGTGATCTGAGTGTGGCAGTGAGGTGATCTGAGTGTGGTAGTGATGTGATCTGAGTGTGGTAGTGATGTGATTTGAGTGTGGTAGTGAGGTGAGTGCTGTAGTGAGTGATCTGAATATCTAGTGATCTGATCTGAGTGTCATGGTGAGGTGAGGTGATCTGAGTGTGGTAGTGATGTGATCTGAGTGTCATGGTGAGGTGAGGTGATCTGAGTGTCATGGTGAGGTAAGGTGATCTGAGTTTCGAGTGAAGTAATCTGATTGTCATAGTGTGGTGATGGGAGTGTCATAGAAGGTGACCAGTTCTGTATGCCCAAATGATCTAATCTGAGTGTGGCAGTGAGGTGAGGTGAGGTGAGGGACTATAGAGTAAAAATTACGTAGCTAACTATATAGAATAAATATGATGAGTTTATAGTATGAGTAGGTGGTTAAACTAGAGTGAAAAAGATAGTGTAAATCGTGTAACTACATAGAGTGAAGGTGAAGAGTTTATAGTGTGAGAGTAGGTGGTTAAACTAGTGTGAAAAATATAGTATAAATCGTTTAACTATATAGAGTGAAGGTGAAGAGATTATAGTGAGAGAGTAGGTGGTTAAACTAGTGTGAAAAATAGAGAGTAAAGGTGGTGGGACTATAGTGTGAATATAGGTGGCTGAACTAGTGTGCAAAAATATAGTATAAACAGTGGGACTATGGAAGCTAATGGTGGTGGAGCTGTAATATTATAAATTGTGAAACTATTGAGAGAACAAGTGGTGGTTGTTTTCCTACAGAGTGAGTGAGTGAGTAGGAGGTGTAAGACTATAAAATGAGTGACTAAGTGTGAGACTAGCGAGTGAAAAGGGTGATATATACAAAAGAAAATAAACTAGAGAAAGATAGAGAGACTGTGTGTGTGTGTGTGTGTGTGTGTGTGTGTGTGTGTGTGTGTGTGTGTGTGTGTGTGTGAGAGAGAGAGAGAGACTGTGTGTGTGTGTGTGTGTGTGTGTGTGTGTGTGTGTGTGTGTGTGTGTGTGTGTGTGTGTGTGTGTGTGTGTGTGTGTGTGTGTGTGTGTGTTTTATTTTTGGTTAGTTGTGGAACAGAAGAGTGTGGGAGTGTGGGTGAAGGCTGAATAGAAAAGTGGAACACAGTGGAAATATAGTGAGAGTGGAACAATAATACAGAAGAGTGTGGAAGTGGGTGGAGCTCGAAAGTTAATTAAAAGTGGAACAACAAGAATGGTAGCGGTAATGGTGGTTTTGGTTTTGGTTTCTCGAGACGATGGGTGGAACTTGCCTCTTGTGGTGGAACGTCAAACACACTTGTCCTGAGATCCACCTTAGAGTAGGATTCAATGCAAGGCAAGATGAAGAAGATGCCTGCAGGGAGAGGAGGTACAGAGATAATGGTGATGATGATTTTGATGGTGAATGCGAGAGGTGAGGTTAGGTTAGGTTAGGTTGAGTGAGTGAGTGAAATTGTGCTGGAGTTTTGCTTAATTAATTAATATGATTTTGGGTTGATCATATTATCTGCCTTGCTACGATGATGGTAAGTCCTTATCCATATACAACCTATTATTATTGCTCTTTATAAATTACTATGAAAACAAAAACACAAAAGCCTAAGGATGTAGTAGAATGCAGAAAGCCTGTTCAACTATTTAATCATCTCATTTCCACCTATCTTTCAAAACCATTTCCCTTTAATTGTCTTTTATTTCATCTCTCTAACCAAGACTTTTCTTTTTTTTCATCTATAAATCGCATCTCCCTCTATCCCTTCTTATTTTTTTTCCCCTAACATTGTCTTCTATTCAATGTAATTAGTAACTTTCACTTGTTTATTTAGTTTAATTTTCTATTTCATCTTTGCCTTTGTCTCCTAAAATACTGCATATCTATTCTTCAACAAATCCCTTCTTTATCTATAAAATATAAATCTACAAACTCCACCCATTTAAAACTACTCTATTTCCTATATACTGCATCTCGTTCTTCTTTATTCCAAACTCTTATCTTATCTCTCACTTCTCTACTCCATTCTCTCGCTCACACTCTCCCCCTCCTCCTTCACACCTCTCCAACCCTCTCTCCCTCTCCCTCTCTCTAGTCCTGTAAAATAAGTGGATACAAGTTGAGTTGAGTATGAGGGAGCCACCGTCGTCGTCGTTGTTGTTGTTGTTGTTGTTGCAGCAGCTTCCCCCCTCCTGTGTCGTACTACCTACCACCTGCACGAGTGTAAATAATATGTGCGTATGGGCCGTATTCAAGAACACATAATATATATAGCATCGTATACCATGGGTGGATGGATGGCATTTGTTTTGGAATGTAGGACGTTAGATAAGTACTTTATTAATATAACTTTTAAAATACTATCAATGTCATTAATTCTGATGATGAACGTAATGTAGATACAATTTTTTTGGTTTCTTGTGAACGTGAAGCAAAATTTTATGCAGGCGTGGTTCAAGGTAACTTTTATATTTTTCTAAGGCTGCATTTACAGTACTCGACCATTTCAGAGGTACAGCCATGGCTGATAGTGGTGGACCAGGGTCCAAGGAGTGTTGGAGAGCAACCGAACAGAGTTCGAAAAAGTGAGTCTCCTAAACCTCTCTCAACGTTGAGAATGGTTTGGAAAATTAACTTGTTCGAACTCTGTTCAGTTGCTATCCAACACTCCTTGGACCCTGGTCCACCACTATCAGCCATGGCTGTACCAAGAGTTGATCAAAGTTACGAAGGAACGAGAAACTATTTATATACACATTTGAAAAGCCACTTATACCACGGCGCTCAATGTATGTATGTATGTTCCAGAATACTGCCCTGGGAAATACAAGCAAAAAGAGAGAGAGAGAAAATTCCCCTACAAGTTAAATACAGTATAATCATCCTTATTGTACCGTATTCTGTTACTGAAAATGGATTAATAATAATTATATACACAAAACACAATTGATGTCTTCAGTGTTATAGTCCTCATACATTTAATATAGATGAATGTAATAAGGGATAATCTTAACACTATTATTTCTCACATTAGTGTTATTCTATTTTTTTTTTTTTTTGCACTATATAATAATACTGTAACCAGAAATCAATGCTATAATTCATTAAGTTACAATCAAGGTAGTATTAATATAAATATATACATGAATAAAATATAGAAAAATACAGTTATTGTTATAATATGTATGGATGGATAATTAAATGATGGTAATAGAAGTGCAAAATAAAAATAAATGAGATATGTTGTGAAGCTGATGATTAAGGAGAAATTCTCGTATTGGCAAATTGGAAGGCTGCTGATTCCTCCTAACCATGCCAGAAAACAGACGTCCTCAATGGTACTAACAGGGATCTTCTGTTTCGTGGCATAGTTTGGAAGAATCACAGACCTTCCAATTTACCAACAACAGAATCTCCACTTAATGAATGAATAGATGAATGAAGACGATATTTTTTGAGTGGTTTAAAGATAATAAGACTGAAGAGAGTGAGTGAAGGTGAGACTTTAAAGTGAGTGAAAAAGAATAATATGAGTAACAACTGATTAGTAAAAATGAGTTAAAATGACCAATGAAAATGAATGAAAATGACTGGCGACCATGAGTGAAAATGAACTAGTGAACACGAACGAAAACTGGTGAAAAATGAAGGAAAATGAACAAGTGAACATGAGATAAAATGACTGGCGACCGTGAGTGAAAATGAACTGGTGAACCTAATTAGAGTGAACATGAACAGGTGAACAAGAGATAAAATGAGTGACCGACATGAGTGAAAAATTTATGAACTAGTGAAAATGACGGAAAATAAAATGGTGAACATGAGTTAAAAAAATGAGAATCAACGGGTGAATATGAGTTAAACAATGAACATAAAGGCTGAACATGAGTTAAAATGAGTGAAAATGAGTGAAAATGAGTGAAAATGAGTTAAAATGAGTGAGAATTAATGAACTTGTGAACATGAATTAAAATGAATGGAAATAAAAGAGTGAAAACATGAGTGACAGACAGACAGACAGACAGACAGACAGACAGACAGACAGACAGACAGACACACACACAGACAGACAGACCTGGGCCCCGGGAACCACCGTGTAGGAGACGCCCCAGCCTGAAGATGACCGCCCTCTCGTATTCCTGCACCACCTGACGAAGCACAGGGAGAAACAGAGAAAAAGAAAATTATTAAGCTGGAGTTTACGATTTATTTTTTCCAGGCGAATAAAAAAAAAAAAAAAAAAAATCCATCGACACTGACACACTCTCTCTCTCTCTCTCTCTCTCTCTCTCTCTCTCTCTCTCTCTCTCTCTCTCTCTCTCTCTCTCTCTCTCTCTCTCTCTCTCTCTCTCTCTCTCTCTCTCTCTCTCTCTCTCTCTCTCTCTCTCTCTCTCTCTCTCTCTCTCCATTGACTATTATCCAGTACTTGCTTACCGTCACCTTCCCACATCTTCGTTTCTAGAGCTAGTATATATTTTGAGTCGCAAAGTAACTTAAAGCTGGTACTGATATGAACTGAGTAACTGGACCATAGAGCTGAGCATCTTCTATCTACTATAACACCTGGGAAGTCCTATATGAATTCATGTGTCCAGCCAACTATACAGACATCATCATTCCTGTGTTTGTAAATGTGTAGAAAAGTACCTGCTTGTGTAGGCTGCCAATTTAAGTGTTATCAAGCTTTGCATTTACAGGAGATGATAATTGATTGATTGATTGATTGATATTAGGCCAAGGAAGATAAGGATTTAACTAAAGGAGTGAGTCTGTATATATTCGCCCTGCTTGAAACAGACTGAGTGTATAGGGTAATAATAGAATGGAATACCACGGTTCACGCATCAACTAATAATAACAATGTCAATATCAAGCTACTCAAGTTACCGACCGACAACCCCGATAAACAACAACAACAACAACAACTGAAGCAAAATAATATGACCAGGTTAGCCCCCCTCCCCCCTCTCCCCCCAAATTAGAAAGGTAGAGGTGAGATACAATTTACTTTATATATTTTTTGTTGAGACAGACAGACAGACAGACAGATGAGGTCACAAAACTCTAATTACATCATGCCATTAATTTGACCTTAGCAAATGTCAGGGTCATTAGGTCAGCAATTTAGTATATGGCTTTTTTTCTTCATTATTATTGTTGTTGTTGTAGTAGTTGTTGTTATTTATTTACAGCAGTAGTAGTAGTAGTAGTAGTAGTTGTTGTAGTAATAGCAGTCATAGAAGGAATATTTATAGTAGTAGTAGTAGTAGTAGTAGTAGTAGTAGTAGTAGAAATAGCAGGCATTGAAGGAATATTTGTAGTAGTAGTAGAAAAGAAAGTAGTGGTAACAGTACTAGCATTTTCCCTAATCTCTACAATATGGCGGTGTGTGTGTGTGTGTGTGTGTGTGTGTGTGTGTGTGTGTGTGTGTGTGTGTGTGTGTGCCAGAAATAAACAACC